>JAUIMM010002823.1:0-211196 GCA_031769625.1 Taudactylus pleione | reverse complement strand
GGCCTTTTCTGTATATTTAGTATGGATCAGGCTTTTTCTGTATATTTAGTATGGATCCGGCCTTTTCCGTATATTTAGTACGGATCCGGCCTTTTCCGTATATTTAGTACGGATCAGGCCTTTTCCGTATATTTAGTACGGATCAGGCTTTTTCCGTATATTTAGTACGGATCAGGCTTTTTCTGTATAGTTAGTACGGATCAGGCTTTTTCTGTATATTTAGTACGGATCAGGCCTTTTCTGTATATTTAGTACGGATCAGGCCGTTTCTGTATTTTTAGTACGGATCAGGCCTTTTCTGTATATTTAGTACGGATCAGGCCTTTTCTGTATATTTAGTACGGATCAGGCCTTTTCTGTATATTTAGTACGGATCAGGCCTTTTCTGTATATTTAGTACGGATCAGGCCGTTTCTGTATTTTTAGTACGGATCAGGCCTTTTCTGTATATTTAGTACGGATCAGGCCGTTTCTGTATTTTTAGTACGGATCAGGCCTTTTCTGTATATTTAGTACGGATCAGGCCTTTTCTGTATATTTAGTATGGATCAGGCCTTTTCTGTATTTTTAGTATGGATCAGGCTTTTTCTGTATATTTAGAATGGATCAGGCTTTTTCTGTATATTTAGTACGGATCTGGCTTTTTCTGTATAGTTAGTACGGATCAGGCTTTTTCTGTATAGTTAGTACGGATCAGGCTTTTTCTGTATATTTAGTACGGATCTGGCTTTTTCTGTATATTTAGTACGGATCAGGCTTTTTCTGTATATTTAGTACGGATCTGGCTTTTTCTGTATATTTAGTATGGATTAGGCTTTATCTGTATATTTAGTATGGATCTGGCTTTTTCTGTATAGTTAGTATGGATCTGGCTTTTTCTGTATATTTAGTATGGATCAGGCCTTTTCTGTATATTTAGTATGGATCAGGCCTTTTCTGTATATTTAGTATGGATCAGGCTTTTTCTGTATATTTAGAATGGATCAGGCCTTTTCTGTAATTTTAGTATGGATCAGGCCTTTTCTGTAATTTTAGTATGGATCAGGCCACTTATGTATATTTAGTATGGATTAGGCTTTATCTGTATATTTAGTACGGATCTGGCTTTTTCTGTATATTTAGTACGGATCAGGCTTTTTCTGTATATTTAGTACGGATCTGGCTTTTTCTGTATATTTAGTACGGATCTGGCTTTTTCTGTATATTTAGTATGGATCAGGCCTCTTCTGTATATTTAGTATGGATCAGGCCTTTTCTGTATATTTAGTATGGATTAGGCTTTATCTGTATATTTAGTACGGATTCGGCCTTTTCTGTATATTTAGTACGGATCTTGCTTTTTCTGTATATTTAGTATGAATCAGGCCTCTTCTGTATATTTAATATGGATTAGGCTTTATCTGTATATTTAGTATGGATCTGGCTTTTTCTGTATAGTTAGTATGGATCTGGCTTTTTCTGTATATTTAGTATGGATCAGGCCTTTTCTGTATATTTAGTATGGATCAGGCTTTTTCTGTATATTTAGAATGGATCAGGCCTTTTCTGTAATTTTAGTATGGATCAGGCCTTTTCTGTAATTTTAGTATGGATCAGGCCACTTATGTATATTTAGTATGGATTAGGCTTCATCTGTATATTTAGTATGGATCTGGCTTTTTCTGTATATTTAGTATGGATCTGGCTTTTTCTGTATATTTAGTATGGATCTGGCTTTTTCTGTATATTTAGTATGGATCTGGCTTTTTCTGTATAGTTAGTATGGATCTGGCTTTTTCTGTATAGTTAGTATGGATCTGGCTTTTTCTGTATAGTTAGTATGGATCAGGCTTTTTCTGTATAGTTAGTATGGATCAGGCCTCTTCTGTATAGTTAGTATGGATCAGGCCTTTTCTGTATATTTAGTATGGATTAGGCCTTTTCTGTATATTTAGTATGGATTAGGCCTTTTCTGTATATTTAGTATGGTTCAGGCCTCTTCTGTAAATGTTTGTGGATTTGGCTTTTACCCTCTTTCCTGTGTGATCAGGATGAGTGAGTGACCCATACATATAGTACCCGCTCCGGGGACAGTGGCAGGTGGGGAGTTTGGGTGGTACACCTATCAAACTGTAACGCAGGTGTCCTAAGGTGAACTCAGGAAGGACAGAAGCCTCACGTGGAGCAGAAGGGCAGGGTATGTACCAAGCTGTTGGCAAATCCCCCGACATGTAGAAGTTCAGCTGGTTGGTTCATTTCTAATCAGACTTTGTAGCACAGGGTGAAAAGTCTTTTCCTGGAAACTACAAATCTAATCTACCTGGTCACACCTTTATTGTTCCAGGTGTTAGACGACGTCGCCGCAGCAGAGTACTATCACTTCTCTCCCGTGTGACCAGTTACAGCTCTACCCTCCTGCCAGGACCTGTGCTGGAGAAACGGACAATCCTCAGTCTAACATGTGATCGTTTTCTGGCTAGGTGCGGCCTGATGCAGTGACCTCTCTAGTAACATATGGCCCGGTGCAGTGACTTCTCCAGTAACGTATGGCCCGGTGCAGTGACTTCTCCAGTAACATATGGCCCAGTGCAGTGACTTCTCCAGTAACGTATGGCCCAGTGCAGTGACTTCTCCAGTAACATATGGCCCGGTGCAGTGACTTCTCCAGTAACATATGGCCCGGTGCAGTGACTTCTCCAGTAACATATGGCCCGATGCAGTGACTTCTCCAGTAACATATAGCCCGGTGCAGTGACTTCTCCAGTAACATATGGCCCGGTGCAGTGACTTCTCCAGTAACATATGGCCCGGTGCAGTGACTTCTCCAGTAACATATGGCCCGGTGCAGTGACTTCTCCAGTAACATATGGCCCGGTGCAGTGACTTCTCCAGTAACATATGGCCCGGTGCAGTGACTTCTCCAGTAACATATAGCCCGGTGCAGTGACTTCTCCAGTAACATATGGCCCGGTGCAGTGACTTCTCCAGTAACATATGGCCCGGTGCAGTGACTTCTCCAGTAACATATGACCCGGTGCAGTGACTTCTCCAGTAACCAGTAACATATGGCCCGGTGCAGTGACTTCTCCAGTAACCAGTAACATATGGCCCGGTGCAGTGACCTCTCCAGTAACATATGGCCCGGTGCAGTGACTTCTAAAGTAGCATATGGCCCGGTGCAGTGACTTCTCCAGTAACATATGGCCCGATGCAGTGACTTCTCCAGTAACGTATGGCCCGGTGCAGTGACTTCTCCAGTAACATATGGCCCGGTGCAGTGACTTCTAGAGTAACATATGGCCCGGTGCAGTGACTTCTCCAGTAACATATAGCCCGGTGCAGTGACTTCTCCAGTAACATATGGCCCGGTGCAGTGACTTCTCCAGTAACATATGGCCCGGTGCAGTGACTTCTCCAGTAACATATGACCCGGTGCAGTGACTTCTCCAGTAACCAGTAACATATGGCCCGGTGCAGTGACTTCTCCAGTAACCAGTAACATATGGCCCGGTGCAGTGACTTCTCCAGTAACATATGGCCCGGTGCAGTGACTTCTAAAGTAGCATATGGCCCGGTGCAGTGACTTCTCCAGTAACATATGGCCCGATGCAGTGACTTCTAAAGTAGCATATGGCCCGATGCAGTGACTTCTTCAGTAACATATGGCCCGGTGCAGTGACTTCTTCAGTAACATATGGCCCGGTGCAGTGACTTCTCCAGTAACCAGTAACATATGGCCCGGTGCAGTGACTTCTCCAGTAACCAGTAACATATGGCCCGGTGCAGTGACTTGTCCAGTAACCAGTAACATATGGCCCGGTGCAGTGACTTCTCCAGTAACCAGTAACATATGGCCCGGTGCAGTGACTTCTCCAGTAACCAGTAACATATGGCCCGGTGCAGTGACTTCTCCAGTAACCAGTAACATATGGCCCGGTGCAGTGACTTCTCCAGTAACCAGTAACATATGTTCTATATTATATCAGCAGCTCATTTATTTATTTGTTTATTTATTACCAGTTACTTATATAGCGCACACATATTCCGCAGCGCTTTACAGAGAATATCTTACCATTCACATCTGTCCCTGCCCCAGTGGAGCTTACACTCTATATTCCCGATCACATGCTCACACACATACACACTAGGGTTAATTTGTGTTGGGAGCCAATTAACCTACCAGTATATTATTGGAGTGTGGGAGGAAATCGAAGCACCAGGAGGAAACCCACGCAAGCACAGGGAGAATATACAAACTCCACACAGTTAGGGCCGTGGTGGCAATTGAACCCACGACCTCAGTGCTGTGAGGCAGTAACGCTAACCATTACACCGTCTGGCTCATGCCCTCTTACCTGAGGGGGGCGGCCGCTGCTGCTGGCCTGGGTCCCGGTGCCTGCTCAATGAATCTGGCAGACGCTGGACCCGGCGTATGCACATAAGTGGGGGTGGCGCCACGCATGGGCATTATACCAGCTTCTCGTGGTTGTACTGGTTGCAGCCCCGAGAAGCCCTGTAGGGCTGCCCGAAAGGCAGAGCAGCAGCTTCCGCTGGAAGCCGATCTCTGCTGATCGCAGCCCGGACTGGAAGCCCCAGGGGGAGGAGACACCAGGGGGAGGAGACACCAGGGGGGAGGAGTCACCAGGGGGGAGGAGTCACCAGGGGGAAGGAGACACCAGGGGGAAGGAGACACCAGGGGGGAGGAGTCACCAGGGGGGAGGAGTCACCAGGGGGAAGGAGACACCAGGGGGGAGGAGACACCAGGGGGGGAGGAGACACCAGGGGGGAGGAGACACCAGGGGGGAGGAGTCACCAGGGGGGAGGAGACACCAGGGGGGAGGAGAACCCAGGAGAGAGGAGACACCAGGGGGGAGTAGAACCCAGGAGAGAGGAGACACCAGGGGGGAGGAGACACCAGGGGGTGGAGGAGACACCAGGGGGAAGGAGACACCAGGGGGGAGGAGACACCAGGGGGGAGGAGTCACCAGGGGGAAGGAGACACCAGGGGGGAGGAGACACCAGGGGGGAGGAGACACCAGGGGGGAGGAGTCACCAGGGGGAAGGAGACACCAGGGGGGAGGAGACACCAGGGGGGGAGGAGACACCAGGGGGGGAGGAAACACCAGGGGGGGAGGAAACACCAGGGGGGGAAGAAACACCAGGGGGGAGGAGACACCAGGGGGGAGGAGAACCCAGGAGAGAGGAGACACCAGGGGGGAGGAGACACCAGGAGGGAGGAGACACCAGGAGGGAGGAGACACCAGGAGGGAGGAGACACCAGGGGGTGGAGGAGACACCAGGAGGGAGGAGACACCAGGAGGGAGAAGACACCAGGGGGGGGAGGAGACACCAGGAGGGAGGAGACACCAGGAAGGAGGAGACACCAGGGGGGGGAGGAGACACCAGGAGGGAGGAGACACCAGGAGGGAGGAGACACCAGGGGGGGGAGGAGACACCAGGAGGGAGGAGACACCAGGAAGGAGGAGACACCAGGGGGGGAGGAGACACCAGGAGGGAGGAGACACCAGGGGGGGAGGAGACACCAGGAGGGAGGAGACACCAGGAGGGAGAAGACACCAGGGGGGGGAGGAGACACCAGGAGGGAGGAGACACCAGGAAGGAGGAGACACCAGGGGGGGGAGGAGACACCAGGAGGGAGGAGACACCAGGAAGGAGGAGACACCAGGGGGGGGAGGAGACACCAGGAGGGAGGAGACACCAGGAGGGAGGAGACACCTCCCCCTGGTGGTGCCTGTCTTCAGCGTTACTCAGGTGGGAAGCCACCTCCGGTAGTGGCTGATTTTACTGGGGGGGGGCAGCCCGTAGGTAAAATCTGCCATTGATTTTATATATACAGTATATCTATATATATATAATTGCCTATTTTCAAGGCCTAACTTTGTGGAGTTTGTATGTTCTCACCATATTAGCAATGGGTTTCCTCCTGTAATTCAATTAATTGTGTTCTGGCAGAAATGAACGCTGGTGTATATGAGATTAATATAGATTGTGAGCAGGGATTGATGCGAATGACCAAAATGTCTCTGTACAGCGCTGCAGAGTATCTGTGTGCTATATAAATAATGGTTAATAAACTATATATAAGTTAATACTCACCCACTGGTGTATTTTCTATGTGTGTGTTCTATGCATGTGATGGGGTCTGACATTAGAAACCTCCTTCTCCGGTGTTACTGCGCCCACTGGCGATTCTACTGCCATGTTTTGTAACTTGCTCAGTGTTACTGCTCAATACATGTAAATGCAGTGGTTCTCAGGACCCCACACAGGTCATGTTTTCCAGATCACCCAGCAGGTGCACAGGTGTAATCATTACTCACTGACACATTTCCCAGGTCACCCAGCAGGTGCACAGGTGTACTCATTACTCACTGACACATTTCCCAGGTCACCCAGCAGGAGCACAGGTGTAATCATTACTCACTGACACATTTCCCAGGTCACCCAGCAGGAGCACAGGTGTACTCATTACTCACTGACACATTTCCCAGGTCACCCAGCAGGTGCACAGGTGTACTCATTACTCACTGACACATTTCCCAGGTCATCCAGCAGGAGCATAGGTGTAATCATTACTCACTGACACATTTCCCAGGTCACCTAGCAGGAGCACAGGTGTACTCATTACTCACTGACACATTTCCCAGGTCACCCAGCAGGTGCACAGGTGTAATCATTACTCACTGACACATTTCCCAGGTCACCCAGCAGGTGCAGAGGTGTAATCATTACTCACTGACACATTTCCCAGGTCACCCAGCAGGTGCACAGGTATAATCATTACTCACTGACACATTTCCCAGGTCACCCAGCAGGTGCACAGGTGTAATCATTACTCACTGACACATTTCCCAGGTCACCCAGCAGGTGCACAGGTATAATCATTACTCACTGACACATTTCCCAGGTCACCCAGCAGGCGCACAGGTGTAATCATTACTCACTGACACATTTCCCAGGTCACCCAGCAGGTGCACAGGTGTAATCATTACTCACTGACACATTTCCCAGGTCACCCAGCAGGTGCACAGGTATAATCATTACTCACTGACACATTTCCCAGGTCACCCAGCAGGTGCACAGGTGCAATCATTACTCACTGACACATTTCCCAGGTCACCCAGCAGGTGCACAGGTGTAATCATTACTCACTCTTACATATTTGAAAAGATCCACAGGTAGAGCTAATTATCTCACTTGTGATTCTGTGAGGAGATCTGGAAAACATGCACTGTGTGGGGTCCTGAGGACAGAGTTTGAGAACCTGTGACCTAGAGGCCTCCGGTGATCATTGGGCCGGATTCACAGTTGTACGCAGCGCGGATGGTGGGCGATGGGCGCATGCGAAGGATCCGTACTGCGCATGTGCTGATCAGTGCCTGTGAAATCTCTTGCCGCGCCCCCTATGCTGCAGCATAATTCGGGGTGGGGAAGGGGCGGCAATGGCCAGCGTGTCGGCCCCGTTTTCTGGGCGTACAGAGGCCAGGGTCTGAGTCTTCCGATGCAGCTTCACTGGCCCTGGCAGAATATGACCCCCTGCAGCTTATCACAGTTTACCATCGTCCATGGACGCGGCAGTGATGCACTTAGTGTACAACTACTACTACAGGCCTATTGTCAGGCTACAGCCCCTCTGGTGTTATATGCTACAGTGACTGCATGTGTAACGTTACTACAGGGGGGCACGTCTATCAGTTACATGGGTCCTACACGTTACTACAGGAGGGCACGTCTACCAGTTACATGGGTCCTACACGTTACTACAGGAGGGCACGTCTATCAGTTACATGGGTCCTACACGTTACTACAGGAGGGCACGTCTATCAGTTACATGGGTCCTACACGTTACTACAGGGGGGCACGTCTATCAGTTACATGGGTCCTACACGTTACTACAGAGGGGCACGTCTATCAGTTACATGAGTCCTACACGTTAATACAGGGGGCACGTCTATCAGTTACATGGGTCCTACACGTTACTACAGGGGGGCACGTCTATCAGTAACATGGGTCCAACACGTTACTACAGGGGGGCACGTCTATCAGTTACATGGGTCCTACACGTTACTACAGGAGGGCACGTCTATCAGTTACATGGGTCCTACACGTTACTACAGGGGGGCACGTCTATCAGTTACATGGGTCCTACACGTTACTACAGGAGGGCACGTCTATCAGTTACATGGGTCCTACACGTTACTACAGGGGGGCACGTCTATCAGTTACATGGGTCCTACACGTTACTACAGGGGGGCACGTCTATCAGTTACATGGGTCCTACACGTTACTACAGGAGGGCACGTCTATCAGTTACATGGGTCCTACACGTTACTACAGGGGGGCACGTCTATCAGTTACATGGGTCCTACACATTACTACAGGGGGCACGTCTATCAGTTACATGGGTCCTACACGTTACTACAGGGGGGCACGTCTATCAGTTACATGGGTCCTACACGTTACTACAGGGGGGCACGTCTATCAGTTACATGGGTCCTACACGTTACTACAGGGGGGCACGTCTATCAGTTACATGGGTCCTACACGTTACTACAGGGGGGCACGTCTATCAGTTACATGGGTCCTACACGTTACTACAGGGGGGCACGTCTATCAGTTACATGGGTCCTACACGTTACTACAGAGGGGCACGTCTATCAGTTACATGGGTCCTACACGTTACTACAGGGGGGCACGTCTATCAGTTACATGGGTCCTACACGGTACTACAGGGGGGCACGTCTATCAGTTACATGGGTCCTACACGTTAATACAGGGGGACACGTCTATCAGTTACATGGGTCCTACACGTTAATACAGGGGGCACGTCTATCAGTTACATGGGTCCTACACGTTACTACAGGGGGGCACGTCTATCAGTTACATGGGTCCTACACGTTACTACAGGGGGGCACGTCTATCAGTTACATGGGTCATACACGTTACTACAGGAGGGCACGTCTATCAGTTACATGGGTCCTACACGTTACTACAGGAGGGCACGTCTATCAGTTACATGGGTCCTACACGTTACTACAGGGGGGCACGTCTATCAGTTACATGGGTCCTACACTTTACTACAGGGGGGCACGTCTATCAGTTACATGGGTCCTACACGTTACTACAGGAGGGCACGTCTATCAGTTACATGGGTCCTACACGTTACTACAGGGGGGCACGTCTATCAGTTACATGGTCCTACACGTTACTACAGGGGGGCACGTCTATCAGTTACATGGGTCCTACACGGTACTACAGGGCGTCACATCTATCAGTTACATGGGTCCTACACGTTACTACAGGAGGGCACGTCTATCAGTTACATGGGTCCTACACGTTACTACAGGGGGGCACGTCTATCAGTTACATGGGTCCTACACGTTACTACAGGGGGGCACGTCTATCAGTTACATGGGTCCTACACTTTACTACAGGGGGGCACGTCTATCAGTTACATGGGTCCTACACTTTACTACAGGGGGGCACGTCTATCAGTTACATGGGTCCTACACGTTACTACAGGAGGGCACGTCTATCAGTTACATGGGTCCTACACGTTACTACAGGGGGGCACGTCTATCAGTTACATGGGTCCTACATGTTACTACAGGGGGGCACGTCTATCAGTTACATGGGTCCTACACGGTACTACAGGGCGTCACATCTATCAGTTACATGGGTCCTACACGTTACTACAGGAGGGCACGTCTATCAGTTACATGGGTCCTACACGTTACTACAGGGGGGCACGTCTATCAGTTACATGGGTCCTACACGTTACTACAGGGGGGCACGTCTATCAGTTACATGGGTCCTACTCGTTACTACAGGGTGGCATGTCTATCAGTTACATTGGTCTTAGTGTAGGCCACACTCATCACACAAGGAGATGTACAAAGAATGTCACATCTGACTTCTCTCATGTTGTGAGGACATTTACACACATTATGCTGACTATTACACACACACTATGCTGACCATTACACACACAGACACACACTATGCTGACCAGTCTGTATGCAGAGTCTCCCATTGCCCCCGGCTGGCACATGCATGAATAGACACTGGGTCAGTCATTGTACATTCTCCTGCAGCCTCCTCTGAATTCTTCTCATGTATCAGTCGGGAGTGATCCCATGTTTGGGATTTTTTCAATGGAAATTCACATATTTGTCAGATAAAAGCAGAAATGTCCATAGTACTGCTGGTGGGCGATGAGAGAGGTCCTGTAGCCTGCAGTCCCTCATACCAGCGAGGACTAGTCCCATGCAAACCATAGACAGAGCTCCTGTAGCCTGCAGTCCCTCATACCAGCGAGGACTAGTCCCATACAAACCATAGACAGAGCTCCTGTAGCCTGCAGTCCGTCATACCAGCGAGGACTAGTCCCATATAAACCATAGACAGAGCTCCTGTAGCCTGCAGTCCCTCATACCAGCGAGGACTAGTCCCATACAAACCATAGACAGAGCTCCTGTAGCCTGCAGTCCCTCATACCAGCGAGGACTAGTCCCATACAAACCATAGACAGAGCTCCTGTAGCCTGCAGTCCCTCATACCAGCGAGGACTAGTCCCATACAAACCATAGACAGAGCTCCTGTAGCCTGCAGTCCCTCATACCAGCGAGGACTAGCCCCATACAAGCCATAGACAGAGCTCCTGTAGCCTGAAATCCCACATACCAGCGAGGACTAGTCCCATACAAACCATAGACAGAGCTCCTGTAGCCTGCAGTCCCTCACACCAGCGAGGACTAGTCCCATACAAACCATAGACAGAGCTCCTGTAGCCTACAGCCCCTCATACCAGCGAGGACTAGTCCCATACAAGCCATAGACAGAGATCCTGTAGCCTGCAGTCCCTCACACCAGCGAGGACTAGTCCCATACAAACCATAGACAGAGCCCTGTAGCCTGCAGTCCCTCATACCAGTGAGGACTAGTCCCATACAAACCATAGACAGAGATTCTGTAGCCTGCAGTTCCTCACACCAGCGAGGACTAGTCCCATACAAACCATAGACAGAGCTCCTGTAGCCTGCAGTCCCTCATACCAGCGAGGACTAGTCCCATACAAACCATAGACAGAGCTCCTGTAGCCTGCAGTCCCTCATACCAGCGAGGACTAGTCCCATACAAACCATAGACAGAGCTCCTGTAGCCTGCAGTCCCTCATACCAGCGAGGACTAGCCCCATACAAGCCATAGACAGAGCTCCTGTAGCCTGAAATCCCACATACCAGCGAGGACTAGTCCCATACAAACCATAGACAGAGCTCCTGTAGCCTGCAGTCCCTCACACCAGCGAGGACTAGTCCCATACAAACCATAGACAGAGCTCCTGTAGCCTACAGCCCCTCATACCAGCGAGGACTAGTCCCATACAAGCCATAGACAGAGATCCTGTAGCCTGCAGTCCCTCACACCAGCGAGGACTAGTCCCATACAAACCATAGACAGAGCCCTGTAGCCTGCAGTCCCTCATACCAGTGAGGACTAGTCCCATACAAACCATAGACAGAGATTCTGTAGCCTGCAGTTCCTCACACCAGCGAGGACTAGTCCCATACAAACCATAGACAGAGCTCCTGTAGCCTGCAGTCCCTCATACCAGCGAGGACTAGTCCCATACAAACCATAGACAGAGCTCCTGTAGCCTGCAGTCCCTCATACCAGCGAGGACTAGTCCCATACAAACCATAGACAGAGCTCCTGTAGCCTGCAGTCCCTTATACCAGCGAGGACTAGTCCCATACAAACCATCGCCGTGAAACCACTTCCGTGTGACATGGAGCCATCGCTATGTAACCACACAATGGTGTAACCATGGATAGTTATTGTGCAGGTGCAGTAGACCCCAGCACTTTGCCATCCTGGTGCCCAGAGCAGAATGGACGTCATCAGCCATCAGATGAGCCTTTGGAGAGAGAATTTCAACATTGACCATTGGTTTCCAATGGCCCCTACCTACAACCATTCTGCCATTATATATTTATTGGGACCCATTTCCCACTCCTACGCTGCACCTCAGTACAGTCCCCAGTACGGACGTACAGCCTCCAATACTGATCTGCACTAAACGTTACTCCATATCCGCTTCCCACATGTGCCCTCTCCTTATAACCATCCATCACTCCCATATTAATCCCATTCTCCAGTCCTCGTTCCTAGCCATTTCCCTAAGACTTCTCCTGTGCTGCACATTACTGATGTAGCTCTACCACCTCCCATCAGACTGCTCCGCAATGTCACAGCAAGTGCCAACTCTTTATACAGAGGCTCGACTATAGGGACCAATAACCCATCCACATCACTCTGTGTGTCCCCGATGCTTCTCTCAGGAGTTTGTCCATCTCCATCATCGCCGGCTGGACCATCTCCCCCCCTGCACGGCGCTGTGACTGGGTTTTACTTTATATTACTATTACATTTTTAAAAATCCATTTACAAATTCTTGATACCTTAAAGTTGTTTCTAACCTATCTTCTTGAGAGATGAAGGTTGCAGAAATAATGTATCAGTGGTCTGAGTTCTGCATCCACAATAGCACTTGGCCATCTGCCAGGACGACTCTGTTACTTGGGTGTAACAATGTTGCAGCGCTCTATAAAGTAATTACACGTTACATTACTGCTACAGTGACTGGGAGAGATCCCACAGACAGCATAGAGAGAGAGGTGCTACACGGCGCACAGACAGCATACAGAGAGGCGCTACATGGTGCACAGGCAGCATACAGAGAGAGGTGCTACACGGCGCACAGACAGCATACAGAGAGAGAGGTGCTACACGATGCACAGACAGCATACAGAGAGAGGTGCTACACGGCGCACAGACAGCATACAGAGAGAGGGGATACACGACGCACAGACAGCATACAGAGAGGTGCTACACGGCGCACAGACAGCATACAGAGAGAGGTGCTACACGGCGCACAGACTGCATACAGAGAGAGAGGTGCTACACGGCGCACAGACAGCATACAGAGAGAGGTGCTACACGGCGCACAGACTGCATACAGAGAGAGGTGCTACACGGCGCACAGACTCCATACAGAGAGAGAGGTGCTACACGGCGCCCAGGCAGCATACAGAGAGAGGTGCTACACGGCGCACAGACAGCATACAGAGAGAGGTGCTACACGACGCACAGACAGCATACAGAGAGAGGTGCTACACGACGCACAGACAGCATACAGAGAGAGGTGCTACACGACGCACAGACAGCATACAGAGAGAGGTGCTACACGGCGCACAGACAGCATACAGAGAGAGGTGCTACACGGCGCACAGACAGCATACAGAGAGAGGGGATACACGGTGGACACATCTTTCTCCTGAAAACATTTCTGCAAAAATAATCCTCACAGGAAACAAGTTTTGGAAAAAAAAAATTCTTTAATTTTTTTCATGTGGTTTTTCTGAGCAGTGATCTGTCCCTCCCAATTCCAGCTCATGACCCATTTGTCTAACCAGTTGCCCAGATGGGGTACATTCAACGCCACCAGATGAGAGAACCAAGAACATTAAGTATTGGTATAAGAAGGACCAGCCGGGTGATGGAGAACAGAATGTGTCTACCCCTCCCCTAAGATGTACGGCCATCCTAGGGCGCGGTTACGTACTCTCACAGGGCATCCATATTCTGATAGACAGAAGAAGATAGCGCCGCCCTGGCTGTGACCCGCGCAGTAACCCGGACTAAGCAAATATCCTTCACATCATCATTTGCTGAACGACTTTCTGCACGGATCAGCTTCAGCTAATGTAACATCCAGGAACCAGATGTGTGTGCTGTAATGTCTCACGTGCCGCGGCGAGGTGCGATGGTGAGGAGGGGGTGTTGTTGGATTATAGGGGAATCACACGGAGCTTCTATGTGTGGGAGTAACCGTAGTAGCTGGGTACATTGGCGGCGCTGTGCGCCAGCGGGAATGTACAGAAGTAAAATAAAAATAAACAATACAATATTATTTTGAGATCTGGTCCTATTAAAAAAAAAGCAGAAACAAAAACAAAAAATAAAACTTCCCACACAAACCAGCAGCGCAGCTCAGGGGCGAGAAGGAAGGAACGCACGCTGGTGTTACTATGGAGAATCCGAGCGTTGCACTGTGCACAGAATACTAACGAGAGAACCCTGCCTGGGCCTTTATTACATGGCTCCAGCTACCGCGCTCTCCCTCCTGAACTGGCGGCCGACCTCAGCCATGATTGGGGTTGTGATACGGACAATAGATAATTCCTAGCATCACTTTCTGCTTTCATGTTACATCTAAATAATTTTACAATTCTGGAAAAATGGGGTGGAAAGGGCATGCGCCAAATAGCGTGATAAATTTTAAACAAGGGTGCTCGTGCTCAAGTGAAAATGTGCGTACCAAAAATAAATTCTTTAAGGCTTATCTGAGAATAATATCAGCGGGATGCAGATAATGCTGGACCCGGATTTCCGGTGCCACAGAGGACCTTAATGAGAGCCAGACAGGAGAGAGAACATATAGTGTAGTATTTCCAGTACACAAAGTACATTATTGTTTGTTAGTGTTAGTTATCTTGCTCCTGACAGCTCGGACTTTATAATGAGCTGCCTGTGTGGGTCATCAGTTGCTACTGACGACCCACACAGGCAGCTCATTATAATGTCCGAGCTGTCGGGAGCAAGATAGGGTATAAAAAGGGTACTCCCAGACCTAGACCTCTACCCCTGAGGAAGTCCAAAAGACGAAACACGTTGGGCACTGCCAGCCTTACCACTAAGGACCATTGCAACGATTTTGCAGATAAGCACTTCATTTATTTATTCCTTTATATTAATTTGTTAATATGTTTCCATCGCATTTTCCTTTGTCTGTTTGAAATAAAGCCCCTTTGCCTTAAAAATACCCCACTGATGATGGATCTTTTTTTTTTATCTAAAGACCACCATCCTTGTATGTGGAAAAATCCTGGGGCAGGAGGAAAAGGGAATACGGATGATTAACAAGAGAGTACACCTTTATACCTTCATACAAGAATCTATTTGGTACGCACACTAGCAAACAATAATGTACTTTGTGTACTGGAAATACGACACTATATTTTCTCTCTCCTGTCCGGCTCTGATACGAGCCGTCTTCATTAAGGTCCTCTGTGGCACCAGAAATCCGGGTCCAGCATTATCTGCATCCCACTGATATTATTCTCAGATAAGCCTTTAGAATTTATTTTTGGTACGCACATTTTCACTTGAGCACGAGCACCCTTGTTTATAATTTATCACGCTATTTGGCGCATGCCCTTTCCACCCCATTTTTCCACATTACCTTTCATCTGACTGCCATACAGATACACGGAAAGGATTGAAGCCTCCTTTTACTAGAGGGATTAAAGTGTTTGAACGTTCATCTTATCATAAGATACCTGCACCGCAAGAAACTTTCAGGGTATTACATTGTGCGCCATCCAGGAACCACTACCCCCACACTAATTTTTACAATTCTATTGAACTTTTAAAAATAAAGAGAGAAGTTAGTGGAAGCGCCGCGTGTTGTGGGTTCTGGGTCAGATACATGTTACAGTAACGTCCGGTGAGGTCCGGCTTATACAGTCCAAGGCATTCTTATGCAAAGCATGGCGGCTCCAGCGGGTCAAGGTGACGAGAGATGATGGCGGAGCCAATTGTGCTGTAACCACGGAGAAGCCGGCCCGGTGGGGGTGATCACCTCATCACAAGGTGCATTATTAGTTGGGCTACAGGAGACCTGGCTGGGGGAGCAGAGGGGAGAACGCAGGCAAAGAAATAACCAGGTTTTGTTTTGTAATATAGTTTCCGACAGTTTCCAGTTGTTTTCAATGAGACGACTTTTGCACTTGATCCGGCAAAGCAGCACCCGGGCATGGGTTACCCTTATTCTGTCTGGGCATCATAATTGGCACCACCAGCCTTCTTCAGCTCGCTCCTAATGTAGCCTTCCTCCAGGTCTTTGGGGTCTGTGATTACCAGCTCTTTGGCAAAATTCTAAGAGGACAGGGAGATAAAGGCACATTTTATTGTCAGCGTCCATCGTCACTTTATAGTAAAAAACAGCAAAACAAGATGAACAAGAGGATTAGAGGGGAGCGCCAGGTTATTACAACGTACCAATCACAGGACTCCATACAAGAGGATTAGAGGGGAGCGCCAGGTTATTACAACGTACCAATCACAGGACTCCATACAAGAGGATTAGAGGGGAGCGCCAGGTTATTACAACGTACCAATCACAGGACTCCATACAAGAGGATTAGAGGGGAGCGCTAGGTTATTACAACGTACCAATCACAGGACTCCATACAAGAGGATTAGAGGGGAGCGCATGGTTATTACAACGTACCAATCACAGGACTCCATACAAGAGGATTAGAGGGGAGCGCCAGGTTATTACAACGTACCAATCACAGGACTCCATACAAGAGGATTAGAGGGGAGCGCCAGGTTATTACAACGTACCAATCACAGGACTCCATACAAGAGGATTAGAGGGGAGCGCCAGGTTATTACAACGTACCAATCACATCAGGACTCCATACAAGAGATCTGCGTGGTCACCATCTGCGCCAATTCGATGGCGGGTTACCACGTGTGAAAGTCCCAGAGCCAATAGTAACCGTAATTGGACTCTCGTATGTCAGCGCGCAGAATCAGCTCCATGAGCACAACACAGTGTTGAGTCCTCCCTGGTGGAGGTCTGATGTCACCCGTGGTCCTCAGGGGAAGGGGGAACCCACAGGACAGCCCCAAACAAACTATTTATTTTTATTGGGAGTTATAAAACAAAACTCAGTATAAGGTCTCAGCACTGGGCCTGGCACAGCCAGCCGGCAGCCAAACACTGTTCCCTAAAGCAAAGTGCACATATTACAGCGGCAGCTTACTCACGTTGGGCCCATCGGACGTCACCAGGATAACACATCAGGGATCTCTCCCGGACACAGCACAAGTGGCTGTTTGTTCGCATATGAACATTGGCTGCTATTGATTTGTGATCGCGCCAGAGAGGATTAATAATGAATCAGGCCCCCACTTCCCACCCATACTGACCCTGGGGTGAGTCTGTCACAAGGCGAACTAACACCAGCCACACGGACCGTGTAAGGAAGTGCCTGGAAATGGGACAGTCTGCAGCTCCCCAATATAGTGTGAACCCCCCACATGTACACGTAATGCAAAGGACGGAAACACGTGTGTGACTGCGATAATAGGGAAGCCGTGTTGTGAGCGGTTGTGGTCACATAACTGTGAGCGGCCAGAGGGACCATAAATATTAATTCATCAGCTGTTCCCGTGTTATTTGCGCAGCTCAGAGACCAGTGACGCTCAGCGGCCAAGAACTAGGTCACGATGTATAATTTTATCTCACCCGGTATAATCATTATTTTATTATCACCGTGTTACTGACTGAGAGGAGCGATGAACAGTTCAGCTACTAAAGATGCTGTGTACTGGGCGCATGCTCATGTGTCCCAACAGCGGCGACAGCGTGTAATGGCGGCCATTAAACCCCAAATGCAAAGTGTAACATTACAAATAAATAAGGACAAATTGTTTTTCCACGACTTGTATTTTATGATTAATGGGAGCAGACGTGTCCACCGAGAGCTCGGTACCCAGGAGACTGGCCGCTAGCTGGAAGGGGCGCGGTGGTCCACGCACGGGTTATGCCTGCGGCTTGCGCATGTTCTATTAATCACTGCTCTAACAGGATTTATAGGGCCATTATGCCTGGAACACTGCGGCCACTAGACGGTTGTCGATTCCACAGATTGGGCCACGCACGTGGCATCGGCTCCTCGTGGCCCTCACAGTTAGCAGTGGGGTGAATTCCTGGCGCACTGACAGATGTAGATTACAGTGTATGATTACATGAGGATAACCCCCCTGTATGGCAGAATAGGTCATAGTATATAGCAGAGGATTTACCTGCACCACGTCCTTCACCAACGTCTTGTCTGTACCGATCTTGGCGCGCTGGAGCCCGCTGACATTCTCACCGATCCAGGTAATTAACGCAAATTTAACCCTCTTGCTCAGGGCGTCTCCGGTGGTGAATCTGATGTAAGCAAACTGCCGATTGTCATCTGTAACAGAGGTGGAGGCAATTTCAACAACCCCTTTAATGGACTATGGAGTGCAAATAGAAAAATACATTATAAAAAATAACCAAAACTAACCAATAGCCGGATCACCATGATGTATCCATGTAACCGTCACATCCCGTAGCGCTACACAATAATCCATGTAACCGTCACATCCCGTAGCGCTACACAATAATCCATGTAACCGGCACATCCAGCAGCTCTACACAATAATCCATGTAACCATCACATCCAGCAGCGCTATACAATCATCCATGTAACCATCACATCCAGCAGCGCTACACAATCATCCATGTAACCATCACATCCCGCAGCGCTACACAATAATCCATGTAACCATCGAATCCCGCAGCGCTACACAATAATCCATGTAACCATCACATCCAGCAGCGCTACACAATAATCCATGTAACCATCACATCCAGCAGCGCTACACAATAATCCATGTAACCATCACATCCAGCAGCGCTACACAATAATCCATGTAACCATCACATCCAGCAACGCTACACAATAATCCATGTAACCATCACATCCAGCAGCGCTACACAATAATCCATGTAACCATCACATCCAGCAGCGCTACACAATCATCCATGTAACCGTCACATCCAGCAGCGCTACATAATCATCCGCATAACCGTCACATCCAGCAGCACTACACAATAATCCATGTTACCATCACATCCAGCAGCGCTACACAATAATCCATGTAACCATCACATCCAGCAGCGCTACACAATAATCCATGTAACCGTCACATCCAGCAGCGCTACACAATAATCCATGTAACCGTCACATCCAACAGCGCTACATAATCATCCGCGTAACCGGCACATCCAGCAGCGCTACACAATAATCCATGTAACCGTCACATCCAACAGCGCTACATAATCATCCGCGTAACCGGCACATCCAGCAGCGCTACACAATAATCCATGTAACCGTCACATCCAGCAACGCTACACAATCATCCATGTAACCATCACATCCAGCAGCGCTACACAATAATCCATGTAACCATCACATCCCGCAGCGCTACACAATAATCCATGTAACCATCACATCCCGCAGCGCTATACAATAATCCATGTAACCATCACATCCAGCAGCGCTACACAATCATCCATGTAACCATCACATCCAGCAGCGCTACACAATAATCCATGTAACCGTCACATCCCGCAGCGCTACACAATCATCCATGTAACCATCACATCCAACAACGCTACACAATAATCCATGTAACCATCACATCCAGCAGCGCTACACAATAATCCATGTAACCGTCACATCCAGCAGCGCTACATAATCATCCGCATAACCGTCACATCCAGCAGCGCTACACAATCATCCATGTAACCGTCACATCCCGCAGCGCTACACAATAATCCATGTAACCGTCACATCCAGCAGCGCTACACAATAATCCATGTAACCATCACATCCCGCAACAAGGTTTGTCCAAAACACATGTAATTATAATTTAAATGTATTAGTGACCCCCCCCCCCCCCCCAACCTTTTCACCATACAGCAGGTTAGATCTATAGTGCAAGTTAATACAACCTGATTTTTTCCTGTTAAATGATTTCTCTGTAACTCTACAGCTGAGACTGCACCGCTTCACAGAACTCGTAACCTATTACAATACACACACATATACACACACACACATATATATATATATATATATATATATATATATATATATATATATACCATTTGGCACAATACACTGCACTGCCCCTTACATACATAACTATGGCAGCTGTTTAGAAAGCGATGAAATGAGAAGAGCTTTGTAGATTGGGGTCACTGTGACCCGCCGTACACGGCTGCAGCCTATTGTCTGGTCTCAGGTCACTAGAGATTGTATAATGTCCCATGTGACAGGTTCTGGCGCCCGGCCTAGTGGTGGACACGCACGCACCACCCAGCAGTCAGTGCAGAATGGCGATTATAGCCTGGAGATCAGAGTTTAGGGCAGTAATGGATGCTGGACCTTGCCCCCATAGTGCTCTGCTGGTTGGGTGGGCAGTCGGGGGTGAGGGTAGGGGTGGCCATCAACCACCGATGGTACAGCCTTTGATGACCAAATCACTAAATAAGGGGATTATGCAGAGTGAGACCTATGCACAGCGCCGTAACAGGGCTTATTGCGTCCTGTGTAAGCCACACCCCCTGAGCGCATGACATCATGCAAAAGGGGCAGTGCCAGAAATTACAGTACTGCCCAAAGCATCCTCAGGATGTTCCAGGTGCTGTACTTGCTGCAGGTGCCCCTCCAGGCACCAGATTACACCGTCGCCTGGTTTCCCCCCGGAGAGGCGGATGGGGGAGGAAAGGGGGGGACTCATGTAGGCCCAGTACAGTAATGTAATGACACGTGTTAGAGCCCTATTATTTGCAGCTGATTAAGAGCAGGTACAGATACACGACCACTTGTGATTGGCTGATTGTGAAAGCACCACTGACGCCGTCAGGAGCTCGGGCATGAATTATATGTCAGTGTATTAGTCATTGTTTCCCTATATGAGCTGCACCTGATTTATTACAGAGGTTTCTAATCTGCTCTGAAGCTTAAATAACAATTACACAGTTCACAAGCAAAATAAATGGTTAGAAACATGGGGGTAAGTGCGTGGGACATATCCCTAATGTAACCAAGGTATGGCTCAGCGTGTTACATTGTGCACACGCTACAACTCAGTGTATTATACTTGGCACCAGGAATCACTCAGCATATTATACTTGTCACCAGGTATGGCTCAGCGTATTATACTTGTCACCAGGTATGGCTCAGCGTATTATACTTGTCACCAGGTATGGCTCAGCGTATTATACTTGTCACCAGGTATGGCTCAGTGTATTATACTTGTCACCAGGTATGGCTCAGCGTATTATACTTGTCACCAGGTATGGCTCAGCGTATTATACTTGTCACCAGGTATGGCTCAGCGTATTATACTTGTCACCAGGTATGGCTCAGTGTATTATACTTGTCACCAGGTATGGCTCAGCGTATTATACTTGTCACCAGGTATGGCTCAGCGTATTATACTTGTCACCAGGTATGGCTCAGCGTATTATACTTGTCACCAGGTATGGCTCAGCGTATTATACTTGGCACCAGGTATGGCTCAGCGTATTATACTTGGCACCAGGTATGGCTCAGCGTATTATACTTGTCACCAGGTATAGCTCGGCGTATTATACTTGTCACCAGGTATGGCTCGGCGTATTATACTTGTCACCAGGTATGGCTCGGCGTATTATACTTGGCACCAGGAATCACTCAGTGTATTATACTTGGCACCAGGTATGGCTCGGCGTATTATACTTGGCACCAGGTAAGGCTCAGCGTATTATACTTGGCACCAGGTAAGGCTCAGCGTATTATACTTGGCACCAGGTATGGCTCAGCGTATTATACTTGGCACCAGGAATCACTCAGTGTATTATACTTGGCACCAGGTATGGCTCAGCATATTATACTTGGCACCAGGAATCACTCAGTGTATTATACTTGTCACCAGGTATGGCTCAGCGTATTATACTTGGCACCAGGAATCACTCAGTGTATTATACTTGGCACCAGGTATGGCTCGGCGTATTATACTTGGCACAAGGTATGGCTCGGCGTATTATACTTGGCACCAGGTAAGGCTCAGCGTATTATACTTGGCACCAGGAATCACTCAGCGTATTATACTTGGCACCAGGAATCGCTCAGCGTATTATACTTGGCACCAGGTATGGCTCAGCGTATTATACTTGGCACCAGGAATCACTCAGTGTATTATACTTGGCACCAGGTATGGCTCGGCGTATTATACTTGGCACAAGGTATGGCTCGGCGTATTATACTTGGCACCAGGTAAGGCTCAGCGTATTATACTTGGCACCAGGTATGGCTCAGCGTATTATACTTGGCACCAGGTATGGCTTGGCGTATTATACTTGGCACCAGGTATGGCTCAGCGTATTATACTTGGCACCAGGTATGGCTCAGCATATTATACTTGGCACCAGGAATCACTCAGTGTATTATACTTGGCACCAGGTATGGCTCGGCGTATTATACTTGGCACAAGGTATGGCTCGGCGTATTATACTTGGCACCAGGTAAGGCTCAGCGTATTATACTTGGCACCAGGTAAGGCTCAGCGTATTATACTTGGCACCAGGTATGGCTCAGCGTATTATACTTGGCACCAGGTATGGCTCAGCGTATTATACTTGGCACCAGGTATGGCTTGGCGTATTATACTTGGCACCAGGTATGGCTCAGCGTATTATACTTGGCACCAGGTATGGCTCAGCGTATTATACTTGGCACCAGGAATCACTCAGCGTATTATACTTGGCACCAGGAATCACTCAGTGTATTATACTTGTCACCAGGAATCACTCAGTGTATTATACTTGTCACCAGGAATCACTCAGTGTATTATACTTGTCACCAGGAATCACTCAGCATATTATACTTGTCACCAGGTATGGCTCAGTGTATTATACTTGTCACCAGGTATGGCTCAGCGTATTATACTTGTCACCAGGTATAGCTCGGCGTATTATACTTGTCACCAGGTATGGCTCGGCGTATTATACTTGTCACCAGGTATGGCTCGGCGTATTATACTTGTCACCAGGTATGGCTCGGCGTATTATACTTGGCACCAGGAATCACTCAGTGTATTATACTTGGCACCAGGTATGGCTCGGCGTATTATACTTGGCACCAGGTAAGGCTCAGCGTATTATACTTGGCACCAGGTAAGGCTCAGCGTATTATACTTGGCACCAGGTATGGCTCAGCGTATTATACTTGGCACCAGGAATCACTCAGTGTATTATACTTGGCACCAGGTATGGCTCAGCATATTATACTTGGCACCAGGAATCACTCAGTGTATTATACTTGGCACCAGGTATGGCTCGGCGTATTATACTTGGCACCAGGTAAGGCTCAGCGTATTATACTTGGCACCAGGTAAGGCTCAGCGTATTATACTTGGCACCAGGTATGGCTCAGCGTATTATACTTGGCACCAGGTATGGCTCAGCGTATTATACTTGGCACCAGGTATGGCTTGGCGTATTATACTTGGCACCAGGTATGGCTCAGCGTATTATACTTGGCACCAGGTATGGCTCAGCGTATTATACTTGGCACCAGGAATCACTCAGCGTATTATACTTGGCACCAGGAATCACTCAGTGTATTATACTTGTCACCAGTAATCACTCAGCGTATTATACTTGGCACCAGGAATCACTCAGCGTATTATACTTGTCACCAGGTATGGCTCAGTGTATTATACTTGTCACCAGGTATGGCTCAGCGTATTATACTTGGCACCAGGTATGGCTCAGCGTATTATACTTGTCACCAGGTATAGCTCGGCGTATTATACTTGTCACCAGGTATGGCTCGGCGTATTATACTTGTCACCAGGTATGGCTCGGCGTATTATACTTGTCACCAGGTATGGCTCGGCGTATTATACTTGGCACCAGGAATCACTCAGTGTATTATACTTGGCACCAGGTATGGCTCGGCGTATTATACTTGGCACCAGGTAAGGCTCAGCGTATTATACTTGGCACCAGGTAAGGCTCAGCGTATTATACTTGGCACCAGGTATGGCTCAGCGTATTATACTTGGCACCAGGAATCACTCAGTGTATTATACTTGGCACCAGGTATGGCTCAGCATATTATACTTGGCACCAGGAATCACTCAGTGTATTATACTTGGCACCAGGTATGGCTCGGCGTATTATACTTGGCACCAGGTAAGGCTCAGCGTATTATACTTGGCACCAGGTAAGGCTCAGCGTATTATACTTGGCACCAGGTATGGCTCAGCGTATTATACTTGGCACCAGGTATGGCTCAGCGTATTATACTTGGCACCAGGTATGGCTTGGCGTATTATACTTGGCACCAGGTATGGCTCAGCGTATTATACTTGGCACCAGGTATGGCTCAGCGTATTATACTTGGCACCAGGAATCACTCAGCGTATTATACTTGGCACCAGGAATCACTCAGTGTATTATACTTGTCACCAGGAATCACTCAGCGTATTATACTTGTCACCAGGAATCACTCAGCGTATTATACTTGTCACCAGGTATGGCTCAGTGTATTATACTTGTCACCAGGTATGGCTCAGCGTATTATACTTGGCACCAGGTATGGCTCAGCGTATTATACTTGTCACCAGGTATAGCTCGGCGTATTATACTTGTCACCAGGTATGGCTCGGCGTATTATACTTGTCACCAGGTATGGCTCGGCGTATTATACTTGTCACCAGGTATGGCTCGGCGTATTATACTTGGCACCAGGAATCACTCAGTGTATTATACTTGGCACCAGGTATGGCTCGGCGTATTATACTTGGCACCAGGTAAGGCTCGGCGTATTATACTTGGCACCAGGTAAGGCTCAGCGTATTATACTTGGCACCAGGTATGGCTCAGCGTATTATACTTGGCACCAGGAATCACTCAGTGTATTATACTTGGCACCAGGTATGGCTCAGCATATTATACTTGGCACCAGGAATCACTCAGTGTATTATACTTGGCACCAGGTATGGCTCGGCGTATTATACTTGGCACCAGGTAAGGCTCAGCGTATTATACTTGGCACCAGGTAAGGCTCAGCGTATTATACTTGGCACCAGGTATGGCTCAGCGTATTATACTTGGCACCAGGTATGGCTCAGCGTATTATACTTGGCACCAGGTATGGCTTGGCGTATTATACTTGGCACCAGGTATGGCTCAGCGTATTATACTTGGCACCAGGTATGGCTCAGCGTATTATACTTGGCACCAGGAATCACTCAGCGTATTATACTTGGCACCAGGAATCACTCAGTGTATTATACTTGTCACCAGGAATCACTCAGTGTATTATACTTGTCACCAGGAATCACTCAGCGTATTATACTTGGCATCAGGTATGGCTCGGCGTATTATACTTGGCACCAGGAATCACTCAGTGTATTATACTTGGCACCAGGTATGGCTCGGCGTATTATACTTGGCACCAGGTAAGGCTCAGCGTATTATACTTGGCACCAGGTAAGGCTCAGCGTATTATACTTGGCACCAGGTATGGCTCAGCGTATTATACTTGGCACCAGGAATCACTCAGTGTATTATACTTGGCACCAGGAATCACTCAGCGTATTATACTTGGCACCAGGAATCGCTCAGCGTATTATACTTGGCACCAGGAATCACTCAGTGTATTATACTTGGCACCAGGTATGGCTCGGCGTATTATACTTGGCACAAGGTATGGCTCGGCGTATTATACTTGGCACCAGGTAAGGCTCAGCGTATTATACTTGGCACCAGGTATGGCTCAGCGTATTATACTTGGCACCAGGTATGGCTTGGCGTATTATACTTGGCACCAGGTATGGCTCAGCATATTATACTTGGCACCAGGAATCACTCAGTGTATTATACTTGGCACCAGGTATGGCTCGGCGTATTATACTTGGCACAAGGTATGGCTCGGCGTATTATACTTGGCACCAGGTATGGCTCAGCATATTATACTTGGCACCAGGAATCACTCAGCGTATTATACTTGGCACCAGGAATCACTCAGCGTATTATACTTGGCACCAGGTATGGCTCAGCGTATTATACTTGGCACCAGGTATGGCTTGGCGTATTATACTTGGCACCAGGTATGGCTCGGCGTATTATACTTGGCACCAGGTATGGCTCAGCATATTATACTTGGCACCGGGAATCACTCAGTGTATTATACTTGGCACCAGGTATGGCTCGGCGTATTATACTTGGCACAAGGTATGGCTCGGCGTATTATACTTGGCACCAGGTAAGGCTCAGCGTATTATACTTGGCACCAGGTATGGCTCAGCGTATTATACTTGGCACCAGGTATGGCTCGGCGTATTATACTTGTCACCAGGTATGGCTCAGCATATTATACTTGGCACCGGGAATCACTCAGTGTATTATACTTGGCACCAGGTATGGCTCGGCGTATTATACTTGGCACAAGGTATGGCTCGGCGTATTATACTTGGCACCAGGTATGGCTCAGCGTATTATACTTGTCACCAGGAATCACTCAGCATATTATACTTGGCACCAGGTATGGCTTGGCGTATTATACTTGGCACCAGGTATGGCTCAGCATATTATACTTGGCACCAGGAATCACTCAGCGTATTATACTTGGCACCAGGTATGGCTCAGCGTATTATACTTGGCACCAGGTATGGCTTGGCGTATTATACTTGGCACCAGGTATGGCTCAGCGTATTATACTTGGCACCAGGTATGGCTCAGCATATTATACTTGGCACCGGGAATCACTCAGTGTATTATACTTGGCACCAGGTATGGCTCGGCGTATTATACTTGGCACAAGGTATGGCTCGGCGTATTATACTTGGCACCAGGTAAGGCTCAGCGTATTATACTTGGCACCAGGTATGGCTCAGCGTATTATACTTGGCACCAGGTATGGCTCAGCGTATTATACTTGGCACCAGGAATCACTCAGCGTATTATACTTTGCACCAGGAATCACTCTGCATATTATACTTGGCACCAGGTATGGCTCAGCGTATTATACTTGGCACCAGGTATGGCTCAGCGTATTATACTTGGCACCAGGAATCACTCAGCGTATTATACTTGGCACCAGGTATGGCTCGGCGTATTATACTTGCCACCAGGTATGGCTCAGCATATTATACTTGGCACCAGGAATCACTCAGCGTATTATACTTGGCACCAGGTATGGCTCGGCGTATTATACTTGGCATGAGGTATGGCTCAGCGTATTATACTTGGCACCAGGTATGGCTCAGCGTATTATACTTGGCACCAGGTATGGCTCAGCGTATTATACTTGGCACCAGGTATGGCTCAGCGTATTATACTTGGCACCAGGTATGGCTCAGCATATTATACTTTGCACCAGGAATCACTCAGTGTATTATACTTGGCACCAGGAATCACTCAGTGTATTATACTTGGCACCAGGTATGGCTCAGCGTATTATACTTGGCACCAGGTATGGCTCGGCGTATTATACTTGCCACCAGGTATGGCTCAGCATATTATACTTGGCACCAGGAATCACTCAGCGTATTATACTTGGCACCAGGTATGGCTCGGCGTATTATACTTGCCACCAGGTATGGCTCAGCGTATTATACTTGGCATGAGGTATGGCTCAGCGTATTATACTTGGCACCAGGTATGGCTCGGCGTATTATACTTGGCACCAGGTATGGCTCGCGTATTATACTTGGCACCAGGTATGGCTCAGCGTATTATATGTGGCACCAGATATGGGATCAGCGTATCATACTTGGCACCAGGTATGGCTCAGCGTGTTACACTTGGCACCAGGAATCACTCAGCGTATTATACTTGGCACCAGGTATGGCTCAGCGTATTATACTTGGCACCAGGTATGGCTCGGCGTATTATACTTGCCACCAGGTATGGCTCAGCATATTATACTTGGCACCAGGAATCACTCAGTGTATTATACTTGGCACCAGGTATGGCTCGGCGTATTATACTTGCCACCAGGTATGGCTCAGCGTATTATACTTGGCATGAGGTATGGCTCAGCGTATTATACTTGGCACCAGGTATGGCTCGGCGTATTATACTTGGCACCAGGTATGGCTCGCGTATTATACTTGGCACCAGGTATGGCTCAGCGTATTATATGTGGCACCAGATATGGGATCAGCGTATCATACTTGGCACCAGGTATGGCTCAGCGTGTTACACTTGGCACCAGTGTTACATGATGTGAACTGAGGGCAGTGTGTGTCAATGTGAATTGGGGCACTGTATCATAACAACAATTGGGGGCACTGTCATAATGTGAATTGGGGGCACTGTGTGGCATAATGTGAATTGGGGGCACTGTGTGGTATAATGAGAATTGGAGTCATTTTGTTTTGATATAATCATGAGTGTGCAGCCTATCAATTCACAAGGAACTAGTAACATCACCGAGGCGTGAGGCACAACATGCCTCAGTGAGGTTCCTATTAAACGGACTGGCTGAATACTGGCTGCTCACACTGCCTACCGGTGACCGGTAGCTTCCCCCCGTGCTTGTGCTGACCACATCCTGAGCACGTGCTCCTGCAGGCAGGGAATGCAGAGGGCGGCACAGGGAACAGGCCCAGGCACCGGTTATTACAGCGCTGGCAGCAGGACTGGTGCCAACAACATTTGGCTGAAGAAAGCAGCTTAATGTCAGGACGGTAGATGAACTATGCTGCGTAATAAGAGTTGCTGTAACCGTACTGATGCAGCCATCACACATGGAGCGGTCACCCTGCGGCACAGGCGCCAGGTGAGATATAAATGATGGCGGCTTATTGTCAGGCCTGGGAAAAGGTGCAAGAATTGAGCTTTCCAGTAAAACGCTGAGAATGGATTATCCTCAGGAAACAGCGATGCGGGGTCAGGACAAGGTAATAACCTTGCAAGAAATCCTGTGCGACGAGAAGCTTCAGAGGACAGCGTGGTCACCATGGCGACTAACGTGTTCGTGATGGTAAAGAGCAGCGTCACATGGACACGGCAGGAAAGCCTGTGGATTCCCAGGGTCGGCAGAGCCGACAGTGATCGTTCTGGAAAGGACGGTGTTAAATACTGACTGGTGCATCTGTGTTTATAGCAATGACAGCAGGTTCTCCGCGCAGCGCTGCTGGGAGTAACAACGGCTCAGGCAGTAAATGTGCATTTTAAAGTACACACAATTCACACAGAATACAGTATCTCTGGCAGCCTGTATAAGGCGGGGGCATCCAAATAGGTTACTTGGAGCCTCATAATAAGAAAACTACTTTGAATGTTTGGCCACACTTTTTTCTATCATACATGTGTGTCCACATGAGCGCCGCGTTACTCGGTAGCGCTGAGCGTCTTTTCGTTCAACGTTTTACCTTCAAATGCATCTTAGTTACACAGCAATGTGAATTGGACGCACAAGCAGCTACTGCTGGATAAAATTATATATATTCTGTGTGCAACTGCGGCTATATCTGCATGCCTATATTCTGTGTGCAACTGCGGCTGTATCTGCATGCCTATATTCTGTGTGTGACTGCGGCTGTATCTGCATGCCTATATTCTGTGTGCAACTGCGGCTGTATCTGCATGCCTATATTCTGTGTGCAACTGCGGCTGTATCGGCATGCCTATATTCTGTGTGTGCAACTGCGGCTGTATCTGCATGCCTATATTCTGTGTGTGCAACTGCGGCTATATCTGCATGCCTATATTCTGTGTGTGCAACTGCGGCTGTATCTGCATGCCTATATTCTGTGTGCAACTGCGGCTGTATCTGCATGCCTATATTCTGTGTGCAACTGCGGCTGTATCGGCATGCCTATATTCTGTGTGCAACTGCGGCTGTATCTGCATGCCTATATTCTGTGTGCAACTGCGGCTGTATCGGCATGCCTATATTCTGTGTGCAACTGCGGCTGTATCTGCATGCCTATATTCTGTGTGCAACTGCGGCTATATCTGCATGCCTATATTCTGTGTGCAACTGCGGCTGTATCTGCATGCCTATATTCTGTGTGTAACTGCGGCTGTATCTGCATGCCTATATTCTGTGTGCAACTGCGGCTATATCTGCATGCCTATATTCTGTGTGTAACTGCGGGTGTATCTGCATGCCTATATTCTGTGTGTGTGACTGCGGGTGTATCTGCATGCCTATATTCTGTGTGTGTGACTGCGGGTGTATCTGCATGCCTATATTCTGTGTGCAACTGCGGCTGTATCTGCATGCCTATATTCTGTGTGCAACTGCGGCTGTATCTGCATGCCTATATTCTGTGTGTGTGACAGCGGGTGTATCTGCATGCCTGTATTCTGTGTGTGTGACAGCGGGTGTATCTGCATGCCTGTATTCTGTGTGTGTGACTGCGGGTGTATCTGCATGCCTATATTCTGTGTGTGACTGCGGCTGTGTCTGCATGCCTATATTCTGTGTGCAACTGCGGCTGTATCTGCATGCCTATATTCTGTGTGTGTGACTGCGGGTGTATCTGCATGCCTGTATTCTGTGTGTGACTGCGGCTGTATCTGCATGCCTATATTCTGTGTGCAACTGCGGCTGTATCTGCATGCCTATATTCTGTGTGTGACTGCGGCTGTATCTGCATGCCTATATTCTGTGTGCAACTGCGGGTGTATCTGCATGCCTATATTCTGTGTGCGACTGCGGCTGTATCTGCATGCCTATATTCTGTGTGCAACTGCGGGTGTATCTGCATGCCTATATTCTGTGTGCGACTGCGGCTATATCTGCATGCCTATATTCTGTGTGCAACTGCGGCTGTATCTGCATGCCTATATTCTGTGTGCAACTGCGGCTGTATCTGCATGCCTATATTCTGTGTGTGTGACTGCGGGTGTATCTGCATGCCTGTATTCTGTGTGTGACTGCGGCTGTATCTGCATGCCTATATTCTGTGTGTGTGACTGCGGGTGTATCTGCATGCCTGTATTCTGTGTGTGATTGCGGCTGTATCGGCATGCCTATATTCTGTGTGCAACTGCGGCTGTATCTGCATGCCTATATTCTGTGTGTGTGACTGCGAGTGTATCTGCATGCCTATATTCTGTGTGCAACTGCGGCTGTATCTGCATGCCTATATTCTGTGTGCAACTGCGGCTGTATCTGCATGCCTATATTCTGTGTGTGTGACTGCGGGTGTATCTGCATGCCTGTATTCTGTGTGTGACTGCGGCTGTGTCTGCATGCCTATATTCTGTGTGCAACTGCGGCTGTATCTGCATGCCTATTTTCTGTGTGTGTGACTGCGGGTGTATCTGCATGCCTGTATTCTGTGTGCGACTGCGGCTGTATCTGCATGCCTATATTCTGTGTGCAACTGTGGCTGTATCTGCATGCCTATATTCTGTGTGTGTGACTGCGGGTGTATCTGCATGCCTATATTCTGTGTGCAACTGCGGCTGTATCTGCATGCCTATATTCTGTGTGCAACTGTGGGTGTATCTGCATGCCTATATTCTGTGTGTGACTGCGGCTATATCTGCATGCCTATATTCTGTGTGCAACTGCGGCTGTATCTGCATGCCTATATTCTGTGTGCAACTGCGGCTGTATCTGCATGCCTATATTCTGTGTGTGTGACTGCGGGTGTATCTGCATGCCTGTATTCTGTGTGTGACTGCGGCTGTATCTGCATGCCTATATTCTGTGTGCAACTGCGGCTGTATCTGCATGCCTATATTCTGTGTGTGTGACTGCGGGTGTATCTGCATGCCTGTATTCTGTGTGTGACTGCGGCTGTATCTGCATGCCTATATTCTGTGTGTGACTGCGGCTGTATCTGCATGCCTATATTCTGTGTGCAACAGCGGCTGTATCTGCATGCCTATATTCTGTGTGCAACTGCGGCTGTATCGGCATGCCTATATTCTGTGTGCAACTGCGGCTATATCTGCATGCCTATATTCTGTGTGTAACTGCGGCTATATCTGCATGCCTATATTCTGTGTGCAACTGCGGCTGTATCTGCATACAAAATACTACATTACTACCTTACGGCTGCCACACTAACGTAGCGTTGTGCATGCAGATATAGCCGCACACAGAATATAGCCATGCCGCAGAAGCCGACCGAAGAAGACGCACATTTGCACGAAAAGACACTCAGCGCTACAGAATCACGCAGCGGCACGGTGCGAATAGAAGGGCAGTTTAACGCGCAAGGAGGCTAGACGCAAAAATCTTAACTACCTCTTGAGCTCCAGACCCCAGAGGAATCCTGGCCAGGGGCGTATTTATAATGGGTGCAGGGCGTGCAGTGCACACAGGGCCCTTGGGTCTCAGGGGGGCCCACACCGCACACCCTGCACCCATATGTTTTAATACTTACCCCTCCGAACTCCTGCGTCTGCTGTAGCGCTGCACAAAACACTTGGAAAATGGCTGCAGCGGCAGTAGGGATATCGCTGAGAAAATGATGGGCATGACATTTTCCGGGTGACTTGCGTATATACAAACTAGCGCCTAGCGTTTACTGCTCCGGTGATGCGGCCGGCCGCCAGGGAGAGAGGAGGGGGCCCTGGACGGGTAATGCACACGGGCCCCAACCTCTGCAAGAGGCCACATTCCAGCAGGAGACACATTCATCCCGCTGGCCATAGTGAACCGCCCCTGGTATAAGATATGAAAAGGCGCCATTTCAGTCTTCACTATAGGCCGCAGACAAGCCCCCTCCCCAGTATAAGACCAGGGCATAGAAATAATGTACAATACATGGGCCAAGCAGTGACATCTAGGAGCCAGGGAAGTTGCACATCCAGTTACCTCAGCAGGGTAATTGTACGCGCTCTCTGAATGTTTGTACGGGAGGTGACCTGCGATGTACAATGGCCGAAAAGAGTTTCATTCAGTGTCCGCACTCTGACATAACCTCTCAGCAGGCGCAGGGCTTCTCCGGTTTTATTACGCAAGGTCTAAACCGACCGTGCAATAAATCTTCTCAGTGTAAAACAACAAAGCAAATATCAACAAAGTAATTAACAATCCATGTAAGAGGCCTAATTCTGCATATGTGATACGGACAAGTGAGTGTTTTATACACCCTTCATGGGAATCAGTCATTATGTCGACATTTACAATGCAAACACCACAATGTCGGCATTCTGCATGGACCAGCGGCAAAGGGTCAGGCTGAGGCAGGGGAGGGTCAGGGTTAGGCTGAGGCAGGGGAGGGTTAGGCTGAGGCAGGGGAGGGTCAGGGTCAGGCTGAGGCAGTGGAGGGTTAGGCTGAGGCAGTGGAGGGTCAGGCTGAGGCAGTGGAGGGTCAGGCTGAGGCAGTGGAGGGTCAGGGTCAGGCTGAGGCAGGAGGGTCAGGGTCAAGCTGAGGCAGTGGAGGGTCAGGGTTAGGCTGAGGCAGTGGAGGGTTAGGCTGAGGCAGGAGGGTCAGGGTCAAGCTGAGGCAGTGGAGGGTCAGGGTCAGGCTGACAGTGGAGGGTCAGGGTCAGGCTGAGGCAGTGGAGGGTCAGGGTTAGGCTGAGGCAGTGGAGGGTCAGGGTCAGGCTGAGGCAGTGGAGGGTCAGGGTCAGGCTGAGGCAGGGGAGAGTCAGGGTCAGGCTGAGGCAGGGGAGGGTCAGGCTGAGGCAGGGGAGGTTCAGGGTCAGGCTGAGGCAGGGGAGGGTCAGGGTCAGGATGAGGCAGGGGAGGGTTAGGCTGAGGCAGGAGGGTCAGGGTCAAGCTGAGGCAGTGGAGGGTCAGGCTGAGACAGTGGAGGGTCAGGGTTAGGCTGAGACAGTGGAGGGTAAGGGTCAGGCTGAGGCAGTGGAGGGTCAGGGTCAGGCTGAGGCAGTGGAGGGTCAGGGTCAGGCTGAGGCAGTGGAGGGTCAGGGTCAGGCTGAGGCAGTGGAGGGTTAGGCTGAGGCAGGAGGGTCAGGGTCAAGCTGAGGCAGTGGAGGGTCAGGGTCAGGCTGAGGCAGTGGAGGGTCAGGGTCAAGCTGAGGCAGTGGAGGGTCAGGGTTAGGCTGAGGCAGTGGAGGGTCAGGGTTAGGCTGAGGCAGTGGAGGGTTAGGCTGAGGCAGTGGAGGGTTAGGCTGAGGCAGTGGAGGGTTAGGGTCAAGCTGAGGCAGTGGAGGGTCAGAATCAGGCTGAGACAGTGGGGGGTCAGGGTCAAGCTGAGGCAGTGGAGGGTCAGGGTTAGGCTGAGTCTGTGGAGGGTCAGGGTTAGGCTGAGGCAGGGGAGGGTCGGGCTGAGGCAGGGGAGGGTCAGGCTGAGGCAGGGGAGGGTCAGGCTGAGGCAGTGGAGGGTCAGGGTCAGGCTGAGGCAGTGGAGGGTCAGGGTTAGGCTGAGGCAGTGGAGGGTCAGGGTTAGGCTGAGGCAGTGGAGGGTCAGGGTTAGGCTGAGGCAGTGGAGGGTCAGGGTCAGGCTGAGACAGTGGAGGGTAAGGGTCAGGCTGAGGCAGTGGAGGGTCAGGGTCAGGCTGAGGCAGTGGAGGGTCAGGGTCAGGCTGAGGCAGTGGAGGGTCAGGCTGAGGCAGTGGAGGGTTAGGCTGAGGCAGGAGGGTCAGGGTCAAGCTGAGGCAGTGGAGGGTCAGGGTCAGGCTGAGGCAGTGGAGGGTCAGGGTCAAGCTGAGGCAGTGGAGGGTCAGGGTCAGGCTGAGGCAGTGGAGGGTCAGGGTTAGGCTGAGGCAGTGGAGGGTCAGACTGAGGCAGTGGAGGGTGAGGGTCAGGCTGAGACAGTGGAGGGTTAGGCTGAGGCAGTGGAGGGTGAGGGTTAGGCTGAGGCAGTGGAGGGTGAGGGTCAAGCTGAGGCAGTGGAGGGTGAGGGTCAGGCTGAGGCAGTGGAGGGTCAGGGTCAGGCTGAGGCAGTGGAGGGTCAGGGTTAGGCTGAGACAGTGGGGGTCAGGGTCAGGCTGAGACAGTGGAGGGTCAGGCTGAGACAGTGGAGGGTCAGGGTTAGGCTGAGGCAGTGGAGGGTCAGGCTGAGGCAGTGGAGGATCAGGCTGAGACAGTGGAGGGTGAAGGTCAGGCTGAGGCAGTGAAGGGTCAGGGTTAGGCTGAGGCAGTGGTGGGTCAGGCTGAGGCAGTGGGGGTTCAGGGTTAGGCTGAGGCAGTGGAGGGTCAGGCTGAGACAGTGGAGGGTCAGGCTGAGACAGTGGAGGGTCAGGCTGAGACAGTGGAGGGTCAGGCTGAGACAGTGGAGGGTGAGGGTCAGGCTGAGGCAGTGGAGGGTCAGGCTGAGGCAGTGGAGGGTCAGGGTCAGGCTGAGGCAGTGGAGGGTCAGGGTCAGGCTGAGGCAGTGGAGGGTCAGGGTCAGGCTGAGGCAGTGGAGGGTCAGGGTCAGGCTGAGGCAGTGGAGGGTCAGGGTCAAGCTGAGGCAGTGGAGGGTCAGGGTCAAGCTGAGGCAGTGGAGGGTCAGGGTCAGGCTGAGGCAGTGGAGGGTCAGGGTTAGGCTGAGGCAGTGGAGGGTCAGGGTTAGGCTGAGGCAGTGGAGGGTCAGGGTTAGGCTGAGACAGTGGAGGGTCAGGCTGAGACAGTGGAGGGTCAGGCTGAGACAGTGGAGGGTCAGGCTGAGGCATTGGAGGGTGAGGGTCAGGCTGAGACAGTGGAGGGTTAGGCTGAGGCAGTGGAGGGTGAGGGTTAGGCTGAGGCAGTGGAGGGTGAGGGTCAAGCTGAGGCAGTGGAGGGTGAGGGTCAGGCTGAGGCAGTGGAGGGTGAGGGTCAGGCTGAGGCAGTGGAGGGTCAGGGTTAGGCTGAGACAGTGGGGGTCAGGGTCAGGCTGAGACAGTGGAGGGTCAGGCTGAGGCAGTGGGGGGTCAGGGTTAGGCTGAGGCAGTGGAGGATCAGGCTGAGACAGTGGAGGGTGAAGGTCAGGCTGAGGCAGTGAAGGGTCAGGGTTAGGCTGAGGCAGTGGTGGGTCAGGCTGAGGCAGTGGAGGTCAGGCTGAGGCAGTGGAGGTCAGGCTGAGGCAGTGGGGGGTCAGGGTCAGGCTGAGGCAGTGGAGGGTTAGGCTGAGACAGTGGAGGGTCAGGCTGAGACAGTGGAGGGTGAGGGTCAGGCTGAGGCAGTGGAGGGTCAGACTGAGGCAGTGGAGGGTGAGGGTCAGGCTGAGGCAGTGGAGGATCAGGGTTAGGCTGAGACAGTGGAGGGTCAGGGTCAGGCTGAGGCAGTGGAGGATCAGGGTCAGGCTGAGGCAGTGGAGGGTCAGGGTCAGGCTGAGGCAGTGGAGGGTCAGGCTGAGGCAGTGGAGGGTCAGGGTCAGGCTGAGACAGTGGAGGGTCAGGCTGAGACAGTGGAGGGTCAGGCTGAGACAGTGGAGGGTCAGGGTCAGGCTGAGACAGTGGAGGGTCAGGGTCAGGCTGAGACAGCGGAGGTTTAGGCTGAGGTAGGAGGGTCAGGGTCAAGCTGAGGCAGTGGAGGGTCAGGGTTAGGCTGAGGCAGTGGAGGGTCAGGGTTAAGTTGAGGCAGTGGAGGGTCAGGGTTAGGCTGAGACAGTGGAGGGTCAGGGTCAGGCTGAGACAGTGGAGGGTCAGGCTGAGACAGTGGAGGGTCAGGCTGAGGCAGTGGAGGGTCAGGGTTAGGCTGAGGCAGTGGAGGGTCAGGGTCAGGCTGAGGCAGTGGAGGGTCAGGCTGAGGCAGTGGAGGGTCAGGGTCAGGCTGAGACAGTGGAGGGTCAGGCTGAGGCAGTGGAGGGTCAGGGTTAGGCTGAGGCAGTGGAGGGTCAGGGTTAGGCTGAGGCAGTGGAGGGTCAGGGTTAGGCTGAGGCAGTGGAGGGTCAGGGTCAGGCTGAGGCAGTGGAGGATCAGGCTGAGGCAGTGGAGGGTCAGGGTTAGGCTGAGGCAGTGGAGGGTCAGGGTTAGGCTGAGACAGTGGAGGATCAGGGTCAGGCTGAGGCAGTGGAGGGTCAGGGTCAGGCTGAGGCAGTGGAGGGTCAGGGTCAGGCTGAGGCAGTGGAGGGTCAGGGTCAGGCTGAGACAGTGGAGGGTCAGGCTGAGACAGTGGAGGGTCAGGCTGAGACAGTGGAGGGTCAGGGTCAGGCTGAGACAGTGGAGGGTCAGGGTCAGGCTGAGACAGCGGAGGTTTAGGCTGAGGTAGGAGGGTCAGGGTCAAGCTGAGGCAGTGGAGGGTCAGGGTTAGGCTGAGGCAGTGGAGGGTCAGGGTTAAGTTGAGGCAGTGGAGGGTCAGGGTTAGGCTGAGACAGTGGAGGGTCAGGGTCAGGCTGAGACAGTGGAGGATTAGGCTGAGGCTGTGGAGGGTTAGGCTGAGGCAGTGGAGGGTCAGGCTGAGGCAGTGGAGGGTCAGGCTGAGGCTGCAGGAAGTTAGGCTGAGGCAGTGGATGGTCAGGGTTAGGCTGTAGGAGGGGAGGGTCAGGGTTAGGCTGCAGGAGCGGAGGGTCAGGGTTAGGATGCAGGAGGGGAGGGTCTGGGTTAGGCTGCAGGAGAGGAGGGTTAGGCCGAGGCAGCGGAGGGTCAGGGTTAGGCTGAGGTAGGGGATGGTCAGGGTTAAGCTGAGGCAAGGGAAGGTCAGGATTAGGCTGCAGGACGGGAGGGTCAGGCTGCAGGCGAGAAGGGTCAGGGTTTGGCTGCAGGAGGGGAGGGTCAGGCTGCAGGAGGGGAGGGTCAGGCTGCAGGAGGGGAGAGTCAGGATTAGGCTGCAGGAGGGGAGGGTCAGGGTTAGGCTGCAGGAGGGGAGGGTCAGGGCATTTGCATAAAGACAGAGATGCGGAAAAAGATGCAGCCGGTCCATGTCTGCGTGAGACTCAGGTCCTTAGTGCCGGCATTAATGGGGAGATGTAAGTGGCTATTCAAACACAGTAAGGAGCGAGACAATATTATTAGGACTGGAGGAAAGGCCCGAGGCCCGAGGCTTGCCTGCCAGCCAGTCAGGGCCTTAGGAGTTTCCTTCATAAAGCAGCAAAAGACTATGGCCCTCATTCAGAGGCGGTCACAAGAAACGAGTGCTCGTTCTGAAAGAGGGCGGCCGCTTCTTTTTTTTAGTGTGGCCTCCTGGTCGCTAGCTAAGTTGTGGGTTACCACCCACAGCTTAGCGACTGACCAGGGTGATGGTCGCGATGGTCAAGACCATTGTGGCTTGCAACGAGACCCTAGGGTTGGGTCTTGGTACCGCAAGCCCCAGGGAGCTTCCTGCTCTGATCGAGCAGGAAACTCCCCACTGACATCACTGCTGATGTCAGTGTGGCCGCCCACAAAACGCCAAGCGTTCCTTAAGGAACGCCTCCGTTTGTGAAGCCAACATCGACAGCCGGCCCTTTTGTAGTAAGCTCCAGAGCGAGAGAGTTTCTCCGGGGCTTGCGTACACGCAGTGCGGCCGCTGCGCGTGCGCAGGATCAAGACATCGACCCGGTAGCGAGCGCTCAGCGCTTGCGACCGACTCTGAATGAGGTCCTATATCCCGCTAGGGGACGAGAACGGTCAGTTTTGGTTTGTGGAAGTTCTGAACACAGCAGGAACTTATTGGAAAGGTGGATTTATTATACAGCTGGACGCTGCCATCTCAATGTATATTTAATGTATCGTCTACCCAATATGGAGCCGCCACCGTCTGCTGACGGGATGATGGGAAGCCCGCTGGAAGGCGTCCAATGTGGCCATTTTCAGTGCGTTTCCTTATGATATCGGCAACTCTGTTCTTACAGTCTATAAATAGAACTTATAGGAAGTGCGGATTAGGTGCCCTGCTGCCCATCTACTGCACAGACGCCAGGGTACTGCCGCAGCTGGCAGGACGGCGCTCTCACAACACCCTCACATAACATCATTTATCTTCAGTAATGAGTCATTTGCCCCAACACTACCCAGAACTGAGGTGGGAGCCTCCTCATCTCTCTGTGTGCCCGGGAAAGAAACCTCAGAGGCACAGAGGTCTCCTCTCTCCTACCTGTGCCTCAACATTTCTTCTTTCACCCCACCTGCCCCCCAAGCCTTCGCCCCTCCTGCATATGCCCCCATAAACGTTTCCCACTCACAGATCCCCTGGGGGAGTGGGAATATATAAGGTGTGATCTGGGCCAGGGCTAATAACGTGGCACGTTACATTGGGTGCATTTAGCTACTCAGCCGGGATCCAGCTCCTGGTGCCCTTCTTGCCAGCGGCAGGAAAACAGCTGTAGGGGTTAATGGGTGCTGAGAGCGTCTTAAACACTTCTTGGTAAATAAAGATTATAAATGGCAATCTCTGTACCTGGCATTGATTGCAGTAAGCACATCCGGGTCTGCCCGGCACGTTGCTGAACTCAGTAATCCGTGCCAGGATAAACTGCCCGAGTCACTGCGGAGAAGCTGCCATTACACAGCCGTCCACCAGCCGGGATTCAATTAATATTCACCCAATGGAGCTCAGCCGCACTTGAACTTTCCAGGGAATTGTGAGGTCACACAGGGAACAATGGAGGCAACTCACAGGCCTGAGATTTATTCCAGGGAGAGGGATGGGTGCCGGCTAGGGGGGAGATTAGTCCCCAAAGAGTCGCCGGCTCTGCCATCCTGGCCAATGTATGGAAAACTGGTTTAAATCACAATAAGGGGTCACATCCATGTAGTGCAAAAAGAAAAGGTCTCCGTTAAAGGGACCTGTCCACAGTTATTCTGATGATGGAGATGAGGCGTAATGCCAGCTACCGGGGGATTGTCACAGGAAAGTCAGGAAAACTCCAGTGCTTCCCTGTCAGATGCTGGCTGGCCTGACCACATTGTCCCGGAGAGCTGGGCGCCGCCTCATTCAGCAGAACCCCCCCTAAACGGGCCAATATGATCTTCCCATGAGACCGCCTTACGCAGACCGCTGAGGCTGGGAGCTAATGTGTCCTTCTCCCCCAAATCTGATGAGAAGGTTTATGCTCCGAGTGTCTGTCTTTAAAGACACCGTAACATTTACACAACCACATTTATTGCAGCCTGCGACCCGAGATGAGAGGGCGACATTCAGATAAATGTGACAGCGTGCGGTGAGAAACGTGTGCTTGATTTTCCCAAGGACCCTTCCCAAGCTGTCATAGCACTTTCAAAAAAATAAAAAAGTATGAGAAAGTATATAACACAAAGGTCTGTGTCTCTGTGGGGCAGATATTACAGTAGAACTAAATACACGGCACAGATAATAACTGCTGAATGCCCTGATCACGGTGAGGGGAGCAGGGGAGGAATGCTGTAACCAGGGGGCATGTCTGCACAGATTACCTGGGGGGTGGGACAGGCACATCAGCACATTCCGGAAATTAAAGCGATAGCAATCTCCGTAACTAACGGGCGAGGCCTCGGATTGTGCGGACCAGAGCATGACCGCTATGTCAGACCCAGGGGGAGATGGATCAAACCTCTGAGAGAGATAAAAGTAGAGAAATTGGCCACAGCAATCAATAAACTGCTGTCATTTATCTGGCATTTTATATAAAGTTACGGTTAGGTTGCTAAGGGCAACGTCTCAACTTTCTCTCTCTCTAATGTTTGGTATATCTCCCCCAAACCTTATCTGACCAGATTAGCCATAAAGTGTGATGAATAAATCCAGTTAATCCTTGGACCCCCCACACTGCCCCCTCCCGTTCCCTACTTAGCCTTGTACATTTTCCCTCCTCATTCTGATAGTTTTGTTCACTTTAAAGTTATTTAATTGGAATTCGGGACAATCGCTGTAGCCTGAGATTAGCGGAATTCATGTCATTCTGCGGCACTAATTCATGGATTTGACCCAGTCTGCTGGTCACACGTGGACAGACTAACATGGACCATCATCGCTGGACGGTTTATATGTAGTGTGTGATGTATACGGGGTTGGCATTTAGTATGATCTCTTCCAGGGCAAAACAATTCCGCCCCTGGTGAACGTTGGCGCAGCGCTCAGGTGTAATGTCTGAGAGCCAGCATTGGATAATGACCTCCAGGGAAAACAAATCTCCATCACTAGGGTGAGATAAGTATAATGTACAAAGCTAAATAATGGGCTCCTTTCAGGTCTGATTCTGCAAACAATGCAGCAAAACCAAATAAATGAGCGAAATACGATCGCGTCTCATTCTCTCATACTTAGCAAAAGGGCAAAATAATAGTAATGAGAAATTAAGAGGACAAAGAGTTGGGGGGAAGGGACAGAACCTTTGTCTGTGGACGGCGGAGAACTAATGCAGGAGAGGGCCTAACGCTGGATGTCGCGTGCAAAACCCAACAGGTGACAAATCTGCACAAACAGCGGAGAAAAACAGATTTAGCCTCCTGTTATTACGGCTATACCCAGCTGTGAGAGCGGCCCCCTGGGACGGATAATGGCACACTACAGAGGAGAGAAGCGATATAATTACAGACTGTCCTGACGGGTCTGTTTATCATGATAAAACCACCGCAGATACCGCACAAGGCGTCTCGGCAAGGCTGGCAGCGCAGTTTGCGTCCTGCGTAGGGATATTATTCTGCCATTAGCTACTAATAGAGCGCAGTGACCAGTACGACTGAGCGGAGAGGATAAAACAACTACAAATAAAATACTGTAGCAGTGATTTACGCATGATGCCGTTAATAGGCAAGGACGGGCGCCGGGCAGGACAGAGACGAGGCCATATACACACACTCTTCTCTCTCCAACCAGACACAATTTGCGCGGTTCGGTGATGGCCGCATTTACAGAGCGACACCTGATCGCGGCTCCTCAGATGCGTTATTGCAATGCGCAGAGTTTAGTGGCTGCTTAACTAAACGGGAAAATATGAAGTGTAAGCTGCACAGCGCCGGGGACTGATGACTCTCTGTAAAGTGCTGCGTAATATATGTGTTATATATATAGTGTGTATATAGTGTATATAGTGTGTGCGCCATATATATAACAAGCTATTACAGCGCTGAAGCCGACTAGACCCATTGGTTCTGCGGCCAGCGAAGTCCGGCCTCTGACTTTTCGCTGCAAATTGAATACGGGCCACGGTGTATGACTGGCAGAATATGGAAGTGACTTTCCTGGGTGCGGCTGGGCGCTGACGAGTGCCAGTCACACACTGATAAAAGGGGTGTGAGGCGTATATAGATAGGGTCACTGTTCATTAGTCATGTATGGATAAATACACAATGCCCACACCTAACACGTCTCATCATTGCCTACAACTACATGAGTATAGAAGAGGAAGGCGTGTTAGGGGGGACAGAACAGACAGGGGCCCCTGAGGGCCACACTTATTATATCAGATAGGGAGTGGCTGTAGTCAGTATACGTAACAGCCCTGGTCACACGGAGGCCTATCCTCAGAGAGAGGTCATTATGTTATACCCATATATAGCTGATCAGACAGTCACAGCCCCTCCCAGGTTATCTCACAGGGGAACAGTCACTTCCTCCCCTCCCTGCCCCACGACACTCACTTATGTTATACGGAAGCAGGACGCTCCCCCTGACAGCCGCTGGCTCCTCTTTAGTTGTGCTAGAGATATAGATCTATTACCACTGCTGGGTTTTATTGGACATAGCCTCGGTTACATCAGCTCTGTCCCATTGGACGCCTTCGGACGGGTGGTAATTTAGCATTTTGTTAATGAGAGGATTCAATTATAAACTCCAATCCTATATCAGCCACATTCTATGTATTACGATCAGCCAAGTCCTAGGTAGCCCACCACTCACAGACACCTTTACTATATTGCCACATCCCCCCACTGTTACTAAGAGGCTTCCCACCATTCTTAGAGGTTTTATAGATCACAAATAACATGTAAAATGATAACTACTCTTTTCTCTCGCTCTAGACGGCCCATTCTGCAGACGGTCCTCCCTTCCTATAGGGTTTGGTTGGGAGGATACACTCTGTAGGAGACAGTATCTAACCCTCTCTCTTCAGAGGCATTCTGTCCTGTGAATACCCCACGATCATTGTCCTATTACAGCTTGTTTGTAAAACAATAATATAGATAACTTTGTGTATAAATACGGAGTAGATACATTTCTGTACATTGTTACAATCATTAGCATCAGATGAAGTTGCAGAAGTAGAATCACATCCATCATCCCATGGGACAGCGCCTCTAGTGGCCAATCACATCATTACCACAAAGCAGCTTTTATACAGCTATAAATTTATTTTTCAGCTCAAAGTTATTTATTGATTGTTAATATTATTTCAGCATGACATCCGTCTCCACTACATAAAGGTTATACCGGGGCTGCTGGCATCTAACGGAGGCTCCTGATAGGCTCCTGCCGGCTTCTAGCCCCTGAATAGTACATTATATCATCCATCTCTGGGTGATACATAGTATACATAGTACCCCTGCATTTGCTGTGCTGCGTCAGTAACCCCGGTACAGAAGGGTTATGGTCATGTGTATGACACAGCGTCTGAGAGATCACCATACAGACTACAGTACCTGAGCAAGTTTCCAGTCATAGAATTATTATAGCAGACTACAGGCAGGCAATGTCTGGCTCATCTGTCAGCCATGCTGGGACTTGTAGTTACACAACAGCCAGGGGAAACGCACGCCTCCACCGTTAAGCTGTAATAATGTAGCTTGTTGTGTGTGAGAGGACACATACAGAGGAGATTATAAGGTTGCACAATCATCATATTACATAATGACATCTTACTGCTCTTATAGTCTTTATAAAAGTTATCCCTGATCCCTGCAACGTATCATAAGTGAAAACGCAATGGTGGAGAAGGAGAGGGCTATTGGTAATAATGGCATGTCACAGCATGTTATATCTGCACTGTAATGTGATATAGTGATAATAATAATATTCTTACTGGCTGTATTGTACTATAATAATATACTATATAATATACACAGGAGGGTCCCAACATTCTGTCCTATACCCTGTGAGCAGTGATCGGGGGTTAGGGAGGTCCCAGGTTTATGGTAAGGGCAGGGCTGAACAAGGCGGACACATTACCTATTGCACATTCCTAAAACATAGCCTCAGGACCCCTCCTAATGCAGGCTCCGTGCCAGGCCATTACTACAGCACCCGGATACATACAAATCAATGCCATGTACAATAGCCCCATCACTGACCTGTACAGGTTCTTACAAAGTCCTCGTAGTTTGCACCTTGGTCTCCGGGAACTATTGTGGAACCGTCATATTTAAATGTTGCCCTTTTGGAAGAGATAAAAATATATATATATACATAAATGCCTTTGTACATACAGTGTTAGCATCAGCATCTCTCAGTCATGTCAGCATGTAACTGGTTCATTACAAATAGAATATATACATTGCAGTGTACTTATAGGACACCAGAAAGCGCACAGTCCTATTAAGTATCAACAGATATGAATGTAAGCTCTTCAGCCCAGTTATTCCCATTAGCAGAGGTGCCCATCTATGCTGCATCCCAGCATTATATGACGATTGCAATAGTTACAAGTTAGCCCAGAAATTGCAGCAAGCACATTAGCGGCAGAGGGTGCAGTGGGTAAGTGCCCCAGCATGTAACAATCATCTGATCACTTACCAGCTAATGTCACTGGTGTCATCTCTAACTTCATTGTAAACTTCCCGGCAGGATTCCTTGTCAATTTTAGTTGCCATTATGTGACAGCTGCAAGTTCAATGCAAGACAGAGAGAGGGGAGAATAATCTGCAGCAGCAGCACAGAGTCCCTGCTAAGTCCTGGAACCAGGTCAGTGCTGAGTCCAAGGATGGGACAGAAGTGAGCAGGTCCCTGGTCTCAGTCCCTGATCTCAGCTCCTGTGCATGCAGCAGGGAGTTAACCCTTCTCCTCCCAGCATGAAACTGGAGATCATGGGCCAGCCCATCGCCCTCTGCTGCAGAGGGGGGCCTTCCTCCAGGGATCAGGCTGGCTTCCCCCTCCTGCAGGGTAATGGTTTATTCTGCTTCCTGCATGAGGCTTATTCAGCAGCAAAGCATTACTGGGATTTCCATGTGATGTCATGTAATATAGAATTTTGTCCATCAGAGGGGAGTGAGAGAGAGGGGTGCCACTGGCAGACACCCCCCCCCCCAAATCCACATGATGGGCCCATGAAGCATGAGACTGTGACTGTCACTACAAAACAATGGGAACCCTCTGAGGTCCAAGCAGGGGGAGCTGAGTGAGGATCCAGGCTAGGGGGGGCCGGCTGCTTATATGCATTAATAAGAAAGTGCATCAGGAGGAGGAGACCCAGGCAATGAGGAGGAGAGACCCCCTGCTGCAGGTAGGGATGCTGCAATAACAAGGGCCTATAGATATAATATATATATATACACACACACAGTGTTTTGCATGATAGCAGAAGCAGCGGTGGGTGAAATGCCCTTGCATGCATCAGAGGGGTGGTAGATTTGGGGTCCATGCCATCCCCCTGCTCGTGCAGAGCTGTCTGTCTGTATTAGCTGCAGAGGTAATAACTACAGTACCTGCTGGTATTCTGTATGGTGAGGCCGGGTCTCACGCGCCCTCTACCGGCCACTTGTGGAATTACACACAGAATGTCTCATTTGACAAGTGACCAAGTCACTGTGTAGTAAGCCTTCCTATTCCTATTGTGTAAATAATTACACGTGATGCAATCTCAGTCACCTGTGCTTATTCTCTGGGCTTTAAAAAACAAAAGTGTTAAATATACAAAAAAATGACATTACAAGACAGGCTGGGAATTATGGTTCACCAAGGCCTGGCTAGGCTGCGCCATGCAGGACGGGCTTAGGTAAGGTGCACCTTCTCTGCAGCAAAGCGTTTCTAGGAGACTAAGCCAAGCCTTGGCATACATGCTGTTATCGCAAAGCTTAAAGTCCTAAATGATTTGCGCACCAAGGGCGGTGCGTGCCCATCAGTGATGGTGGATTGCTGGCGTCCATGCCATCTGTGGTGGTAGAATAATGTTAGAACATAAACTGTATGCTGTGGCAGCCTGAGACAGCACTTACTACAGTTATAGGCTGTCTGGCACTGGCCTAGACCACCGTATCCCCCCTGCACACTGTACAAGGTTTCCGGAGTCACCAATGATGATTATAATAATATATAAAGGTGACTTCTCCCCCATTTGTATTCTGCACCAGTCTGTGCATGTGACACCCCCATTGTTTAAGCCCCTGCAGCTTCCTTTTCTTGTTACTGTTACATTATCTATATTCTGGGTAGTACTAATATTTTACAGTGTTTCTTTATCCATTACAGCAGTGATTTTCAACCTTTTTCAACTCGCGGCACACTACACAAGATTTTATAATTGCCAAGGCACACTATCCGGCGATGCGGTGTGCGCGGACTATGAAAAAATACACTACATTAGTTCCCGCAGGAACAAAACACACTACATTGGCCCCCACAAGAATAAAACACACTACATTGGCCCCCACAAGAATAAAAAACACACTACATTGGCCCCCACAAGAATAAAACACACTACATTGGCCCCCACAAGAATAAAAAACACACTACATTGGCCCCCACAAGAATAAAACAATCCCATTGGCTGGCCTAACAGAAAAAAAACCCCACATTGCTCCCCACAAAAAAAAACAACCATACCACATTGTGCCCCACAGAATTGCTCCCCACAGAAAAAGAAACCTATGGCTTGCCCCACATAAACAAAAAACAAAACACATTGTTCCCCACTAAATAGGCAAATATATGGCTGGATAACATATGGCTGGTTCTCACTAAAAAAAATGACATGTCTGGTTCCCACGAAAAAATAAACTATGGCTGGTACCCACGAAGAAGAAAAAAAATGTCTGGTCCCCACAAAACCCACATTTCTTCCCCCCTTGTCACTCACACTGCAGCAGGATCGCGTGCGGGCGGGCTTCCAGGCAGGCTGCAGAGCCTGCCTGGACAGAGCACGGGCTGGCTGATTGGCGCAGGGCGTTGGCTGGCAGAGCGGGCTGGAGGGCAGTGGACAACGCGGCGTGTGATGTCACGCTGCCGCATCTTTGCAGGTCACTACCCGGTCGCGCCTGAGTCTCCCAGAGGAGCTCAGCGGCCCGGGATGCTGAAGTACAGTAAAATGTGCCCGGTGGCTCTGACAGCCCCGCAGCACACTTCACAACCGGCCACGGCACACTAGTGTGCCGCGGCACACCGGTTGAAAACCGCTGCATTACAGGCTCTCTACAATCCTTTAAAAGGGCTCTCAATACCCACTACTTCATCATAGCCTTCCAGCTCTCATTCTATCCCACTACTTCATCATAGCCTTCCAGCTCTCATCCTAACCCACTACTTCATCATAGCCTTCCAGCTCTCATCCTATCCCACTACTTCATCATAGCCTTCCAGCTCTCATCCTAACCCACTACTACATCATAGCCTTCCAGCTCTCATTCTATCCCACTACTTCATCATAGCCTTCCAGCTCTCATCCTATCCCACTACTTCATCATAGCCTCCCAGCTCTCATCCTAACCCACTACTTCATCATAGCCTTCCAGCTCTCATCCTAACCCACTACTTCATCATAGCCTTCCAGCTCTCATCCTAACCCACTACTACATCATAGCCTTCCAGCTCTCATCCTAACCCACTACTACATCATAGCCTTCCAGCTCTCATCCTAACCCTCTACTACATCATAGCCTCCCAGCTCTCATCCTAACCCACAACTTCATCATAGCCTTCCAGCTCTCATCCTATCCCACTACTTCATCATAGCCTTCCAGCTCTCATCCTAACCCACTACTTCATCATAGCCTTCCAGCTCTCATCCTATCCCACTACTTCATCATAGCCTTCCAGCTCTCATTCTATCCCACTACTTCATCATAGCCTTCCAGCTCTCATCCTAACCCACTACTACATCATAGCCTTCCAGCTCTCATCCTAACCCACTCCTTCATCATAGCCTTCCAGCTCTCATTCTATCCCACTACTTCATCATAGCCTTCCAGCTCTCATCCTATCCCACTACTTCATCATAGCCTTCCAGCTCTCATCCTAACCCACTACTACATCATAGCCTTCCAGCTCTCATCCTAACCCACTACTTCATCATAGCCTTCCAACTCTCATCCTAACCCACTACTACATCATAGCCTTCCAGCTCTCATCCTATCCCACTACTTCATCATAGCCTTCCAGCTCTCATCCTATCCCACTACTTCATCATAGCCTTCCAGCTCTCATCCTAACCCACTACTTCATCATAGCCTTCCAGCTCTCATCCTAACCCACTACTTCATCATAGCCTTCCAGCTCTCATCCTAACCCACTACTTCATCATAGCCTTCCAGCTCTCATCCTATCCCACTACTTCATCATAGCCTTCCAGCTCTCATCCTAACTCACTACTTCATCATAGCCTTCCAGCTCTCATCCTAACCCACTACTTCATCATAGCCTTCCAGCTCTCATCCTATCCCACTACTTCATCATAGCCTTCCAGCTCTCATCCTAACCCACTACTTCATCATAGCCTTCCAGCTCTCATCCTATCCCACTACTTCATCATAGTCTCCCAGCTCTCATCCTATCCCACTACTTCATCATAGCCTTCCAGCTCTCATCCTAACCCGCTGCTTCATCATAGCCTTCCAGCTCTCATCCTAACCCACTACTTATAGCCTTCCAGCTCTCATCCTAACCCACTACTTCATCATAGCCTTCCAGCTCTCATACTAACCCTCTACTTCATCATAGCCTTCCAGCTCTCATCCTAACCCTCTACTTCATCATAGCCTTCCAGCTCTCATCCTATCCCACTACTTCATCATAGCCTTCCAGCTCTCATCCTATCCCACTACTTCATCATAGCCTTCCAGCTCTCATCCTATCCCACTACTTCATCATAGCCTTCCAGCTCTCATCCTATCCCACTACTTCATCATAGCCTTCCAGCTCTCATCCTATCCCACTACTTCATCATAGCCTTCCAGCTCTCATCCTAACCCACTACTACATCATAGCCTTCCAGCTCTCATCCTAACCCACTACTTCATCATAGCCTTCCAACTCTCATCCTAACCCACTACTACATCATAGCCTTCCAGCTCTCATCCTATCCCACTACTTCATCATAGCCTTCCAGCTCTCATCCTAACTCACTACTTCATCATAGCCTTCCAGCTCTCATCCTATCCCACTACTTCATCATAGCCTTCCAGCTCTCATCCTATCCCACTACTTCATCATAGCCTTCCAGCTCTCATCCTATCCCACTACTTCATCATAGCTTTCCAGCTCTCATCCTAACCCACTACTTCATCATAGCCTTCCAGCTCTCATCCTATCCCACTACTTCATCATAGCCTTCCAGCTCTCATCCTAACTCACTACTTCATCATAGCCTTCCAGCTCTCATCCTAACCCACTACTTCATCATAGCCTTCCAGCTCTCATCCTATCCCACTACTTCATCATAGCCTTCCAGCTCTCATCCTAACCCACTACTTCATCATAGCCTTCCAGCTCTCATCCTATCCCACTACTTCATCATAGTCTTCCAGCTCTCATCCTATCCCACTACTTCATCATAGCCTTCCAGCTCTCATCCTAACCCGCTGCTTCATCATAGCCTTCCAGCTCTCATCCTAACCCACTACTTATAGCCTTCCAGCTCTCATCCTAACCCACTACTTCATCATAGCCTTCCAGCTCTCATACTAACCCTCTACTTCATCATAGCCTTCCAGCTCTCATCCTAACCCTCTACCATCATAGCCTTCCAGCTCTCATCCTATCCCACTACTTCATCATAGCCTTCCAGCTCTCATCCTATCCCACTACTTCATCATAGCCTTCCAGCTCTCATCCTATCCCACTACTTCATCATAGCCTTCCAGCTCTCATCCTATCCCACTACTTCATCATAGCCTTCCAGCTCTCATCCTATCCCACTACTACATCATAGCCTTCCAGCTCTCATCCTAACCCACTACTACATCATAGCCTTCCAGCTCTCATCCTAACCCACTACTACATCATAGCCTTCCAGCTCTCATCCTAACCAGCTACTTCATCATAGCCTTCCAGCTCTCATCCTAACTTGCTGCTACATGCTCCTTCCTCCCGATCTTCTACCCCATCTGTGTCACACCTGTTTGTCTTCCCCTCCCTTTTAGAATGTAAGCTCTTACGAGCAGGGCCCTCTACCTTCTTGTGCTTCTCCTTACTTTACTTTCTTCTACTTCTTACTCCCCACTAGGGCACCTAACACTTGGTGATTATGCTCTGTTGCTTATCTGGGTGTTATGGTCGCTAATGTAGCAATGTATATTATCTATGTCCTCGTCCTGTATTGTATTGTAAGTCACTGGTCACTATTTATGTACTGTGTAAGGACACTTGGGGCGCCATATAAATAAATGATAATAATAATAATAATAATGACAGAATCCTATAGGAAAATACATTCCCCTCAATGCCCATGCACTGAGCTCTATCAGTGATCTGTATTAGTCTTTGCCTCCTTGTAAGTGAAGATGTTAAAGGAGAAGTAACTACAGACAGAACATGTCACATATACGACCTCAGATGTAGTCCAGGGTAGTCCCTAGTAGTATATAGCGGGTGCAGGAATGACCCCTGCCCTATGGTGATGTGACTAATGCCCACACAGGGTTACTTTAAGCTGCTGTCCGGGAAATCGGGGGTCGCTCAGGGGGGGATTTCTGTAAAATTATCCTGTCTCACATAGAAAAATGTTTAGTGAGCTTGGCATGGCCCAGCGATGAGAGATGCCCAGGTGAAATCTTCTGCGTGTTCTAGCGGAAGTGCGTAAGGGATCTGCCCATCGTATGAGGTGTAAGGATCGGAATCATGCTGGTTTGGGGACGGCATCCAGATGCCAGCTCAGGGGCATTATACCCAGGGTCACTCCTGGTCACTGGCACTTCCTATGACAGAGTAACATGAGCAGCGATAACGTACGTGGTAATTAGTTCTGATGGCCTTCTGCTATGTACATGACGCTGGTCCCAGGGGATTCAGTATGATTTACCGCCGACTGCTAATCCCGACAGCGGCAGCCCGACAGAGGAGGAAATCACGATCGTCCTCCGGGTAAGTATAACTAACCTAATTCCTCCCCCAACCCTCCTTAAGGGCTGCCTAAACCTAACCCCCCCCTTCCCCGCAGCCTAACCCTAAGCTCCCCCCGTGGGTGCCTAACCCCTAGTCCTCCCCGGGAGACCCTAACCTAACCCTCCCTCCCCCCGCGGCTGTCCGCTCCCTGCGCCCAGCTTACCTTCAATCGGTAAGCCGGGTGTCGGGCTCCCGGCGTAGGTCTAATGACAGGCGTCGAGATTTAGATGCCTGTCATTTGTACCTTGCCGGGATTAAGCAGACGGGAAGCCGGCGGTCGCTTCCCGACTGCTGCCCGTCCCAGGGTACCCGGCACATCTTCACCCAGTCTGCATTAAATCATGTTTCCTAATCATCCTACAAGAACCTCCCGAAATCCATCCCATGTTACAGAGATCGTTCATGATCGTGGTCTGTCTGCTGCTCTGGATTCAGGACGCAGTAGGAGCACAGGGACAGATGGGGAAAAGCAGCCTCACTATGGCGTCCTGCCACCAACACCTACAGGATCCGTGACTGGTACATGGGGCAGCTGCAACTGTTCATTGGCCACCCTGATGTGTCACTGGCAGGCACTGGGAGGGGGAGGGGGGGGGGCTGCGTCACTGACCCTGCAGACCAGCAATCGGCCATCAATAAACTTTCATCAGATCTGTACAAAGTAATATAATGAAAACCAAAGCGAACGTCTGATAAGTTGCAATTAAAAAATAATAATTGCTGCAGAGGATGGGGGCATCTGTCTTTTTACACTACTACATAGTCTGCTGGATCTGTCTCCTTTCTCTGACCTACAATTCCAGCGACAAAAAGTTTACACAAAATCTCAATTTTTTTAATTTTTTTATTTTTTAACCTTTAGTCTACGGACATCAAATCGTTTTGGAATTGAAAAATTGTTTAACTGATAATTTGATAGAAATTTTTATTGCATTTCAATTGTTTTAATAATGTTAGAGTGTAATGTGACCGTATCTTTGCTTTGCGGGATCATGCACATCGTCATTTCCTCCCGCCTAAATTCTGCGCACGCTGTGCGGCACCGGGGGTCAGGCCATGTCCCTATACCGTATATAATAGGATGCATTGTGTAGATCTTTGGGAAAAGCACATTTTATCTACACTTCCACCAACGGAACAAGAAGCTTTAAACACACACATGTAACACGTGTAATAACCCCCACATTCTTTTTATATTACACAAATAAGTATTTTATTAGTTATTTAATGCCATATACACAATTATTTTCTCTGCGCTTGCGCTGTCTGGGGATAATGACCTGCGTGTGTAAACGTGTGTATTCCTCTATAACACATAGGGCCTGCCGAGTTTGGGGGACTCTCCGTAGAGGGAACCATCTGATCGGAGATGGAAGGGACCAGGCAGAGCAGGGTGTCCCGACCACAGAAGATCAGCGAGTCATCAAAGGTACGAGCGTCCTGTCCAGTATAGAGCTGAGCGCCCCGTCCGAGCTGTACAGAGTTCCTGGTTTTATTCCCACCAATTACCCATAGGCACCTGCTGGGTTGTTGGTGCAAGACCTCTAACTTGGTTTAATATTTATTGGTATCCTAAAAATATAAAACCTCCGGTACTGTGACAGACGTAGAGATTTCCCATTGTATGTTGCCCAGTTTAGTAGTGGAGTGCAAGCTCTTTTGTCCGGTCATTTCTGATGGGAATTGGACTAAGCTGGAAATCACATAGGAATACTAATGCATTTCAGTGACCTTTAGATGAGATCCTCATACACTGCTTCACAAAACCAAAACAAGGCTCTATCATCTGGGAGTGACGGCATTTAACACTGACCATTAAAATAATTAGTTGTCTTAGGGCCTGATTCAGAGCCGGACGCAATTAGCGCTCGCTCGTCCAGAAAATAGGGGTGGCTATTCAAATGAACCGTTCGCTCTTTGCGGTCTGTTCACGTCTCTAGGTCTGAACGAGCGAACAAAACTTGCGGTCGTTTTTTGGAAAAATATGCCCCCTGGCCGCTCGCATCCTACGTCATGTCCGCTATTTATTAGATTAATTGAGTACATCGACCAGGGTATGAACTGCTCGCTATTCTTGTGGTTGGTTTTTCCTACCACAATCTTGCGAGCAGTTCTGGCTAAAAAATAACCCAGTGACGTGGTCAGTGACGCCGCTGTATTAATTATGCACACCCTTAAAATGCCCGTTTGACCTTTAAGCACGCCTGCGTTCGGATCTCCACTCCCCGTTTTCAAGCACCTTCCCCTGTTACCACCCACATACGCCTCTTTCTGTCACTCAAATTTTCAGGCATTCGCTATTTTGCGAGCACATGAATTTCGACCGCACTGACTGGTTCGCGCATGCGTATTACGATCCGTACGCACGCGCAGTTGGGCAAACATCGCTCGGAGCGAACGAGCGGCCGCTTACGAGCGGCTCTGAATCAGGCCCTTAGTCCTGTAAGTCTCTTATGGTGACCACGGTCTTAAGACAGATACATTTCCAAATTAACATTCCCTTATATGGATTATGCAGGTAAAATACATTAGTGTTACCCTGGCATTCCACTGCGGCTGTGTTGATAACTATTCCCTCTGAGACTGCAGTCATTTCAGCTGCTGTGACATCATCAGTCCCATCCCCTGGGACCCCACGTTTCCCAAACGGTCAGTCACACTGTGTGCTCTGTGACAGGAGCAGCACCGCACCCTCATCCTGGACAAATGTACTTAGGTGTTATTATACTCCGTGATACACAATGCTTACTAGATTTTGCCGGATAGTGGATTTACTTGTCCTTTTTTGTTCAGTGATGTTTCCTTTGTTAATCCCCAGCTGTTCCGATGGGCCGAGCACTCCTGCATCGTCCTCCACAGCCTCAACGAACAGAGGCAGAAAGGCCTCTTCTGCGACGTCATTCTGGTGGCCGATGACCAAAGAGTCCCCGCTCACAGGAACTTTCTGTCGGCCTGCAGCGACTACTTCAACTCCATGTTTACTATCGGCATGAGGGAGGTCCACCAGAAAGAGGTGGAGTTGGTAGGTGCCTCGTACATAGGCCTCAAGGCTGTCGTTGACTTCTTGTACACCAGCAATCTCACGCTGGATGGAGGCAACACCGATTATGTCCTGGAGACGTCCCACCTCCTCCAGATCTGGCCAGTGGTGGATTTCTGCTGCGAGTATTTGGAAAGTGAGGTGAATGAGGAGAATTATCTGTACCTGCAAGAACTGGCTTCCATGTATTCTCTGGAGCGCCTGGAGTCTTACATCGACTCGTACGTCCTGCACAACTACAGCACTCTGTCCTTCACCAGCGATTTCCTGCAGAACGTCTCAGTCCAGAAGCTGTGCCGGTATCTGATGAGCAACCAGGTCCAGCATGTAAGCGAGCACGACCTCCTGCAGTCTGCTCTGCAGTGGTTGACTCATTGCCCGGAGCGGGAGAGCCAGGCCTACCAAGTCCTCCAGAACATACGCTTCCAGCTGATCTCCAAGAGTGACCTCTTGCATCAGGTCCAGCCAGCCATTTCTTCCCTCCTGCCGAAAGAGGCAAATTGCGAGAGCTTGGTGGAAAAGGCCATCTATTACCACAATAACGTGGCCGCGCAGCCCTTGCTCCAGGACACCCGCAGCACTTTGCGCATGGGGGCAGAGGAACTTCTCTTTGTAGGTGGGGAGGTTTCTGAGCACAGCTTGGAGTTGAGCGATGACGTCTACAGTCTGGACGTGAAGAGGGAGCGGTGGCTGCCGGAGACGCAGTTGCCGGCGAGTAGAAGTCACCACTGTGTCATCGCCCTCGGCAACTTCATCTATGTGGCCGGAGGGAGTTACTCTAGGGACAACGGTGGGGATGCGGCATCCAACCTTCTCTACAGGTATGATCCCCGCTGGAGTCAGTGGATCCAGGTGAGACGGTCATGCAGGAGGCAATGGTCAAATGTAGCTCTACGTGTCTAATGTCAATCGGTGATTAACAGGCCAAGTCACGGGCGCTTCTAGCGGGTCACTCTGGGCAACGAGTCCTGTGCCTCCATTGCCAGGTATTAGTCGGTGTAGATGAAGGCGGTGGCACAAGAACACGTATTGTAAAGGTGGAAAATTAAGCATGAAATACACTCTAGCGGGATAGGAAAGTGTAAGGCTCATTCATCCCTACGGTTAGTGGGTTACCTGTAATATTGGGAGACAGCGGACAGAGGGCCTGATTCAGACCCGGTCGCAAGCACTGAGCACTCGCATCACAAGTGATGTCAGTGGAGAAATTCCGGCTCTGTTAGAGCCGAAATCTCTCTGGGGCTTGCGGCAACGAGACCCTACCACAAGCATCTCGTCGCAAGCCCGACCATCGCGACCATCTTCCTGGCCGCTCGCTATAGCTGTGGGTGGTCACCCACAGCTATGTGAGCGGCCAGGAGGCCGTTCTAAAAAAAAAAAAAAAAAAAAAAAGACAGGCCCTGATTCAGAGCGAGCGCTCTGTCAGAGCGTCCGGCTCTGAATCAGGGCCTCAGCACGAACCACGCATGTACATGTTCTGCTGTGTGTCTGATTCACAATCGTTTTACTCCAGGGTTCCCTGATATTCAGTAAAAGATCCGTTTGCCCGGTATTCTAAGATACCGGCTCCAATGCCCGTCCATACAACCAGGGGTTCTCAACTCCAGTCCCCAGGTACCCCAACAGGTCATGTTTTGTGGATTTCTTTAATCATGCACAAATGAGTTAATCTATTTTGCTCGCTCAGTAATCATCCCACCTGCTTCCACAAACAGAAATCCTGAAAACATGACCTGCTGGGAGTACTTGAGGACTGGAGTTGAGAACCACTGGGTACAACCCTGGGGACGGCTGTGGGGTCAGTTTGGGTTCATGTTTTGCACCCTTATGTAGGAATTTGTCTTTATATCATATTGCCAGAACTACCTGGATAACATTGATATTATTATTTATAATGGTTTACGTTATTTCTTCACTGAGCGGTCTGAGTCTTTTTCCAGGACCGCTGCATAAACGCGCCTTCTATGTCACAAGACAATCGGCGAGTTCTTCCTCCTTTGCAGCAAATTAATAAAACGCTGTGATTAAGGACATGACCCCCATTTGTGTGAAATGACTAATCCAGTGTCTCCCGAATCCAGCCCTCGTAGCACCCTAGTAGTGCATGTTTTCTATATCTCCTTGCTGGAGCCCAGGTGTAATCATTACTGACTGACACAGTTTACAGTAGTGGGTACTACGTGCACTGTTTATGTGTCCTGTCCTGGGGACTGTATTTGGGAGTATCTAATCTGGGACTAATCAGTTACTAAGAAGACTGTAATACCCCTTCACCCTAGCCGCAATAACCCGGGTTACTGTGCAGTGGGAAAGGGCCAGGTTGATATAAGCTGGGTCGGGTGATCCGGCATTTCAGCCCTGGTAATGAGCAGGATTGAAAACCGTTCAACCCGCTCGCAATGCAGTGTGAACGGGTAACTTGGGTCGATGCGATCCGGGTTCTGTTCACACTGTAGAAAGAGCCGGTGCTTGGAGACTATCTCATGTTCAAGTGCCGGCATAGCATGTCATAGTGGTGACATCATCGACCTGGCAATAAGCCAAGACGTGCCGCTAGTCTGAAAGGGGTCTCAGCCCGGGATAGATGCAAAATCTTGGGTGCGACCCAACATTGCGATCTGAAAGGGGTATCAGCCTATTGAACAGACCCATGAAACTTTAGGTGTTTGGTCGCTGTCTGACGTACTGTCTCCACCTCTCCCCACCCCACCCCCACCCTGTGCCAGACCTATTTCTTACATATTGTTTTGTCTCCTTGGAACGTGACGACAAATGTTGGCAGGTGGCCTCCATGAATCAGCATCGGGTGGACTTCTATTTGGCAGCGGTGACCGACAAACTTGTGGCAGTTGGCGGCAGGAATGAAAATGGCGCTCTCTCTTCCGTTGAGATCTACTGCCCCCAGCTAGATACCTGGAACTATGTCTCCGAGCTCCCGAGGTGACTATAAGGATTATTAGGTGCAATGCTCACGCCATGTTCTGTGCTGCCTCCTGCAGGGGAAATGCTGACATTGACTGACATCACCAATACATTGTGTTGGCTGAGGTAGCTACGCGTTTCACCACTGGCAGCGATAGGCAGAGTGCAGACGTCTCTCCACAAAACTATCGCCATATCTGGGAATGATCCTGTGGGAAATCCATTGTTCCGGCCCCCTGGTAGTGGATGTTGGTCTGATGAAAGACCCTGGGGTCCTCAGCAATGATCACTGAGCGGCCGGATCGGTCTAGTTGGGCCGCCTGCTACGCAGTTTTATTGAAAAGTGATCCTGTGACCCTGTGCGCTGACGCAGGGACAGGATGGGCCCCCTTGTGGTCCCTTCAGCCTATGCAGGAAGTTTCTTTTGTGACTCTCCAGCCAGCAGCGATAATTAACACACGATAAGTAATTATCTGCGCACGGTAATGATGTAGCGAGCCATAAACCACATGAGCTGGCCACAGCGTATAGGACAGTGATTCCCAACCTCCATCCTCAAGGCACACTAACAGTCCTGGTTTTAGTGATATCCATGCTTAAGTACAGATAGTTAAATCAAAATAACTGAGGTACTAATTTAGTCACCTGTGCTCAAGTATGGCTATCCTTAAAATCTGGACTGTTCGTGTGCCTTGAGGACCGTGGTTGGGATTCCCTGGTATAGGAGAAGGCACCAATGGGTCTTACAGTGAGAGGGACTAATATTAAAGGAAGTGATGTCGGCAACGGAAGTTAATCAAGGAAATGTACATCCCAAGCACTATAGACATGGGAGACAAATGGCTGGTACAGAGGAGCTGATTAAGACCCGCTCGCTAGGATGCTATCGCTCGTTGCTGGCCGATAGTTGCAATCTGCGCATGCGTATGTAACACAATGCGCGTGCGCGAACCTCTGCGAAAGATCGGGAAGCGCTCGCTCACCCAGCATAGACGGCCCAGTGGAATGAGTGACAGGAGAGGCCGTTTGTGGGTGGTAACAGGGGCGGGGCAGTAGTAATGGGGGAGTGGAGGTGGGAACACAGGCGTGCCTGAGTGTTGCATAATTACCAGGCAGCGTCATAGTACACGTCACCTGGTTGTATTTCACACTGAAGTGCTTGCAGTGCTTGTGGCCAGGAATAGTCAACCGCAAGCGCTGCGATCACATCCGATGGTACCCGATGTACCGATGTTTTCATGCACTTCCAGGAGATGACGTGCGCAAGTGGGCGTCTTATGAATGGCTAGTTGGCATCTGCATACACAAAGGGATCGCACGCCAAGACATAGTGGGCGTGCTAACACCTTGCTGTACGATCATCTAGCGAGCGGGTCTGAATGAGCTCCAGAGTCCTGAGATTCCCTCCATTCATAGTCCTATTAAAGCAAACACCTGAAAATAGGGATCAGTGATATGCCCTCTCTTTAATGTGCCTTTGTACACAGCTGGAATTAGGGTACTGTAATGTCAGAGGATATGAGGTATAACAGGTGATCGGTCTGCTAAAAAAAAAAAAAGAAATTAGATAATTCTTTCGTAGCAGCTGTCCCACGGTGGGATATACTGTATGGGAACAGGGTTCTGGACATTATTGTGCAATCCAGTATCTGTAGGGGCAGCAGCAATCCCCCCCCCCCTTCACCCTGTGATCTGCCTCATTTATCTACTTTCACATGGTGCAGGGCTGCTAGATACTGCCAGTGGCCACTGGGCACTGCCCTCCTCACCACATGCCAGGTATTTATTATACCCCCAGGTTCAGCATACATATTTGAAGAATAAATGAGCTATTTAGAATATTTTTATTCTCTCTACATACAGTCAGGTGCATAAATATTGGGACATTGACAGAATTTTCATATTTTGGCCTCTAGTCACCACCACAATGGCTTTGAAATGAAACAAACAAGATGTGATTTACCTGCAGACTTTCAGATTTAATTTGAGGGTAATTACATCCAAATCAGGTGAACGGTGTAGGAATTACAACGGGTTCTATATGTGCCTCCCACTTTTTAAAGGGCCAAAAGTAATGGGACTATCAACTCAAAAGCTATTTCATGGACAGGTGTGGGCTATTCCCTCATTATTTCATTATCAATTAAGCAGGTACAAGGTCTGGAGTTGATTCTAGGTGTGACATTTGCATTTGGAATCAGTTGCTGTCGACTCTCAATATGAAATCCAAAGAGCTGTCACTATCAGTGAAGCAAGCCATCATTAGGCTGAAAAATCAAAACAAACCCATCAGAGAGATAGCAAAAACATTAGGTGTGGCCAAATCAACTGTTTAGAATATTCTTAAAAAGAAAGAACGCACCGGAGAGCTCAGCAACACCAAAAGACCCGGAAGACCACGGAAAACAACTGTGGTGGATGACAGAAGTATTATTTCCCTGGTGAAGAAAAACCCCTTCACAACAGTTGGCCAAATCAAGAACACTCTCCAGGAGGTAGGTGTATATGTGTCAAAGTCAACAATCAAGAGAAGACTTCACAAGAGTGAATATAGAGGGTTCACCACAAGATGTAAACCATTGGTGAGCCTCAAAAACAGGAAGACCAGATTAGAATTTGCCAAACAACATCTAAAAAAGCCATTACAGTTCTGGAACAACATCCTATGGACAGATGAGACAAAGATCAACTTGTACCAGAGTGATGGGAAGAGAAGAGAAGGAAAGGAACTGCTCATGATCCAAAACATACCACCTCATCAGTGAAGCATGGTGGTGGTAGTGTCATGGCATGGGCATGTATGGCTGCCAATGGAACTGGTTCCCTTGTATTTATTGATGATGTGACTGCTGACAAAAGCAGCAGAATGAATTCTGAAGTGTTTCGGGCAATATTATATGCTCATATTCAGTCAAATGCTTCAGAACTCATTGGACGGTGCTTCACAGTGCAGATGGACAATGACCCGAAGCATACTGCAAAAGCAACCAAAGAGTTTTTTAAGGCTAAAAAGTGGAATGTTATGCAATGGCCAAGTCAATCCCCTGACCTGAATCCGATTGAGCATGCATTTCACTTGATGAAGACAAAACTGAAGGGAAAATGCCCCAAGAACAAGCAGGAACTGAAGACATTTGCAGTAGAGGCCTGGGAGAGCATCACCAGGGATGAAACCCAGCGTCTGATGATGTTTATGCGTTCCAGACTTCAGGCTGTATTTGCCTGCAAAGGATTTGCAACAAAGTATTAAAAAGTGAAAGTTAGATTTAGGATTGTTTAGTTTGTCCCATTACTTTTGGCCCCTTAAAAAGTGTGAGGCACATATAGAAACCGTTGTAATTCCTACACCGTTCACCTGATTTGGATGTAATTACCCTCAAATTAAATCTGAAAGTCTGCAGGTAAATCACATCTTGTTTGTTTCATTTCAAAGCCATTGTGGTGGTGACTAGAGGCCAAAATATGAAAATTCTGTCAATGTCCCAATATTTATGCACCTGACTGTAAATGCAGATTTTCCACAGATGTAATCCAAAATCGTTTAGTAAAACATAGTTACCTCTTCCAGTCAGTGACCAGATTGGAGGCGATATCTCTCCCAGCGCCCCAGTCCCTTCAGGCGATATCCGGTATTGCAGTTGTTCAGCTTTTCCCCGTACATTCTGCTATGGATTATACAATGTATAGTATATTGTTACAGGTTTGTGATAATTCAGATAGAGAATACACAACACAGGTCAGTAATAATCTGAATGTTCTAGTTTGACAGTTCTCCAGGTGCCAAATATAGGGGTCAGCACAATTAGGGGCGATGGGGAGCGCTGGCAGTGTCACCCTAAATAGTCTCAATTTCACCCTTAAATCGCCTCTAAGTTGAGCATTTTAGTTCAAAGCCCCATAGGGGTGCGTCATAAGATGCGCAGTGTAGGGGCTACTGTAAGTGCTGAGCGCACGGCATCAACCCCATAGAGCGTATAAAGTATTAGTCATTGTTCTGTAATAATGGGCTAAAAAGTGACTTAAAAGCTTAATTTGGCTGAAAGTTATATTCTATAGAAACATGCAATATATCCAAGTCATCTTTAAATAATGTTAAATAAAAGTTACGATCTTTCCTAATACCTGTATGACCAAAAACTCAGTCCTCGCAGTCCAGGTTTTAAGGATATCCGTGCTTGAGCAACGGTGAATTAGCTGGTACTTCAGTCATTCTGATTGAACCATCTGTGTGTCCCTGTCATGGCCACTTATATTATTCTCCATATCTGTTATGTGCTTGTCTGCCACGTCTTAAGGTGCGTATCCACTAGAGGAGCGTGGAACGACTGTATGATTACAACATTGTAATCGTGCAATCGTTCATCATACTGTGCAGTGGATAATGTGCCCACACTGGACGATATGTCACTCAGTGCAGGCACCCTCCCTCATCCCCGAACATGCCCAACCTGTTGGTATCGACAGGTTGGCCTGCATGTCCAGATGATGATAGATGTCGAAAACGACCAGCTGGAGAGCGCATCGCTGGTCGTTTTCTACATTTTACTGCACGATTTATGTAGGATTAATGAGCGATTGAACGATAACGATGTCGTAATCGTTCAATCGCCCATTTTAATCGTCTAGTGGATACGCGCCTTAAGGCCGAATTCTCCCGTCTGCTCTATGATTGGATGGACACTTCCTCTCCCTACGTGTAATTGTCACCATGTTGTACTCCCCGTCATGTGACTGTATTATTCTGTCCTGTGCCTACGCTGTGGCTAGCTGCTGTGCATTATACACGCGTGTTTATGTTTACCCCTTGTAGGGCGCTGAAAACACATTGTAAGAAATGAATAATAATTATAACCGGGGATATCCTTAAATTCTGGACTGTTGGGAAGCCTTGAGAACGGAGTTTGGGAACCACTGGTTTAGATTACTAATAATAAAGTCATTTTTGAGAAGGACTTAGCAAAACTAATGATCCATAATGAAAGTCTCTTTTACGCTTAATTTATTATAAAAATGAAGTTTAGGAATGCAATTCATGGTAACTTGTACAAATAAATATTTATTAAATCTGAATTCATGTAAATGGCCCATTCATTTCAGTGGAGTGTCTGACCTGACTGTAAAAATCTGCTTGGCCAATGATGATGTCGGCATGTAAATGACATCACAGGCTGTTCCCCCAATCACCACACAACCTGCTCTGTACCATCTGTCCCACAGACTCGGTTGTTGGGGGACCGGCGGAATGAGTTGATTGTACTATTTTGTTCAGAACTTATCCTGGAACCGCCATATTTGCCTAACAATTGCGCTCCAGCCGAAAGAGTTTTATTTATTGTAGACAGGAAGTTTCCTCCTAGCAAATAACACGGAAGCTCCCGACCCCAACTCCTAATGCAAATAAGACGTCCATGATTAATGAGTTGTATACATATATTTTATTCCCTATTATAGAAGACATAACCCCAGCGTATACAGTACAAGGTGTATATTTCGCTATGAATAAATGCCTATATAATTCCGCTGCTGTTATATTTCAGATTGACATACGGACATGCTGGGACTGTCCATAAGGACACCATATACATCTCGGGAGGACACGACTACCAGATCGGACCTTACAGGAAAAACTTGCTGTGTTATGACCCTCGCGCTGACGTTTGGGCAGAGAGGAGACCGATGATCACCGCCAGGGGCTGGCACAGTATGTGTACCCTGACGGACAGTATATACTCTATAGGGGGGAGTGACGACAACCTGGAGTCCATGGAGCGCTTCGATATACTCAGCGTGGAGTGTTACAGCCCCCAGTGCGACCAGTGGACGCGCATAGCTCCTTTATTGCAGCCTAATAGCGAGTCGGGGGTGGCTGTTTTGGACAGCAAGATCTATATCCTGGGCGGATACAGCTGGGAGAGCACAGCCTTCTCCAGAACTGTGCAGATATATGACAAGGAAAGGGGGAAGTGGGCGAAGGGCACGGACTTGCCCAAAACCGTGGCTGGCGTATCCGCCTGTGTCTGCGTGCTGAAAAGCAGACGCAATGACGGAAATAAAAAAGCAGCGAGGCGGGAAGGCAGAGACCGGTGAGGGGCTGACGCGGTGGAGGACCCCACATGGTGTGTACGGGGTCTGTTATGTGGGAGAATGAGAGGAAATGGACCTTCTGTCTGGGCAGATGGTTCCTGCGCTACCCAGACACGGCCTCGCCTTTACATGACAGCAACGCATTTCTCCACGCGCCATTCTCTCTTTTCATTTAATTGCCGAATTCACAGATCCCACCAATCAGGCAGCATAATTGTGTCGACTGTGATAATCTATTTAAGTCTTCTTTTTTAGTAAATTTCTTTATATAGAGTCGTAGTTTTAAGTACGTTTTACAAAAGCGAAAAAAAAAAAAAAAAACCCTCCTTTGTGCTTTGGCTGTTCTGCATTTGTACTTAGGAAACAGGCTCCGCCTCCTTGGGTCACATGGTCACCTTTCACGACGGAATGAGGTAAAACGCCCCTAGATTCAAACTTTTTTACTTTATTTTAAAATAATCCACAATCGTCACAGGTACATTTTAAACTAGGCCATGTTGGTGGGGTTACAGCCGTGTACAATGTTCAGTACTGAGAGTGATCCAGCATCAAAGGTGATCTTTTAAGAAAATGGTCAATTCACTTCTCTTCATCGCCCCCCAACAATGTGTTGGAGTGATTCTAGTGTGATAAGCAAATTACCCCAATTTTTTAAAAATAGGAAACATCTTAGTTAATTGTCCCCCAGTATTTCTGTCATTAAAGTTATGTGTACGTAGTAACTGAATTGCAGAGTCTGAGAGTGACCTATTGGTGTTAAAGCATGGCCGCCTTTCCGCGGGACGGAGGCACGCAATGTTACGTAGAAATACATGGGCGAACATATCTTATAACGCCAAAAATTAGATGTCTTGTACCGTAAAGAGACAGATTTGATGCAGCTTGTATTGTATATTTTTGTATTAGATAAATGTCCTTTTTATCGTTTTAGGATGGCCGTAAATAAGGTAAATCTGTGCGCTGGTACCGGTGAGACGTTAAACTGTATCCTGACCACTAAAGGGTAATGCCATCGGTTTCTATGAAGCCGGTTTGGTAAGCGGGCGATGTGCGGCCGCCCCTATATAGTAATTACAGGAACCTGCACTACAGTACCAGCTTTTACCATAGATACCTATTTTACCCCTGTATCGCCTATTTTGTACTGATGACGGTCCTTTGCTCCTGGTTTGTTATCGGTGTAATTATTTGTAAACCGTACACTGGGGTTTTATAATAGGATATTGTTAAACTGCACATTTTTCTTGTTTTAATTATCTTTTAATGATATTCTAGGCAGACCCAGAGGCACTGAACGGTTAATGTGTGTTATCCCAGAATACTATGTAACATCATTATAATGCCCCCTGAGAAGTATGTGAGATATATGTATGAAACTGGTGCACAGGTAACAGTGCTGTTACCATAGCAACCTGCCAGTTGTTGCCTTCACTACCTGTACTGTAAATTGACATCATGTGATCTGGCTGCTATGGTTACAGTACCTCTGCTGTGCATTCACGTCTGTATATACACAGCTCCCACAATGTCTGAGCGGCGTATACACCTCGCACGCTGCAGTTACAGTGTACGTGTTACATTCTTATACTTTACATAAAATAAAAATGTCACCGATTCCGTCTATACGCGCCAAGATGGAGGACTGAGTAAATCATGTCTGCGCCAGCTGCTCTCTACGGTCCAGGTTTTATATATTAGTACCCAGCAGAGGAAATGACTCCTTATTCTTTAACCAGTGCTTTACGTGCGCTATCAGCTGCTCTGCTTCCCTTATTCCAATGCCGCCCTATACTGTACACAACACGCATACGGGTGTGCGGCACCATCGCCCCTATTTACTGCACTCTCTCACTCACAGACTGGCTGTAGTATAATATGCTGACGTTCTGAACGTCCACGCCACAATGTCAACATGGTCCGAGTGTCGACGTGGGCATTGTGTCAACATAGGGCATGTTGTGTCAACATTCGGTGTGTCCATGTAACGTTTTCTACTGTTAGAGCTCCATCCCTAACGGCCGCCTAACCCTACTTCTCCTTGCCTTTATTATATTGTATTCTCCTGGCACAAGGATTCATTTACAACAGCACTGCATCTCACACCCTGCTCTGAGCCCGAATTCCCATCATTTTGCTGGGAGCCCTATAGGGCTGCGAGCACTTTTATGCGAATTCGGGCTGCTGCCAAGTGCGTCTGTTGCCGCCATGACTCACCCCCCCGCGAGGAGATCATCACAGACAACGGGACTGAGCCCCTAGTTGTACAGCCAGGTGTTTCCTTAGCTCATCCTACCTGCTGTGAGGGATTGGTCAATAGATAAGAAACTGTTAATAAAATAAGAAATAAATAGATACAAAAGGGGTTGACCCCAATCCTAGTGAATAGGCTCTGTTCATTCTATGTATAGGCAGGGACACACAATGTATTTACCCCTCACCAATGGCCCACAGACAGGGACCGATTACCAAGTCCCAAACCCACAAACACCCCTGGCAGGATTCACAAGACCCAATTCATAAGTATCACAAAACATTTTGGCATAACTCAGAGCTGCAGCGCATCTAAATTCACAGGATAAGATTCCTGGGCTGCTCGTTCTGTATTTCATTACAGCAGGGATGGGGAACCTCAGGCCCGGGGGCTGTATAAGGCCCCCCGGCATCATTTGGTCTGGCCCTCTGAGCTGTATTCTGCTGGCCTCATCTGGCTATCTGTGCCCAGAATGTCACCCTGCAGCCAGAATCTATGCAGCAGTGCTGCCAGGGGCGTCCTTAGGATGCATCATATAGTCACAACGCTGCCCTTACAGCTCCCCGGAGCATCCTCATGATGATCCGGGTATTGCTGTAATCACTGACGATTGTGGCCAAGCCCCCGTGCAACGCTACATGGAGGGGGCGTGGCCTGCACCAGGCCCGCAAATAATGTTATATATATCGAAATGGCCCTCTGCAGAAAAAAGGTTCAGCACCCCTGCACTACGGCCTAGACTGGGAACGTGATGCAGTTTGCAGAAAAGCACATGTGCCGGCGCACTCCAATATATAATGTATCAACTGAAACAAATAAATAGCACATTTTTGCTTTGTAAATAGGAATTTTTCTGCATGTCACACCAACCGCGGACAGGTTGTGTAATGCTGAGTCACTGAGGTCTGTTGTGGGGACGATAAATTGTACCAGAAACAAAACAAAATTGAAAGATGTCAATAAGTTGTGTCTATGCTAACATGCAATCTACATTACATCATGCAGGGCCGTAACTAGACTTATTGGTGTCCTGTGCCAGAGAGAGCATTGGCGCACCCCCCCATTTTTCAAATAGGGACATAAGACGTGCACCCGAAAAAAGGGCCATGACCTCATGGGGAAGGGCCAGGGAAGAGATAGGGGAGGCCAGGAGATGCTGGGGATAAATAGGGACATAATATAGTGCACCTGAGAGAGGGCCATGGCCTCATGGGGAAGGGCCAGGGAAGAGATAGGGGAGGCCAGGAGATGCTGGGGATAAATAGGGACATAATATAGTGCACCTGAGAGAGGGCCATGGCCTCATGGGGAAGGGCCAGGGAAGAGATAGGGGAGGCCAGGAGATGCTGGGGATAAATAGGGACATAATATAGTGCACCGGAGAGAGGGCCATGGCCTCATGGGTAAGGGCCAGGGAAGAGATAGGAGAGGCCAGGAGATGCTGGGGATAAATAGGGACATAATATAGTGCACCTGAGAGAGGGCCATGGCCTCATGGGGAAGGGCCAGGGAAGAGATAGGGGAGGCCAGGAGATGCTGGGGATAAATAGGGACATAATATAGTGCACCGGAGAGAGGGCCATGGCCTCATGGGGAAAGGTCAAGGAAGAGATAGGGGAGGCCAGGAGATGCTGGGGATAAATAGGGACATAATATAGTGCACCTGAGAGAGGGCCATGGCCTCATGGGGAAGGGCCAGGGAAGAGATAGGAGAGGCCAGGAGATGCTGGGGATAAATAGGGACATAATATAGTGCACCAGAGAGAGGGCCATGGCCTCATGGGGAACGGCCAGGGAAGAGATAGGGGAGGCCAGGAGATGCTGGGGATTAATAGGGACATAATATAGTGCACCTGAGAGAGGGCCATGGCCTCATGGGAAAGGGCCAGGGAAGAGACAGGGGAGGCCAGGAGATGCTGGGGATAAATAGGGACAGAATATAGTGCACCTGAGAGAGGGCCATGGCCTCATGGGGAAGGGCCAGGGAAGAGATAGGGGAGGCCAGGAGATGTTGGGGATAAATAGGGACATAATATAGTGCACCTGAGAGAGGGCCATGGCCTCATGGGGAAGGGCCAGGGAAGAGATAGGAGAGGCCAGGAGATGCTGGGGATAAAGAGGGACATAATATAGCGCACCTGAGGGAGGACCATGGCCACATGGGGAAGGGCCAGGGAAGAGATAGGGGAGGTCGGGAGATGCTGGGGATAAATAGGGACATAATATAGCGCACCTGAGGGAGGACCATGTCCTCATGGGGAAGGGCCAGGGAAGAGATAGGGGAGGCCAGGAGATGCTGGGGATAAATAGGGACATAATATAGCGCAACTGAGAGAGAGCCATGGCCTCATGGGGAATTGCCGGGGAAGAGATAGGGAGGTCAGGAGATACTGGGGATAAATAGGGACATAACATAGTGCACCTGAGAGAGGGCCATGGCCTCATTGGGAAGGGCTAGGGAAGAGATAGGGGAGGCCAGGAGATGCTGGGGATAAATAGGGACATAATATAGTGCACCTGAGAGAGGGCCATGGCCTCATGGGGAAGGGCCAGGGAAGAGATAGGGGAGGCCAGGAGATGCTGGGGATAAATAGGGACATAATATAGTGCACCTGAGAGAGGGCCATGGCCTCATGGGGAAGGGCCGGGGAAGAGATGGGGAGGCCAGGAGATGCTGGGGATAAATAGGGACATAACATAGTGCACCTGGGAGAGGGCCATGGCCTCATGGGGAAGGGCCGGTGAAGAGATAGGGGAGGCCAGGAGATGCTGGGGATAAATAGGGACATAATATAGCGCACCTGAGAGAGGGCCATGGCCTCATGGGGAAGGGTCAGGGAAGAGATAGGGGAGGCCAGGAGATGCTGGGGATAAATAGGGACATAATATAGCGCACCTGAGAGAGGGCCATGGCCTCATGGGGAAGGGCCAGGGAAGAGATAGGGGAGGTCAGGAGATGCTGGGGATAAATAGGGACATAATATAGTGCACCTGAGAGAGGGCCATGGGCTCTTGGGGAAGGGCCAGGCAAGAGAGAGGGGAGGCCAGGAGATGCTGGGGATAAATAGAGACATAATATAGTGCACCTGAGAGAGGGCCATGGCCTCATGGGGAAGAGATAGGGGAGGCCAGGAGATGCTGGGGATAAATAGGGACATAATATAGTGCACCTGAGAGAGGGCCATGACCTCATGGGGAAGGGCCGGGGAAGAGATGGGGAGGCCAGGAGATGCTGGGGATAAATAGGGACATCACATAGTGCACCTGAGAGAGGGCCATGGCCTCATGGGGAAGGGCCGGTGAAGAGATAGGGGAGGCCAGGAGATGCTGGGGATAAATAGGGACATAATATAGCGCACCTGAGAGAGGGCCATGGCCTCATGGGGAAGGGCCAGGGAAGAGATAGGAGAGGCCAGGAGATGCTGGGGATAAAGAGGGACATAATATAGCGCACCTGAGGGAGGACCATGGCCTCATGGGGAAGGGCCAGGGAAGAGATAGGGGAGGCCGGGAGATGCTGGGGATAAATAGGGACATAATATAGCGCACCTGAGGGAGGACCATGTCCTCATGGGGAAGGGCCAGGGAAGAGATAGGGGAGGCCAGGAGATGCTGGGGATAAATAGGGACATAATATAGCGCACCTGAGAGAGGGCCATGGCCTCATGAGGGAGGGCCAGATAGAGGAGGCCAGGAGATGCTGAGGATAAATAGGGACATAATATAGTGCACCTGAGAGAGGGCCATGGCCTCATGGGGAAGGGCCAGGGAAGAGATAGGAGAGGCCAGGAGATGCTGGGGATAAAGAGGGACATAATATAGCGCACCTGAGGGAGGACCATGGCCTCATGGGGAAGGGCCAGGGAAGAGATAGGGGAGGCCGGGAGATGCTGGGGATAAATAGGGACATAATATAGCGCACCTGAGGGAGGACCATGTCCTCATGGGGAAGGGCCAGGGAAGAGATAGGGGAGGCCAGGAGATGCTGGGGATAAATAGGGACATAATATAGCGCACCTGAGATAGGGCCATGGCCTCATGGGGAAGGGCCAGGGAAGAGATAGGGGAGGTCAGGAGATGCTGGGGATAAATAGGGACATAATATAGTGCACCTGAGATAGGGCCATGACCTCATGGGGAAGGGTCAGGGAAGAGATAGGGGAGGCCAGGAGATGCTGGGGATAAATAATATGAGATATGGTAAGAACTTACCTTTGTTATCTCTATTTCTACGAAGTCCATAGGGTTCCACAGGATACCTTGGGGGTATAGGTGTGACGTCAGTCATCGGGCACCATAGAGTTAAGCTTTCAGCCTCCCAGGAGGCACTAGGGTCCCCCTCCTATACCCCGCCCCCGAGCCAAGGCACCTCAGTTAGTTACCAAGCCATAGGCCGGAGGAGGAGAAGGAAGAGAGAGAAAGAAGATCTGGATACACACAAGAATCACACTCTCACCAGAGGGAGACGGAAAAACCGGTGACCAGAATAAAGCCCATCTGCAGCACAGGTGCGACAGGGCGGGAGTCCTGTGGAACCCTATGGACTTCGTAGAAATAGAGATAACAAAGGTAAGTTCTTACCAGATCTCATATTTTCTACTTTAGGGTCCATAGGGTATCCACAGGATATCTTGGGGATGTCCCAAAGCAGTATCCTTTAAGGGTGGGGACGCTCCTGTGCTGAAAGGAGAATCCGCCGCCCGAAGGAAGCATCCTGAGAGGCGAAGGTGTCAAACCTGTAATACCTCACGAAGGTATGGACAGAGGACCACGTAGCAGCCTTGCAGATCTGGACTGCAGAGGCACCACGTCAAGCTGCCCACGAAGGACCCACAGACCTAGTGGAATGAGCCTTCAAAGAAGGAGGAGCCGGCAGACCTTCATAAAGATAAGCTTCAGAAATAGCAATACGGATCCAGGCTGCCAAAGTTTGCTTTGAAGCAGGCCAACCCTTTTTACGGAAGCCATAGAGGACAAACAAGGCGTCCGACTTCCTAAACGAAAAAGTGCGGTCAACATAAGTCCTTAAAGCCCGCACAACATCCAAAGTGGCCTCACTCACTGAAAGGCCAGGTGAGTTAAAGGCCGGAACAACTATTTCCTCGTTAACATGAAACTGGGAAACAACCTTGGGAAGAAATTCAGGCCGAGTGCGGAGCACTGCCCTGTTCCCATGAAAAATCAAGAAAGGGGGTCTGCAAGAAAGAGCCCCTAAATCAGAAACCCGTCTGGCCGAAGCTATGGCCAGAAGGAAAACAGTCTTAGCCGTTAGCCATTTAAGATCCACTGAGCCCAGTGGTTCAAACGGCGGTCCCTGGAGAGCCCTCAGGACCACAGCCAAATCCCAAGGCGCCACAGGTGGAACAAAGGGCGGCTGAATGCGTAGAACACCTTGCAGAAAGGTGCGCACATCGGGGATTGTAGCAATCCTACGGTGAAACCAGACAGACAGGGCCGAAACCTGTACCTGTACCGCTTGTAGGAAGGCGAGTATCCGAGACAGACGAAAATTCCGCGGTGCATAACCTCTCGGTCGACACCACTGGAAGAACGTATGCCACACGCGATGGTATATCCTCGCGGAAGACGGTTTCCGAGCTCGTAACATGGTACGCACTACAGAGCTGGAAAACCCCCTGGACCTCAACATGGCTGTCTCAACAGCCACGCCGTCAAAGACAGCCGAGTAAGGTCCGGATGAAGACAAGGACCCTGCGACAGAAGGTCCGGTCGTAGCGGCAACCGCAGAGGACTGTCCACGGACAGACCCTGAAGGTCTGAGAACCAGTGCCATCTGGGCCATGCGGGAGCTATCAACAGGAGCGTCCCTCCTTCCTGTTTGAATTTCCGGATTACCCGTGGAAGAAGGGAAACCGGAGGAAACAGGTAAGCGAACCGGAACGTCCACCAGACGGACAGAGCGTCCACCAGAGACCCGTACACCGGCAACTTGTTGTTGTGCCGGGACGCCATGAGGTCGATCTCTGGAAGACCCCACTTGTCCACCAGCAGTTGAAAAACGGGGACCATTCCCCCGGATGACCATCCTGGCGACTTAGAAAGTCCGCCTCCCAATTTAGCACTCCCAGGATGAAGACAGCTGATATGGCCGGAATATTGCGCTCCGCCCATACCAGGATCCGAGACACCTCTACGAGAGCCGCCCGACTTCGGGTTCCTCCTTGCCGGTTTATGTAGGCCACGGTGGTAGCGTTGTCCGACTGGACCTGTACTGGGCGACCCTGGAGAACCCGATGTGCCTGCTGGAGGGCATTGAAGACCGCACGGAGTTCCAAGATATTTATTGGAAGCTCCGCTTCTGTTGGAGTCCACCTGCCCTGGAACAAGTGTGGACCCGAAACTGCTCCCCAGCCCCGAAGACTGGCGTCCGTTGTCAACAGGACCCAATTTGGTACCCAGAACGGACGTCCCTTGCTGAGATGGGTCGTCTGCAACCACCAGGCAAGGGACAGGCGAACCTCCGGGGTGAGCACTATCGTCTGGGACTTTAGAGACTGAGGCAGCCCGTTCCACTTGGACAGATCAGATGCTGCAGAGGTCTGGAGTGAAACTGGGCATATTCCACCATGTCGAACACCGACACCATGGAGCCCAGTAACCTCATCGCCGAGTGTAGAGACACCCGGCGGCTGTGCAGACAACTGCGCACCCTCGACTGTAAAGCAGAGATCTTTTTCCCCGTCAATAAAGATCCTTTGCTGTCCCGAGTCCAATAAGGCTCCGAGGTGCAGAATCCGCCGAGACGGGATCAGGGTGGACTTCTGCCAGTTTATCAACCAGCCGTGCCATTGCAGTAGCGCAATGGTCAGGTCCAAGTGTCGGAGAAGGAGCTCCGGAGATCCTGCCACCAAGAGAAGGTCGTCCAAGTACGGCAACATGCGGACTCCCTGCAGCCGCAGAGAAGCCGCCATGACCGCCATCACCTTGGTGAACACACGCGGTGCTGTCGCCAGGCCAAAAGGCAACGCCCGAAACTGAAAGTGGTCGCTGCGGATTGCAAACCTGAGGAACTGTTGATGGCGCAAAAGAATAGGGACATGCAGGTAAGCGTCCTGTATGTCCAATGACACCATGTAGTCCCCAGGTTCCAGCGCCAGAATGATGGACCGTAGGGTCTCCATCCGAAACTTCGGCACCCGCAAAGACTTGTTGAGAGCTTTGAGGTTGAGAATCGGACGATACGACCCATTGGGTTTCTGCACCAAAAAGAGATTGGAATAGAAACCCTGGCCCCTCTGGGAGAATGGAACAGGCACTATAACTCCAGCCTGGAGCATAGTGTGCAAGACCTTCCGCAGCTCCGTGGCCTTGTTCCGGTCTGATGGTAGACCCGTGGTGAAAAATCGAGCCGGGGGTCTGTGCCGGAAAGAGAGAGCGTACCCGTGGGAGACCACCTCGAGAACCCAAGTGTCTGTCGTGGTGACCGACCAACACCGGGCGAACTGCAGCAGGCGGCCTCCCACTTTGGGATCCCCCAAAGGGAGGCCCGGACCGTCAGGCCGCAGGCTTGTCATCTGGCTTAGGGGCCGGACGTCTGGTACTCCATGCCTGCTTCCGGGGCTTGGCCGATTTCTTGGGACCAGCCTGTCGGGGGGAAAGGCTGTGGTTTGGGCCTGCCCTGGGCCCTATAAGACCGAAAGGACGATGGTCCTGAACCAGAAGGAACAGCGGCCGACGGGAGACATGCCGATTTGGCTGCCGCCAACGTGGCCACAATCTTGTCCAGATCTGGACCGAAGAGAACTTCTCCGTTAAAGGGCAACGCCTCCAAACCCTTTTTGGAATCAGCGTCCGCCTTCCAGGATCGCAACCACAAGGTGCAACGAGCAGCCACCGCTGCTGAAGAAATTCGAGACACCAGGGTACTAATGTCTAAGGCCGCCTCGTTGATATAAGTGGCCGAATCACGGAGATTACCAATCAACTCTGTCTGTTCTGCCGGACAGTCGGAATCAAAGGACGCCTCCAATGAATCCGCCCAGCGCTCCACATCGCTCTGGCAACCCAGCAAATGGCCATAGCCGGCCGCGCTGCCCCCCCCCCCCCCGCAAGGGAATAAGCGGACTTCAGGCAGATCTCCACCTTGCGGTCCGTAGCATCCTTAAGGGAGGACATGGATGGCATCGGCAATGTGGCACTACGGACAAGACGTGTCACATGAGAATCCACCTGTGGAGGGGATTCCAACTTAGCAAACTAATTATCCGCGAACGGATAAGCCACCGCCAGGCACCTCTGCTGCTGGCATCGCTTGCCAGGCTGTTTCCACGCCTCCTCTAAATGGTCCACCAACTGACCCGAAAGAGGAAAGACTGTGGCGTCACCCTTCACATCCTTAAAAAAGGCATACTTGGATTTAGCCGCTGGGGGAACTTCGTCCTCAATCACCAAGGCTGTGCGGACTGCCCGAATAAGTCCAGGAATATACACCTTGGACCTGGCGTCAGCGTCCTTAGTATGGAGAGGTTCCTGATCGTAAGGTGCCAGAATCTCCCCATCATCAGACGTCCCTTCGTCATCCTCATAAGGAGCCGACAGAGACGCCACCGGCCGTTTATGTGGCCGCATCACAGCCTCCCCCTGCAACACATCCGACAAGTGCTGTACAGAACTCGTCAGGGAGTTAACCCACGCCGGCTCCTGAGAAACCGGGAGAGGGGAAATAGGGAGACTGTGGGGTACCACCAATTGTCTTGGGAAACCCTGCATGGGTGACGACACCACGGATTGCTGGAACAAACCCATCTGCGTAAACGCGGGTTGCGGAGCTAACTGGCCCACTAAGGTTGTAAGCGCCAGAGCGAAACAAGCCCAGGGCGGCTCCTGTACCGGTGCTGTAACCGTAATAGGCCGCGCCATAGACAAACACTGCCGGCAGAGGCCCTCCGCGCTACCCTCCCCCTCCGCTAAAGGTACTTTACACGTAGTACACTGTAGCCGGAGAGGAAAATCACTTTCAGACATGATGGTACAAAGTATGTGACCCCTCTCACCAATTGTTTTTGAAAAAGGCGAGAGACCACCCTGCAGCACTGCACCGCAAGGGCTTAGCAGAAAGAACAGGGACAGTAATAAGGCTGACAGTCAGAATAGAAGATACAGGCAGCAGCGCTAGCACAGTCACATACAATGCAAAGAAAATCAATTCCTGCACTAACCAGCGCTGACAAATCAACTACACAGACACAGAGTCTGGTAGAACATAGCACTGCATACACAGACCTGACCACAGCGGAGAGGTATGCAGGGGGACCCAGACCAAGATGCCTCCGTCCAGGCTTCCAGCAGCGTTCACCATGCGTTCTGGAAGATGGCCGCCGAGGAGCAGAGAGGAGGCTGGCCTGGGGAGGAGCGCTGCCACAGGGCCAGTCGGCGTGTTGCAGAGAGGGCTGTGTGCAGCGGGGGAGGCGCTGGCTGTGAGACAGGGAAGGCGCGCTCCCCTGGCATGCATTTAACCCCCGGGACGCCGCAGCGCTACCGCTCTGCTGCGGTCCGCTGTCCCAGGGGGGTAGTGGAAGCGCAGGTTATATGCCTGGCTCCACGCTGCAGCCAGTCCCCAGGGAGCCCCCTGCCTGGGGACTCTGGACCATGTAACAGCGGGGACCCACCGCGGGACCCCGCTGCTTACCTTGCTGTCCCCCTTGATTCCGGCCATGGTCCGGAACATCTGGGGTCACCGCTAGCTGCGACCCCAGATGCTCACCAGCATCCCCGGATCGGTACCGGCGTTCTGGTACCGGCGGGGGTGTAGTGAAGACAGCATGGACGTCAGGACTGACTGTCCATGCTGTACTTCCAGATGTGCAGCCACAGCTGCATGTAGAAAACTTCAGGGGCTCTTCTTAGCCCCCACTCCAACAGATGCACCCGACTCTGGCCGGGCACCAAACTAAACTGAGGTGCCTTGGCTTCGGGGCGGGGTATAGGAGGGGGACCCTAGTGCATCCTGGGAGGCTGAAAGCTTAACTCTATGGTGCCCGATGACTGACGTCACACCTATACCCCAAGGTATCCTGTGGATACCCTATGGACCCTGAAGTAGAAAGGGACATAATATAGTGCACCTGAGAGAGGGCCATGGCCTCATGGGGAAGGGCCAGGGAAGAGATAGGGGAGGCCAGGAGACGCTGGGGATAAATAGGGACAAAATATAGTGCACCTGAGAGAGGGCCATGGCCTCATGGGGAAGGGCCGGGGAAGAGATAGGGGAGGCCAGGAGACGCTGGGGATAAATAGGGACATAATATAGTGCACCTGAGAGAGGGCCATGGCCTCATGGGGAAGGGCCGGGGAAGAGATAGGGGAGGCCAGGAGACGCTGGGGATAAATAGGGACATAATATAGTGCACCTGAGAGAGGGCCATGGCCTCATGGGGAAGAGATAGGGGAGGCCAGGAGACGCTGGGGATAAATAGGGACATAATATAGTGCACCTGAGAGAGGGCCATGGCCTCATGGGGAAGGGCCGGGGAAGAGATAGGGGAGGCCAGGAGACGCTGGGGATAAATAGGGACATAATATAGTGCACCTGAGAGAGGGCCATGGCCTCATGGGAAAGGGCCGGGGAAGAGATAGGAGAGGCCAGGAGACGCTGGGGATAAATAGGGACATAATATAGTGCACCTGAGAGAGGGCCATGGCCTCATGGGGAAGAGATAGGGGAGGCCAGGAGATGCTGGGGATAAATAGGGACATAATATAGTGCACCTGAGAGAGGGCCATGACCTCATGGGGAAGGGCCAGGGAAGAGATAGGGGAGGCCAGGAGATGCTGGGGATAAATGGGGACATAATATAGTGCACCTGAGAGAGGGCCATGACCTCATGGGGAAGGGCCAGGGAAGAGATAGGGGAGGCCAGGAGATGCTGGGGATAAATAGGGACATAATATAGTGCACCTGAGAGAGGGCCATGGCCTCATGGGGAAGGGCCAGGGAAGAGATAGGGGAGGCCAGGAGATGCTGGGGATAAATAGGGACATAATATAGTGCACCTGAGAGAGGGCCATGGCCTCATGGGGAAGGGCCAGGAAAGAGATAGGGGAGGCCAGGAGATGCTGGGGATAAATAGGGACATAATATAGTGCACCTGAGAGAGGGCCATGGCCTCATGGGGAAGGACCAGGGAAGAGATAGGGGAGGCCAGGAGATGCTGGGGACAAATAGGGACATAATATAGTGCACCTGAGAGAGGGCCATGGCCTCATGGGGAAGGACCAGGGAAGAGATAGGAGAGGCCAGGAGACGCTGGGGATAAATAGGGACATAAATAGTGCACCTGAGAGAGGGCCATGGCCACATGGGGAAGGGCCAGGGAAGAGATAGGGGAGGCCAGGAGACGCTGGGGATAAATAGGGACAAAATATAGTGCACCTGAGAGAGGGCCATGGCATCATGGGGAAGGGCCAGGGAAGAGATAGGGGAGGCCAGGAGACGCTGGGGATAAATAGGGACAAAATATAGTGCACCTGAGAGAGGGCCATGGCCTCATGGGGAAGGGCCAGGGAAGAGATAGGGGAGACCAGGAGACGCTGGGGATAAATAGGGACATAATATAGTTCACCGGAGAGAGGGCCATGGCCTCATGGGGAAGGGCCGGGGAAGAGATAGGGGAGGCCAGGAGACGCTGGGGATAAATAGGGACATAATATAGTGCCCCTGAGAGAGGGCCATGGCTTCATGGGGAAGGGCCAGGGAAGAGATAGGGGAGGCCAGGAGATGCTGGAGATAAATAGGGACATAATATAGGGCACCTGAGAGAGGGCCATGGCCTCATGGGGAAGAGATAGGGGAGGCCAGGAGATGCTGGGGATAAATAGGGACATAATATAGTGCACCTGAGAGAGGGCCATGACCTCATGGGGAAGGGCCAGGGAAGAGATAGGGGAGGCCAGGAGATGCTGGGGATAAATAGGGACATAATATAGTGCACCTGAGAGAGGGCCATGGCCTCATGGGGAAGGGGCAGGGAAGAGACAGGGGAGGCCAGGAGATGCTGGGGATACATAGGGACATAATATAGTGCACCTGAGAGAGGGCCATGGCCTCATGGGGAAGGGGCAGGGAAGAGATAGGGGAGGCCAGGAGATGCTTGGGATAAATAGGGACATAATATAGTACACCTGAGAGAGGGCCATGGCCTCATGGGGAAGGGCCAGGGAAGAGATAGGAGAGGCCAGGAGATGCTTGGGATAAATAGGGACATAATATAGTACACCTGAGAGAGGGCCATGGCCTCATGGGGAAGAGATAGGGGAGGCCAGGAGATGCTGGGGATGAAATAAGAGGAAGCTACAAGTGAGAATGATAATAAACCTGGAAAACGTACAAGCCCGAACAGTGCCCCCTGCCCTGCCCCGCCCCATGGCACTGGTCGCACTACCCTAGTTACGGCCCTGCTGACATGTGACCAGACAATCACTTTATACTGTTTGTAGCAAATATGACATTTCCCACTTAAAGTAAGCAACTGTGATTATATGTTATCTCCCTGTTGATGGTGATGTCGGCTAAATGGCCGAGGGTGAAGTAACGTCTGTACGATATGAACTTTGAATTCTCTCCGCTCGTCCACCTCTGGTTGATGATTTAGCAACGAGGTTCATTCACAGACCTATGCTTTTGTAAATATTTATCTTTCACTCACAATGTAAAAGAATTCACTGGCCACATACAATGCATGAAAAACAATAGTTTAATGTCTATTTTATTACAATCCTGTGTGTGTATATATTATATATATATATATATATATTTTTTTTTTTACACATCTCACACCTACAGCGTCAAGTCAACATGATGTTCCCGATTCCAATGATTTCCTACTGAGGTTTATAGTAACTCTCAGGGCCGGATTAGCAGGGGGGCGACGGGCAGTCGCCCTGGGGCCCCCACACCCACTAGGGGTTAAAGTGGGCCGGAACGGGAGACTGAACCAGTTCCGCCTCCTCCGGCCCACTTAACCCCAGTTCAGCAGGTAGACTCCATTTGCTGGGCGCCCAGCTCCCTCTCTGCAGCGCCAGCCGGGGCTCACGTGAGCTCCGGCTTCCTCAGTGTGCAGTGCACTATGGGAGAGACGTCATGATGTCTCTCCCATAGTTCTGAGGACCGGCCAGCCGGATGGACACGAACGCGGAAGCAGGGCTTAAGGGAAGTATTGTTTTTTTTTTCGTACAGGGGGGCACTACTAATGGGGGCATTGCATAAGGGGCACCACTCCGGGGAGCACTACTACTAGGGGTACTGCATAAAAGGGCACCACTACTGTGGGCATTAAGGACCTGATTCAGACCCGCTTGCAAGATGCGATCGCTCGCTTGCAAAAAGGGGCCGGGTATGCAAATCAAGTGATCGCTCTTTGCACTGTAAGGACGCCCTCTATGTCTTAGTGAGCGACGGCAGTTAGCGTACGCTGGACTATAAAACCTCCCACCGGTCACTCACAGCACACGTCATCTCCGGGAAGTGTCTGATTAATCTGGAACATCGAGGGCCATTGGAGCTGCTCGCAGCGCTTGGAGTTGACCTAACCTACCCAAAGCACTGCGAGCAGTTCATGTTAAAAAACAATCCAGTCGTGTGCAATGACGCTACTTTGCTAATTATGCACACCCATTAAACGCCGTTCTGATGGTCAGACACGCCTGCGTTCGCACAACCACTCCCCCGTTCACAAGCACCTTCCCGTTACCACCCACAAACGGCGCAATCTGTGACTCAAAGTAGCGTCCTGTCTGTGTACTACGAGCGCTCGATTGTACATCGCAGACGCTAGTTTTCGCAAGTGCACTGCGACTTAGACGCACGCGCAGACGGGCGACAATCGCGAGCACAGCTTAGCGAGCGGATCTGAATCAGGTCCTATGTGTATTAGGGGCAGTACTACTGTGGGCATTGTGTATAAGGGGCACTACTGTGGGCATTATGTGCATTAGGGCCACAGCTGTGTGTAATAACATGAATCAGGGACACTACTATGTGGTGTAATGTGGATAAGATTGTGCAACTGGTGAGTAATATTTCATGTGGGTGCCTATATGTGTGTTGTTTTTTTCCCTGTGGGTGTATATTGTGTGTTTTTTTCCTGTGGGTGTATATTGTTTTTTTTTTTTTTCCTGTGGGTGTATATTGTGGTTTTTTTTCACTCCTGAGGGTGTATATTGTGTTTTTTTTTCCCTGAGGGTCTATATTGTTTTGTTTTTTTTCCCTGAGGGTGTATATTGTTTTTTTTTTTCCTGTGGGTGTATATTGTGTTTTTTTTCCCTGTGGGTGTATATTGTGTTTTTTTTTCCCCTGTGGGTGTATATTGTTTTTTTTCTTCCTGTGGGTGTATATTGAGTGTTTTTTTTTTTTCCTGTGGGTGTATATTGTTTTTTTTTTTTTCTCCTGAGGGTGTATATTGTGTGTTGTTTTTTTCCTGTGCATGTATATTGTGTGTTTTGTTTCCTGTGGGTGTATATTGTTTTTTGTTCCCTGAGGGTGTATATTGTTTTTTTTTTTCCTGTGGGTGTATATTGTGTTTTTTTTCCCTGTGGGTGTATATTGTGTTTTTTTTTTCCCTGTGGGTGTATATTGTTTTTTTTCTTCCTGTGGGTGTATATTGAGTGTTTTTTTTTTTTTCCTGTGGGTGTATATTGTTTTTTTTTTCCTGTGGGTGTATATTGTGTTTTTTTTTTCCTGTGGGTGTATATTGTGTTTTTTTTTTTCCTGTGGGTGTATATTGTGTTTTTTTTTACCATGTGGAGCCCATGGGCCCCATTTCACAATGAGACATAGGACCTCATTCAGACCCGCTCGCAAGCGGGTCGATGTTTAGGCCCTGCGCACGCGCCTGCGTGTGGTTTCACAAACGGAGGCGTTCCTTAAGGAACGCTTGCCGTTTTGTGGGCGGCTGCACTGACATCAGCAGTGATGTCAGTGGGGATTCAGGCTCGATCAGAGCAGGAAGCTCCCTGGGGCTTGCTGTTGCCGAGACTCAACCTTAGGGTCTCGTCGCAAGCCCCGTTGGTCTTGACCATCAACCTGGTCGGTCGCTAAAGCTGTGGGTGGTAACCCACAGCTTTGCTAGTGACCAGGAGGCTGCACTTTAAAACACAAGCGGCCGCCCACATTCAGACCGACCACTTTCGTCCATACCCCCATTTCGTCCATATTTAATAGGGGCTCCCACATGTTTGTTGCCCAGGGACCCCCAGACCCTAATCCGGCCCTGGTAACGCAGGTAAACACAATACGTATTGATGAAAAGGAAAACACATCAAGTTTTTTTCAGACAAATTACAAATGTTTCCTGTAGTAGCCCAGGCAGACATCAATTCCTCCCAAACCCTTTGTAGCATGTGGGGGTTGCAGGTCTAAGTTGGTGTTCTTCAGAACTTGCAGAGTCTGCAGCAGGTAGGGTCTCATTTGCAAATGTTTTCTGCAGGACACGAAGTTCTCGGTAGGTGGATTTCTGAGGGCTCCTTGCGAAACTTCCTCCAACGCGATGCACTGCTTCTTCTCCTATTGACGGACACCCAGCCGATTTTCGCTTGCAAATGCATCCCTTGTCTTGAAATTGTAAATACCACTTTCAAATGAAAGTGGTATATAATGGGCGAGAAAGCCTGTGCGTGCATCTGTCTGTTCGTCCTTTATGCACGATGCAAACTTGGCACGGTGGTGTAGTTTGACCACGATTAGGTTTTGCCTAGGTTTGAACTTTGGCAGGGCCACACTGTCGCACAATCCCATAAAACCTGGACACTCTTAAATTACACAGGTTCTGGGGATGAAGGGCTGGCTTCATACACACACTGTCACAGTGCCTGGAAGACTCATGAGCAGCTCAGCACTCTATACATTCAGACTGTGGCAGATAGCATAATCAATCCACAATCTTTGTTCCAGGCAAAGATTAGCATACGGAGATTACAAACAGCAGGGGAGATTGATCGCAGCCACACAATGCCACTGCGGGTGGGCCCCCTTCTGTCCGGGAACAGGACTCCAATCCCGCCAGTCTCGTACGATTGGAGCATCCTCCACGCCATAATATTCCTTTAGCTACCTGTCCCATTCACTTGTGCTCAGACTCTGCTACGTTACTATGGATAACCTAATTGCTGCAATCCGACCATAGAGGGACATACTCATCCTTCGGAAAGAGCGTCCCTTGGCCATCCAGTCATTTAGGACCCACCAAAAAGTGTCAGCCTGCCAATGCTTCTTCAGATGACTGTGTCCCTACCAGCACATCTAGTGCTTTTCAGCTACCTATCGGCTCCAAGGCTGTGCCCAGAAATTACGCAGGTGGAGATGTCACATCAACACTCCAGCTACTAACAAAGTCAGGTCACCCCATTATTTAATTTACTCTTTCTTCTAAGATTCAGATTTTATAGCCAATGTCAGTCCTGAGAGTGAGGTAACACAAGGACTGTCTGTATTACATGTGTCCTAAGAGCGAGGGGACGCCACTGCTGTCTATTATTTGTAACCAGAGAGTGTAAGGACACAGGGACTGTCTGTATTATATGTAACCTGAGAGTGAGGTGACACAGGGACTGTCTGTATTACATGTGTCCTAAGAATGTAGAAACACTGGGACTGTCTGTATTACATGTGTCCTGAGAGTACGAGGACACCAGGACTGTCTGTATTACATGTGTCCTGAGAGTGAGGGGACACCGGGACTGTCTGTATTACATGTGTCCTGAGAGTGAGGGAACTCCGGGACTGTCTGTATTACATGTGTCCTGAGAGTGAGGGGGACACCGGGACTGTCTGTATTACATGTGTCCTGAGAGCGAGGGGACACCGGGACTGTCTGTATTACATGTGTCCTGAGAGCGAGGGGACACCGGGACTGTCTGTATTACATGTGTCCTGAGAGCGAGGGGACACCGGGACTGTCTGTATTACATGTGTCCTGAGAGTGAGGGAACACCGGGACTGTCTGTATTACATGTGTCCTGAGAGTGAGGGGGACACCGGGACTGTCTGTATTACATGTGTCCTGAGAGTGTGGGGACACCGGGACTGTCTGTATTACATGTGACCTGAGAGTGTTGGTACACCGGGACTGTCTGTATTACATGTGTCCTGAGAGTGAGGGGACACCGGGACTGCCTGTATTACATGTGTCCTGAGAGTGAGGGGACACCGGGACTGCCTGTATTACATGTGTCCTGAGAGTGAGGGGACACCGGGACTGTCTGTATTACATGTGCCCTGAGAGTGAGGGGACACCGGGACTGCCTGTATTACATGTGCCCTGAGAGTGAGGGGACACCGGGACTGTCTATATTACATGTGCCCTGAGAGTGAGGGGACACCGGGACTGTCTGTATTACATGTGCCCTGAGAGTGAGGGGACACCGGGACTGTCTGTATTACATGTGCCCTGAGAGTGAGGGGACACCGGGACTGTCTATTACATGTGCCCTGAGAGTGAGGGAACACCGGGACTGTCTGTATTACATGTATCCTGAGAGTGAGAGGACACCAGTACTGTCTGTATTACATGTATCCTGAGAGTGAGGGGACACTGGGACTGTCTGTATTACATGTGTCATGAGAGTGTGGGCACACTGGGACTGTCTGTATTACATGTGTCCTGAGAGCGAGGGAACACCGGGACTGTCTGTATTACATGTGTCCTGAGAGTGAGGGGACCCTGGGACTGTCTGTATTACATGTGTCCTGAGAGAGAGGGGACACTGGGACTGTCTGTATTACATGTGCCCTGAGAGTGAGGGGACACTGGGACTGTCTGTATTACATGTGCCCTGAGAGTGAGGGGGACACCGGGACTGTCTGTATTACATCTGCCCTGAGAGTGAGAGGACACCGGGACTGTCTGTATTACATGTATCCTGAGAGTGAGGGGACACCGGGACTGTCTGTATTACATGTGTCCTGAGAGTGAGGGGACCCTGGGACTGTCTGTATTACATGTGTCCTGAGAGAGAGGGGACACTGGGACTGTCTGTATTACATGTGCCCTGAGAGTGAGGGGACACTGGGACTGTCTGTATTGCATGTGCCCTGAGAGTGAGGGGGACACCGGGACTGTCTGTATTACATGTGCCCTGAGAGTGAGAGGACACCGGGACTGTCTGTATTACATCTGTCCTGAGAGTGAGAGGACACCAGTACTGTCTGTATTACATGTATCCTGAGAGTGAGGGGACACTGGGACTGTCTGTATTACATGTGCCCTGAGAGTGAGGGGACACCGGGACTGTGTATTACATGTGCCCTGAGAGTGAGGGGACACCGGGACTGTCTGTATTACATGTGTCCTGAGAGAGAGGGGACACTGGGACTGTCTGTATTACATGTGCCCTGAGAGTGAGGGGACACTGGGACTGTCTGTATTGCATGTGCCCTGAGAGTGAGGGGGACACCGGGACTGTCTGTATTACATGTGCCCTGAGAGTGAGAGGACACCGGGACTGTCTGTATTACATCTGTCCTGAGAGTGAGAGGACACCAGTACTGTCTGTATTACATGTATCCTGAGAGTGAGGGGACACCGGGACTGTCTGTATTACATGTGTCCTGAGAGTGAGGGGACCCTGGGACTGTCTGTATTACATGTGTCCTGAGAGAGAGGGGACACTGGGACTGTCTGTATTACATGTGGACTGTCTGTATTACATCTGCCCTGAGAGTGAGAGGACACCGGGACTGTCTGTATTACATCTGTCCTGAGAGTGAGAGGACACCAGTACTGTCTGTATTACATGTATCCTGAGAGTGAGGGGACACTGGGACTGTCTGTATTACATGTGCCCTGAGAGTGAGGGGACACCGGGACTGTCTGTATTACATGTGCCCTGAGAGTGAGGGGACACCGGGACTGTCTGTATTACATGTGCCCTGAGAGTGAGGGGACACCGGGACTGTCTGTATTACATGTGCCCTGAGAGTGAGGGGACACCGGGACTGTCTGTATTACATGTATCCTGAGAGTGAGAGGACACCAGTACTGTCTGTATTACATGTGCCCTGAGAGTGAGGGGGACACCGGGACTGTCTGTATTACATCTGCCCTGAGAGAGGACACCGGGACTGTCTGTATTACATCTGTCCTGAGAGTGAGAGGACACCAGTACTGTCTGTATTACATGTATCCTGAGAGTGAGGGGACACCGGGACTGTCTGTATTACATGTGTCCTGAGAGTGAGGGGACCCTGGGACTGTCTGTATTACATGTGTCCTGAGAGAGAGGGGACACTGGGACTGTCTGTATTACATGTGCCCTGAGAGTGAGAGGACACCAGTACTGTCTGTATTACATGTATCCTGAGAGTGAGGGGACACTGGGACTGTCTGTATTACATGTGTCATGAGAGTGTGGGCACACTGGGACTGTCTGTATTACATGTGTCCTGAGAGCGAGGGAACACCAGTACTGTCTGTATTACATGTATCCTGAGAGTGAGGGGACCCTGGGACTGTCTGTATTACATGTGTCCTGAGAGTGAGGGGACCCTGGGACTGTCTGTATTACATGTATCCTGAGAGTGAGGGGACACCGGGACTGTCTGTATTACATGTGTCCTGAGAGTGAGGGGACACCGGGACTGTCTGTATTACATGTGTCCTGAGAGTGAGGGGACACCGGGACTGTCTGTATTACATGTGTCCTGAGAGTGAGGGGGACACCGGGACTGTCTGTATTACATGTGTCATGAGAGTGTGGGGACACCGGGACTGTCTGTTTTACATGTGTCATGAGAGTGTGGGGACACCGGGGCTGTCTGTATTACACGTGTCATGAGAGTGTGGGCACACCGGGACTGTCTGTATTACACGTGCCCTGAGAGTGAGGGGGACACCGGGACTGTCTGTATTACATGTGTCCTGAGAGTGAGGGGACCCTGGGACTGTCTGTATTACATGTATCCTGAGAGTGAGGGGACACCGGGACTGTCTGTATTACATGTGTCCTGAGAGTGAGGGGACACCGGGACTGTCTGTATTACATGTGTCCTGAGAGTGAGGGGGACACCGGGACTGTCTGTATTACATGTGTCATGAGAGTGTGGGGACACCGGGACTGTCTGTATTACATGTGTCATGAGAGTGTGGGGACACCGGGGCTGTCTGTATTACACGTGTCATGAGAGTGTGGGCACACCGGGACTGTCTGTATTACACGTGCCCTGAGAGTGAGGGGGACACCGGGACTGTCTGTATTACATGTGTCCTGAGAGTGAGGGGACACAGGGACTGTCTGTATTACATGTGTCCTGAGAGTGAGGGGAAACCGGGACTGTCTGTATTACATGTGTCCTGAGAGTGTGGGCACACTGGGACTGTCTGTATTACATGTGTCCTGAGAGTGTGGGCACACTGGGACTGTCTGTATTACATGTGTCATGAGAGTGAGAGGACACCGGGACTGTCTGTATTACATGTGTCATGAGAGTGAGGGGACACCGGGACTGTCTGTATTACATGTGTCATGAGAGTGTGGGCACACTGGGACTGTCTGTATTACATGTGTCCTGAGAGTGAGGGCACACTGGGACTGTCTGTATTACATGTGTCCTGAGAGTGAGGGGACAGCGGGACTGTCTGTATTACATGTGTCCTGAGTGAGAGGACACCGGGACTGTCTGTATTACATGTGTCATGAGAGTGAGAGGACACCGGGACTGTCTGTATTACATCTGCCCTGAGAGTGAGGGGACACCGGGACTGTCTGTATTACATGTGTCATGAGAGTGAGAGGACACCGGGACTGTCTGTATTACATGTGTCATGAGAGTGAGGGGACACCGGGACTGTCTGTATTACATGTGTCATGAGAGTGTGGGCACACTGGGACTGTCTGTATTACATGTGTCCTGAGAGTGAGGGCACACTGGGACTGTCTGTATTACATGTGTCCTGAGAGTGAGGGGACAGCGGGACTGTCTGTATTACATGTGTCCTGAGAGTGAGAGGACACCGGGACTGTCTGTATTACATGTGTCATGAGAGTGAGAGGACACCGGGACTGTCTGTATTACATCTGCCCTGAGAGTGAGGGGACACCGGGACTGTCTGTATTACATGTGTCATGAGAGTGTGGGCACACTGGGACTGTCTGTATTACATGTGTCCTGAGAGTGAGGGCACACTGGGACTGTCTGTATTACATGTGTCCTGAGAGTGAGGGGACAGCGGGACTGTCTGTATTACATGTGTCCTGAGAGTGAGGGGACACCGGGACTGTCTGTATTACATGTGTCATGAGAGTGAGAGGACACCGGGACTGTCTGTATTACATCTGCCCTGAGAGTGAGGGGACACCGGGACTGTCTGTATTACATGTGTCATGAGAGTGAGAGGACACCGGGACTGTCTGTATTACATGTGTCATGAGAGTGAGGGGACACCGGGACTGTCTGTATTACATGTGTCATGAGAGTGAGGGGACACCGGGACTGTCTGTATTACATGTGTCATGAGAGTGAGGGGACACCGGGACTGTCTGTATTACATGTGTCCTGAGAGTGAGGGGACAGCGGGACTGTCTGTATTACATGTGTCCTGAGAGTGAGGGGACACCGGGACTGTCTGTATTACATGTCATGAGAGTGAGGGGACACCGGGACTGTCTGTATTACATCTGCCCTGAGAGTGAGGGGACACCGGGACTGTCTGTATTACATGTGTCATGAGAGTGAGAGGACACCGGGACTGTCTGTATTACATGTGTCATGAGAGTGAGGGGACACCGGGACTGTCTGTATTACATGTGTCATGAGAGTGAGGGGACACCGGGACTGTCTGTATTACATGTGTCCTGAGAGTGAGAGGACACCGGGACTGTCTGTATTACATGTGTCATGAGAGTGAGGGGACACCGGGACTGTCTGTATTACATGTGTCATGAGAGTGAGGGGACACCGGGACTGTCTGTATTACATCTGCCCTGAGAGTGAGGGGACACCGGGACTGTCTGTATTACATGTGTCATGAGAGTGTGGGCACACTGGGACTGTCTGTATTACATGTGTCCTGAGAGTGAGGGCACACTGGGACTGTCTGTATTACATGTGTCCTGAGAGTGAGGGGACAGCGGGACTGTCTGTATTACATGTGTCCTGAGAGTGAGGGGACACCGGGACTGTCTGTATTACATGTGTCATGAGAGTGAGAGGACACCGGGACTGTCTGTATTACATCTGCCCTGAGAGTGAGGGGACACCGGGACTGTCTGTATTACATGTGTCATGAGAGTGAGAGGACACCGGGACTGTCTGTATTACATGTGTCATGAGAGTGAGGGGACACCGGGACTGTCTGTATTACATGTGTCATGAGAGTGAGGGGACACCGGGACTGTCTGTATTACATGTGTCATGAGAGTGAGGGGACACCGGGACTGTCTGTATTACATGTGTCCTGAGAGTGAGGGGACACCGGGACTGTCTGTATTACATGTGTCCTGAGAGTGAGGGGACACCGGGACTGTCTGTATTACATGTCATGAGAGTGAGGGGACACCGGGACTGTCTGTATTACATCTGCCCTGAGAGTGAGGGGACACCGGGACTGTCTGTATTACATGTGTCATGAGAGTGAGAGGACACCGGGACTGTCTGTATTACATGTGTCATGAGAGTGAGGGGACACCGGGACTGTCTGTATTACATGTGTCATGAGAGTGAGGGGACACCGGGACTGTCTGTATTACATGTGTCCTGAGAGTGAGAGGACACCGGGACTGTCTGTATTACATGTGTCATGAGAGTGAGGGGACACCGGGACTGTCTGTATTACATGTGTCATGAGAGTGAGGGGACACCGGGACTGTCTGTATTACATGTGTCCTGAGAGTGAGGGGACACGGGACTGTCTGTATTACATGTGTCATGAGAGTGAGAGGACACCGGGACTGTCTGTATTACATGTGTCATGAGAGTGAGGGGACACCGGGACTGTCTATATTACATGTGTCATGAGAGTGAGGGGACACCGGGACTGTCTGTATTACATGTGTCATGAGAGTGAGGGGACACCGGGACTGTCTGTATTACATGTGTCATGAGAGTGAGGGGACACCGGGACTGTCTGTATTACATGTGTCCTGAGAGTGAGAGGACACCGGGACTGTCTGTATTACATGTGTCATGAGAGTGAGAGGACACCGGGACTGTCTGTATTACATCTGCCCTGAGAGTGAGGGGACACCGGGACTGTCTGTATTACATGTGTCATGAGAGTGAGGGGACACCGGGACTGTCTGTATAACATGTGTCATGAGAGTGAGGGGACACCGGGACTGTCTGTATTACATGTGTCATGAGAGTGAGGGGACACCGGGACTGTCTGTATTACATGTGTCATGAGAGTGAGGGGACAGCGGGACTGTCTGTATTACATGTGTCCTGAGAGTGAGGGGACACCGGGACTGTCTGTATTACATGTGTCCTGAGAGTGAGGGGACACCGGGACTGTCTGTATTACATCTGCCCTGAGAGTGAGGGGACACCGGGACTGTCTGTATTACATGTGTCATGAGAGTGAGGGGACAGCGGGACTGTCTGTATTACATGTGTCCTGAGAGTGAGGGGACACCGGGACTGTCTGTATTACATGTGTCCTGAGAGTGAGGGGACACCGGGACTGTCTGTATTACATGTGTCCTGAGAGTGAGGGGACACCGGGACTGTCTGTATTACATCTGCCCTGAGAGTGAGGGGACACCGGGACTGTCTGTATTACATGTGTCATGAGAGTGAGAGGACACCGGGACTGTCTGTATTACATGTGTCATGAGAGTGAGGGGACACCGGGACTGTCTGTATTACATGTGTCATGAGAGTGAGGGGACACCGGGACTGTCTGTATTACATGTGTCCTGAGAGTGAGAGGACACCGGGACTGTCTGTATTACATGTGTCATGAGAGTGAGGGGACACCGGGACTGTCTGTATTACATGTGTCATGAGAGGACACCGGGACTGTCTGTATTACATGTGTCATGAGAGTGAGGGGACACCGGGACTGTCTGTATTACATGTGTCATGAGAGTGAGAGGACACCGGGACTGTCTGTATTACGTGTCATGAGAGTGAGGGGACACGGGGACTGTCTGTATTACATGTGTCATGAGAGTGAGGGGACAGCGGGACTGTCTGTATTACATGTGTCCTGAGAGTGAGGGGACACCGGGACTGTCTGTATTACATGTGTCATGAGAGTGAGGGGACACCGGGACTGTCTGTATTACATCTGCCCTGAGAGTGAGGGGACACCGGGACTGTCTGTATTACATGTGTCATGAGAGTGAGAGGACACCGGGACTGTCTGTATTACATGTGTCATGAGAGTGAGGGGACACCGGGACTGTCTGTATTACATGTGTCATGAGAGTGAGGGGACACCGGGACTGTCTGTATTACATGTGTCATGAGAGTGAGGGGACACCGGGACTGTCTGTATTACATGTGTCATGAGAGTGAGGGGACACTGGGACTGTCTGTATTACACATCTGCGTCAGCAGAAAGGGGAATAGAGCAGGAGATAGTACTCTTACGCTCTGATTTCCAGCACAGAAAGCACCAAATCCACCACTATCCACTGTTCCTGAAAAACTAAATATTTTTACAGGTTGCTGTAAAACTTAGCAAACATGGTCCAAATCCTCAGCATGGATTCCCACCGATATACTCATTTACTCCATCAGATAGTGTGAACACGTGTATCAATGCACAGGCCACCATCTTAGCCTGAAATTCTATGCACTTACCTGTGGTATCTTTCAGATTATGCTCTGTCTCTCTATATGCCCTGCCTGTAGCTGTCTCTCCTGCCTGTAGCTGTCTCTCTATATGCCCTGCCTGTAGCTGTCTCTCCTGCCTGTACCTGTCTCTCTATATGCCCTGCCTGTAGCTGTCTCTCCTGCCTGTACCTGTCTCTCTATATGCCCTGCCTGTACCTGTCTCTCTATATGCCCTGCCTGTAGCTGTCTCTCCTGCCTGTACCTGTCTCTCTATATGCCCTGCCTGTAGCTGTCTCTCCTGCCTGTACCTGTCTCTCTATATGCCCTGCCTGTACCTGTCTCTCTATATGCCCTGCCTGTAGCTGTCTCTCCTGCCTGTACCTGTCTCTCTATATGCCCTGCCTGTAGCTGTCTCTCCTGCCTGTACCTGTCTCTCTATATGCCCTGCCTGTACCTGTCTCTCTATATGCCCTGCCTGTAGCTGTCTCTCCTGCCTGTACCTGTCTCTCTATATGCCCTGCCTGTAGCTATCTCTCCTGCCTGTACCTGTCTCTCTATATGCCCTGCCTGTACCTGTTTCTCACTGCCCGGCCAATAACAATCTCTCTCTGCCTATAACTGCCGCTCTATCTCTGCCTGCCACTGCCTATAGCTGTCTCTTTCATACTGAAGCTATGTTTTTCTATCTTCTGTCTGTAGCTGTCTCTCTCAGCCTCTCCTGTCTGCAACTGTCTCTCAGCCTCTCCTTCCTGTAGAATCTATCTTTCAGCCTCTCCTGTCTGTGGCCGTCTCTCTCTCAGCCTCTCCTGCCTGTGGCCGTCTCTCTCTCTCAGCCTCTCCTGCCTGTGGCCGTCTCTCTCTCAGCCTCTCCTGCCCGTAGCCGTCTCTCAGCCTCTCCTGCCTGTGGCCGTCTCTCAGCCTCTCCTGCCCGTCTCTCTCTCTCAGCCTCTCCTGCCTGTGGCCGTCTCTCTCTCTCAGCCTCTCCTGCCTGTGGCCGTCTCTCAGCCTCTCCTGCCTGTGGCCGTCTCCCAGCCTCTCCTGCCCGTCTCTCTCTCTCAGCCTCTCCTGCCCGTGGCCGTCTCTCTCTCTCAGCCTCTCCTGCCTGTGGCCGTCTCTCAGCCTCTCCTGCCTGTGGCCGTCTCCCAGCCTCTCCTGCCCGTCTCTCTCTCTCAGCCTCTCCTGCCCGTGGCCGTCTCCCAGCCTCTCCTGCCCGTCTCTCTCTCTCAGCCTCTCCTGCCCGTCTCTCTCTCCCAGCCTCTCCTGCCCGTCTCTCTCTCTCAGCCTCTCCTGCCCGTCTCTCTCTCTCAGCCTCTCCTGCCCGTCTCTCTCTCTCTCAGCCTCTCCTGCCTGTGGCCGTCTCCCAGCCTCTCCTGTCTGTAGCCGTCTCTCTCTCTCAGCCTCTCCTGCCCGTCTCTCTCTCTCAGCCTCTCCTGCCCGTCTCTCTCTCTCTCAGCCTCTCCTGCCTGTGGCCGTCTCCCAGCCTCTCCTGCCCGTCTCTCTCTCTCAGCCTCTCCTGCCCGTGGCCGTCTCCCAGCCTCTCCTGCCCGTCTCTCTCTCTCTCTCAGCCTCTCCTGCCCGTGGCCGTCTCCCAGCCTCTCCTGCCCGTCTCTCTCTCTCAGCCTCTCCTGCCCATCTCTCTCTCTCAGCCTCTCCTGCCCGTCTCTCTCTCTCTCAGCCTCTCCTGCCTGTGGCCGTCTCCCAGCCTCTCCTGTCTGTAGCCGTCTCTCTCTCTCAGCCTCTCCTGCCCGTCTCTCTCTCTCAGCCTCTCCTGCCCGTCTCTCTCTCTCAGCCTCTCCTGCCCGTCTCTCTCTCTCTCAGCCTCTCCTGCCTGTGGCCGTCTCCCAGCCTCTCCTGTCTGTAGCCGTCTCTCTCTCTCAGCCTCTCCTGCCCGTCTCTCTCTCTCAGCCTCTCCTGCCCGTCTCTCTCTCTCTCAGCCTCTCCTGCCTGTGGCCGTCTCCCAGCCTCTCCTGCCCGTCTCTCTCTCTCAGCCTCTCCTGCCTGTGGCCGTCTCTCAGCCTCTCCTGCCCGTCTCTCTCTCTCAGCCTCTCCTGCCCGTCTCTCTCTCTCTCAGCCTCTCCTGCCTGTGGCCGTCTCCCAGCCTCTCCTGCCCGTCTCTCTCTCTCAGCCTCTCCTGCCCGTGGCCGTCTCCCAGCCTCTCCTGCCCGTCTCTCTCTCTCTCTCAGCCTCTCCTGCCCGTGGCCGTCTCCCAGCCTCTCCTGCCCGTCTCTCTCTCTCAGCCTCTCCTGCCCGTCTCTCTCTCTCAGCCTCTCCTGCCCGTCTCTCTCTCTCTCAGCCTCTCCTGCCTGTGGCCGTCTCCCAGCCTCTCCTGTCTGTAGCCGTCTCTCTCTCTCAGCCTCTCCTGCCCGTCTCTCTCTCTCAGCCTCTCCTGCCCGTCTCTCTCTCTCAGCCTCTCCTGCCCGTCTCTCTCTCTCTCAGCCTCTCCTGCCTGTGGCCGTCTCCCAGCCTCTCCTGTCTGTAGCCGTCTCTCTCTCTCAGCCTCTCCTGCCCGTCTCTCTCTCTCAGCCTCTCCTGCCCGTCTCTCTCTCTCTCAGCCTCTCCTGCCTGTGGCCGTCTCCCAGCCTCTCCTGCCCGTCTCTCTCTCTCAGCCTCTCCTGCCTGTGGCCGTCTCTCAGCCTCTCCTGCCCGTCTCTCTCTCAGCCTCTCCTGCCTGTGGCCGTCTCCCAGCCTCTCCTGCCCGTCTCTCTCTCTCAGCCTCTCCTGCCTGTGGCCGTCTCTCAGCCTCTCCTGCCCGTCTCTCTCTCTCAGCCTCTCCTGCCCGTCTCTCTCTCTCTCAGCCTCTCCTGCCTGTGGCCGTCTCTCAGCCTCTCCTGCCCGTCTCTCTCTCTCAGCCTCTCCTGCCCGTCTCTCTCTCTCTCAGCCTCTCCTGCCTGTGGCCGTCTCCCAGCCTCTCCTGCCCGTCTCTCTCTCTCAGCCTCTCCTGCCCGTCTCTCTCTCTCAGCCTCTCCTGCCTGTGGCCGTCTCCCAGCCTCTCCTGCCCGTCTCTCTCTCTCAGCCTCTCCTGCCTGTGGCCGTCTCTCAGCCTCTCCTGCCCGTCTCTCTCTCTCAGCCTCTCCTGCCCGTCTCTCTCTCTCTCAGCCTCTCCTGCCTGTGGCCGTCTCTCAGCCTCTCCTGCCCGTCTCTCTCTCTCAGCCTCTCCTGCCCGTCTCTCTCTCTCTCAGCCTCTCCTGCCTGTGGCCGTCTCCCAGCCTCTCCTGCCCGTCTCTCTCTCTCAGCCTCTCCTGCCTGTGGCCGTCTCTCAGCCTCCCCTGCCCGTCTCTCTCTCTCAGCCTCTCCTGCCCGTCTCTCTCTCTCTCAGCCTCTCCTGCCTGTGGCAGTCTCTCAGCCTCTCCTGCCCGTTTCTCTCTCTCATCCTCTCCTGCCCGTCTCTCTCTCTCTCAGCCTCTCCTGCCTGTGGCCGTCTCTCAGCCTCTCCTGCCCGTCTCTCTCTCTCAGCCTCTCCTGCCCGTCTCTCTCTCTCTCAGCCTCTCCTGCCTGTGGCCGTCTCCCAGCCTCTCCTGCCCGTCTCTCTCTCTCAGCCTCTCCTGCCCGTGGCCGTCTCCCAGCCTCTCCTGCCCGTCTCTCTCTCTCTCTCAGCCTCTCCTGCCTGTGGCCGTCTCCCAGCCTCTCCTGCCCGTCTCTCTCTCTCAGCCTCTCCTGCCCGTCTCTCTCTCTCTCAGCCTCTCCTGCCTGTGGCCGTCTCCCAGCCTCTCCTGCCCGTCTCTCTCTCTCAGCCTCTCCTGCCCGTCTCTCTCTCTCAGCCTCTCCTGCCCGTCTCTCTCTCTCTCAGCCTCTCCTGCCTGTGGCCGTCTCCCAGCCTCTCCTGCCCGTCTCTCTCTCAGCCTCTCCTGCCCGTCTCTCTCTCTCAGCCTCTCCTGCCCGTCTCTCTCTCTCAGCCTCTCCTGCCCGTCTCTCTCTCTCTCAGCCTCTCCTGCCCGTCTCTCTCTCTCAGCCTCTCCTGCCCGTCTCTCTCTCTCTCAGCCTCTCCTGCCCGTCTCTCTCTCTCAGCCTCTCCTGCCCGTCTCTCTCTCTCTCAGCCTCTCCTGCCCGTGGCCGTCTCCCAGCCTCTCCTGCCCGTCTCTCTCTCTCTCTCAGCCTCTCCTGCCCGTGGCCGTCTCCCAGCCTCTCCTGCCCGTCTCTCTCTCTCAGCCTCTCCTGCCCATCTCTCTCTCTCAGCCTCTCCTGCCCGTCTCTCTCTCTCTCAGCCTCTCCTGCCTGTGGCCGTCTCCCAGCCTCTCCTGTCTGTAGCCGTCTCTCTCTCTCAGCCTCTCCTGCCCGTCTCTCTCTCTCAGCCTCTCCTGCCCGTCTCTCTCTCTCAGCCTCTCCTGCCCGTCTCTCTCTCTCTCAGCCTCTCCTGCCTGTGGCCGTCTCCCAGCCTCTCCTGTCTGTAGCCGTCTCTCTCTCTCAGCCTCTCCTGCCCGTCTCTCTCTCTCAGCCTCTCCTGCCCGTCTCTCTCTCTCTCAGCCTCTCCTGCCTGTGGCCGTCTCCCAGCCTCTCCTGCCCGTCTCTCTCTCTCAGCCTCTCCTGCCTGTGGCCGTCTCTCAGCCTCTCCTGCCCGTCTCTCTCTCTCAGCCTCTCCTGCCCGTCTCTCTCTCTCTCAGCCTCTCCTGCCTGTGGCCGTCTCCCAGCCTCTCCTGCCCGTCTCTCTCTCTCAGCCTCTCCTGCCCGTGGCCGTCTCCCAGCCTCTCCTGCCCGTCTCTCTCTCTCTCTCAGCCTCTCCTGCCCGTGGCCGTCTCCCAGCCTCTCCTGCCCGTCTCTCTCTCAGCCTCTCCTGCCCGTCTCTCTCTCTCAGCCTCTCCTGCCCGTCTCTCTCTCTCTCAGCCTCTCCTGCCTGTGGCCGTCTCCCAGCCTCTCCTGTCTGTAGCCGTCTCTCTCTCTCAGCCTCTCCTGCCCGTCTCTCTCTCTCAGCCTCTCCTGCCCGTCTCTCTCTCTCAGCCTCTCCTGCCCGTCTCTCTCTCTCTCAGCCTCTCCTGCCTGTGGCCGTCTCCCAGCCTCTCCTGTCTGTAGCCGTCTCTCTCTCTCAGCCTCTCCTGCCCGTCTCTCTCTCTCAGCCTCTCCTGCCCGTCTCTCTCTCTCTCAGCCTCTCCTGCCTGTGGCCGTCTCCCAGCCTCTCCTGCCCGTCTCTCTCTCTCAGCCTCTCCTGCCTGTGGCCGTCTCTCAGCCTCTCCTGCCCGTCTCTCTCTCAGCCTCTCCTGCCTGTGGCCGTCTCCCAGCCTCTCCTGCCCGTCTCTCTCTCTCAGCCTCTCCTGCCTGTGGCCGTCTCTCAGCCTCTCCTGCCCGTCTCTCTCTCTCAGCCTCTCCTGCCCGTCTCTCTCTCTCTCAGCCTCTCCTGCCTGTGGCCGTCTCTCAGCCTCTCCTGCCCGTCTCTCTCTCTCAGCCTCTCCTGCCCGTCTCTCTCTCTCTCAGCCTCTCCTGCCTGTGGCCGTCTCCCAGCCTCTCCTGCCCGTCTCTCTCTCTCAGCCTCTCCTGCCCGTCTCTCTCTCTCAGCCTCTCCTGCCTGTGGCCGTCTCCCAGCCTCTCCTGCCCGTCTCTCTCTCTCAGCCTCTCCTGCCTGTGGCCGTCTCTCAGCCTCTCCTGCCCGTCTCTCTCTCTCAGCCTCTCCTGCCCGTCTCTCTCTCTCTCAGCCTCTCCTGCCTGTGGCCGTCTCTCAGCCTCTCCTGCCCGTCTCTCTCTCTCAGCCTCTCCTGCCCGTCTCTCTCTCTCTCAGCCTCTCCTGCCTGTGGCCGTCTCCCAGCCTCTCCTGCCCGTCTCTCTCTCTCAGCCTCTCCTGCCTGTGGCCGTCTCTCAGCCTCCCCTGCCCGTCTCTCTCTCTCAGCCTCTCCTGCCCGTCTCTCTCTCTCTCAGCCTCTCCTGCCTGTGGCAGTCTCTCAGCCTCTCCTGCCCGTTTCTCTCTCTCATCCTCTCCTGCCCGTCTCTCTCTCTCTCAGCCTCTCCTGCCTGTGGCCGTCTCTCAGCCTCTCCTGCCCGTCTCTCTCTCTCAGCCTCTCCTGCCCGTCTCTCTCTCTCTCAGCCTCTCCTGCCTGTGGCCGTCTCCCAGCCTCTCCTGCCCGTCTCTCTCTCTCAGCCTCTCCTGCCCGTGGCCGTCTCCCAGCCTCTCCTGCCCGTCTCTCTCTCTCTCTCAGCCTCTCCTGCCTGTGGCCGTCTCCCAGCCTCTCCTGCCCGTCTCTCTCTCTCAGCCTCTCCTGCCCGTCTCTCTCTCTCTCAGCCTCTCCTGCCTGTGGCCGTCTCCCAGCCTCTCCTGCCCGTCTCTCTCTCTCAGCCTCTCCTGCCCGTCTCTCTCTCTCAGCCTCTCCTGCCCGTCTCTCTCTCTCTCAGCCTCTCCTGCCTGTGGCCGTCTCCCAGCCTCTCCTGCCCGTCTCTCTCTCAGCCTCTCCTGCCCGTCTCTCTCTCTCAGCCTCTCCTGCCCGTCTCTCTCTCTCAGCCTCTCCTGCCCGTCTCTCTCTCTCTCAGCCTCTCCTGCCCGTCTCTCTCTCTCAGCCTCTCCTGCCCGTCTCTCTCTCTCTCAGCCTCTCCTGCCCGTCTCTCTCTCTCAGCCTCTCCTGCCCGTCTCTCTCTCTCTCTCAGCCTCTCCTGCCCGTCTCTCTCTCTCTCAGCCTCTCCTGCCTGTGGCCGTCTCTCTCTCCTCAGCCCGGGCCCCACCCTTTCCGGTACCAGGCCACGCCTCCAGCCTCTCCCCCGGGCGGTCAGGTGTTTGGGGGCGGGGCGAGGGAGCGGCCGCGCAGGCGCAGAGCACGGGAGCGGGGTGAGAGAAGATGGCGGCGGCGGGGGGAACAGCATGAGCGGCCTCACTCATTGAAAGTCTCCGCCATGGCCTCCCCGAGCGCGCAGGTAAGGAAGTGGCCGTGTGCGGCCCGGGGTCAGTGCAGGAGCCGGTGCAGCCTCCGCCAGTGTCAGGCTGAGGGGCGGGAGGGCGGCTGCACTAGGCCCGGCCTCATTTCTGCAGCCTCATTGGGGCCCGGGACTCCGGCTCACACGTGGGTACCAACCCGGGGCCGCCCCGTTCCACATGGCAGCAGCGCCCACACACGAGGCGGGGGGGACAGGGCAGTTATGGTCTAACCCCCGGGGGAGCCTACCCAGGTCCACAGGCCTCATCCCCTCCCCCACCCACATGCCCCTCACATACCCCCTCCCCCCCACCTACATTGCCCCCTCCCCCACTCACATGCCCTTATCCACAGACAGGGGATTATAGTAATAGTGAGCAGTGTGTGTGTGTCACCGGGTAATAGTGAGCAATGTGTGTGTGTCATCGGGGTAATAGTGAGCAGTGTGTGTGTCACCGAGGTAATAGCGAGTAATGTGTGTGTATGTGACCGGGGTAATATGTGTATGTGACCGGGTAATAGTGAGCAGTGTGTGTGTCACCGGGGTAATAGTGAGGAATGTGTGTGTGTGTCACCGGGGTAATAGCGAGTAATGTGTGTGTGTGTCACCTGGGTAATAGTGAGCAATGTGTGTGTGTCACCGGGGTAATAGTGAGCAATGTGTGTGTGTCACCGGGGTAATAGTGAGCAATGTGTGTGTGTCACCGGGTAATAGTGAGCAATGTGTGTGTGTCACCGGGTAATAGTGAGCAGTGTGTGTGTGTGTCACCGGGTAATAGTGAGCAATGTGTGTGTGTCATCGGGGTAATAGTGAGCAGTGTGTGTGTCACCGAGGTAATAGCGAGTAATGTGTGTGTATGTGACCGGGGTAATATGTGTATGTGACCGGGGTAATAGCGAGTAATATGTGTATGTGACCGGGTAATAGTGAGCAGTGTGTGTGTCACCGGGGTAATAGTGAGGAATGTGTGTGTGTGTCACCGGGGTAATAGCGAGTAATGTGTGTGTGTGTCACCGGGGTAATAGTGAGCAATGTGTGTGTGTGTCACCTGGGTAATAGTGAGCAATGTGTGTGTGTCACCGGGGTAATAGTGAGCAATGTGTGTGTGTCACCGGGGTAATAGTGAGCAATGTGTGTGTGTCACCGGGTAATAGTGGGCAATGTGTGTGTGTCACCGGGGTAATAGTGGGCAATGTGTGTGTGTCACCGGGGTAATAGTGAGCAATGTGTGTGTGTCACCGGGGTAATAGTGAGCAATGTGTGTATGTCACCGGGGTAATAGTGAGCAATGTGTGTGTGTCACCGGGTAATAATGAGCAATATCTGTCGTGTCACTGGGGTAATAGCGAGTAATGTGTGTGTGTGTGTCACCGGGTAATAGTGAGCAATGTGTGTGTGTCACCGGGTAATAGTGAGCAATGTGTGTGTGTGTCACCGGGTAATAGTGAGCAATGTGTGTGTGTGTCACCGGGTAATAGTGAGCAATGTGTGTGTGTGTCACCGGGTAATAGTGAGCAATGTGTGTGTGTGTCACCGGGTAATAGTGAGCAATGTGTGTGTGTGTCACCGGGTAATAGTGAGCAATGTGTGTGTGTGTCACCGGGTAATAGTGAGCAATGTGTGTGTGTCACCGAGGTAATAGCGAGTAATGTGTGTGTATGTGACCGGGGTAATATGTGTATGTGACCGGGGTAATAGCGAGTAATATGTGTATGTGACCGGGTAATAGTGAGCAGTGTGTGTGTCACTGGGGTAATAGTGAGGAATGTGTGTGTGTGTCACCGGGGTAATAGTGAGCAATGTGTGTGTGTCACCGGGGTAATAGTGAGCAATGTGTGTGTGTCACCGGGGTAATAGTGAGCAATGTGTGTGTGTCACCGGGGTAATAGTGAGCAATGTGTGTGTATCACCGGGTAATAGTGGGCAATGTGTGTGTGTCACCGGGGTAATAGTGGGCAATGTGTGTGTGTCACCGGGGTAATAGTGAGCAATGTGTGTGTGTCACCGGGGTAATAGTGAGCAATGTGTGTATGTCACCGGGGTAATAGTGAGCAATGTGTGTGTGTCACCGGGTAATAATGAGCAATATCTGTCGTGTCACTGGGGTAATAGCGAGTAATGTGTGTGTGTGTGTGTGTCACCGGGGTAATAGTGAGCAGTGTGTGTGTCACCGGGGTAATAGTGAGCAGTGTGTGTGTGTGTCACCGGGGTAATAGTGAGCAATGTGTGTGTGTCACCGGGGTAATAGTGAGCAATGTGTGTGTGTCACCGGGGTAATAGTGAGCAATGTGTGTGTGTCACCGGGGTAATAGTGAGCAATGTGTGTGTATCACCGGGTAATAGTGGGCAATGTGTGTGTGTCACCGGGGTAATAGTGGGCAATGTGTGTGTGTCACCGGGGTAATAGTGAGCAATGTGTGTGTGTCACCGGGGTAATAGTGAGCAATGTGTGTATGTCACCGGGGTAATAGTGAGCAATGTGTGTGTGTCACCGGGTAATAATGAGCAATATCTGTCGTGTCACTGGGGTAATAGCGAGTAATGTGTGTGTGTGTGTGTGTCACCGGGGTAATAGTGAGCAGTGTGTGTGTGTCACCGGGTAATAGTGAGCAATGTGTGTGTGTGTCACCGGGTAATAGTGAGCAATGTGTGTGTGTGTCACCGGGTAATAGTGAGCAATGTGTGTGTGTCACCGGGTAATAGTGAGCAATGTGTGTGTGTCATCGGGGTAATAGTGAGCAGTGTGTGTGTCACCGAGGTAATAGCGAGTAATGTGTGTGTATGTGACCGGGGTAATATGTGTATGTGACCGGGGTAATAGCGAGTAATATGTGTGTGTGTGTGTGTCACCGGGTAATAGTGAGCAATGTGTGTGTGTCACCGGGTAATAGTGAGCAATGTGTGTGTGTCACCGGGTAATAGTGAGCAGTGTGTGTGTCACCGGGGTAATAGCGAGGAATGTGTGTGTGTGTCACCGGGGTAATAGCGAGGAATGTGTGTGTCACTGGGGTAATAGATAGTAATGTGTGTGTCACTGGGGTAATAGATAGTAATGTGTGTATGTGACCGGGGTAATAGTAATGTGTGTGTCACCGGGGTAATAGTGAGCAATGTGTGTATGTCACCGGGGTAATAGTGAGCAATGTGTGTGTGTCACCGGGGTAATAGTGAGCAATGTGTGTGTGTCACCGGGGTAATAGTGAGCAATGTGTGTGTGTCACCGGTGTAATAGTGAGCAATGTGTGTGTGTCACCGGGGTAATAGTGAGCAATGTGTGTGTGTCACCGGGTAATAGTGAGCAATGTGTGTGTGTCACCGGGGTAATAGCGAGTAATGTGTGTGTGTGTGTCACCGGGTAATAGTGAGCAATGTGTGTGTGTCACCGGGTAATAGTGAGCAATGTGTGTGTGTCACCGGGGTAATAGTGAGCAGTGTGTGTCATCGGGGTAATAGTGAGCAATGTGTATGTGTCACCGGGTAATAGTGAGCAGTGTGTGTGTGTGTCACCAGGTAATAGTGAGCAGTGTGTGTGTGTGTCACCAGGTAATAGTGAGCAGTGTGTGTGTGTGTCACCAGGTAATAGTGAGCAGTGTGTGTGTCACCAGGTAATAGTGAGCAGTGTGTGTGTGTCACCGGGTAATAGTGAGCAGTGTGTGTGTGTGTCACCGGGTAATAGTGAGCAGTGTGTGTGTGTCACCGGGTAATAGTGAGCAATGTGTGTGTGTCACCGGGTAATAGTGAGCAATTTGTGTGTGTCATCGGGGTAATAGTGAGCAGTGTGTGTGTCACCGGGGTAATGCCAGGCGTTTTGCATGTGTGTGTGACACTGGGGTAATGCCAGGCCCCCTCTGTTTGTGTGTGACACTGGGGTAATGCCAGGCCCCCTCTGTTTGTGTGTGACACTGGGGTAATGCCAGGCCCCCTCTGTTTGTGTGTGACACTGGGGTAATGCCAGGCCCCCTCTGTTTGTGTGTGACACTGGGGTAATGCCGGGCGTCCTGTGTGTGTGTGTGAGACACTGGGGTAATGCCGGGCATCCTGTGTGTGTGTGTGACACTGCCGGGTGTCATCTGTGTGACACTGGGGTAATGCCGGGTTTCGTCTGTGTGTGTGACACTGGGATACTGCCGGGAATCCTGTGTGCGTGTGTGTGTCACTGGGGTAATGCCAGGCGTCCTCTGTGTGTTTGTGACACTGGGGTAATGCCAGGCATCCTCTGTGTGTGTCACCGGGGTAAGAGTGACCAATGTGTGTGTGTGTCACTGGGGTAATAGTGAGCAGTGTGTGTGTGTCACTGGGGTAATAGTGAGCAGTGTGTGTGTGTCACTGGGGTAATAGTGAGCAGTGTGTGTGTGTCACTGGGGTAATAGTGAGCAGTGTGTGTGTGTCACTGGGGTAATAGTGAGCAGTGTGTGTGTCACCCGGGTAATAGTGAGCAGTGTGTGTGTCACCGGGGTAATAGTGAGCAGTGTGTGTGTCACCGGGGTAATAGTGAGCAGTGTGTGTGTCACCGGGTAATAGTGAGCAATGTGTGTGTGTGTGTGTGTCACCGGGTAATAGTGAGCAATGTGTGTGTGTCACCGGGTAATAGTGAGCAATGTGTGTGTGTCACCGGGTAATAGTGAGCAGTGTGTGTGTCACCGGGGTAATAGCGAGTAATGTGTGTGTCACTGGGGTAATAGATAGTAATGTGTGTGTCACCGGGGTAATAGATAGTAATGTGTGTGTGTGTCACCGGGGTAATAGCGAGCAATGTGTGTATGTGACCGGGGTAATAGCGAGCAATGTGTGTATGTGACCGGGGTAATAGCGAGCAATGTGTGTATGTGACCGGGGTAATAGCGAGTAATGTGTGTATGTGACCGGGGTAATAGCGAGTAATGTGTGTATGTGACCGGAGTAATAGCGAGTAATGTGTGTATGTGACCGGGGTAATAGCGAGCAATGTGTGTATGTGACCGGGGTAATAGCGAGCAATGTGTGTATGTGACCGGGGTAATGGTGATATGTGTATGTGACCGGGGTAATAGTGAGCAGTGTGTGTGTCACCGGGGTAATAGCGAGGAATGTGTGTGTCTGTCACCGGGGTAATGGCGAGGAATGTGTGTGTGTGTCACCGGGGTAATAGTGAGCAATGTGTGTGTGTCACCGGGGTAATAGTGAGCAATGTGTGTGTGTCACCGGGGTAATAGTGAGCAATGTGTGTGTGTCACCGGGGTAATAGTGAGCAATGTGTGTGTGTCACCGGGTAATAGTGAGCAATGTGTGTGTGTGTGTCACCGGGTAATAGTGAGCAGTGTGTGTGTCACCGGGTAATAGTGAGCAATGTGTGTGTGTCACCGGGGTAATAGCGAGTAATGTGTGTATGTGACCGGGGTAATAGCGAGCAATGTGTGTATGTGACCGGGGTAATAGTGAGCAATGTGTGTGTGTCACCGGGTAATAGTGAGCAATGTGTGTGTGTTACCGGGTAATAGTGAGCAGTGTGTGTGTCACGGGGTAATAGCGAGTAATGTGTGTGTCACTGGGGTAATAGATAGTAATGTGTGTATGTGACCGGGGTAATAGCGAGCAATGTGTGTATGTGACCGGGGTAATGGTGATATGTGTATGTGACCGGGGTAATAGCGAGTAATATGTGTATGTGACCGGGGTAATAGTGAGCAGTGTGTGTGTCACCGGGGTAATAGCGAGGAATGTGTGTGTGTGTCACCGGGGTAATAGCGAGGAATGTGTGTGTGTCACCGGGGTAATAGTGAGCAATGTGTGTGTGTCACCGGGTAATAGTGAGCAATGTGTGTGTGTCACCGGGTAATAGTGAGCAGTGTGTGTGTCACCGGGGTAATAGCGAGCAATGTGTGTCACCGGGGTAATAGCGAGTAATGTGTGTGTCACTGGGGTAATAGATAGTAATGTGTGTGTCACTGGGGTAATAGATAATGTGTGTATGTGACCGGGGTAATAGTAATGTGTGTGTCACCGGGGTAATAGTGAGCAATGTGTGTGTGTCACCGGGGTAATAGTGAGCAATGTGTGTGTGTCACCGGGGTAATAGTGAGCAATGTGTGTGTGTCATCGGGGTAATAGTGAGCAGTGTGTGTGTCACCGGGGTAATAGCGAGTAATGTGTGTGTATGTGACCGGGGTAATATGTGTATGTGACCGGGGTAATAGCGAGTAATATGTGTATGTGACCGGGGTAATAGTGAGCAGTGTGTGTGTCACCGGGGTAATAGCGAGGAATGTGTGTGTGTGTCACCGGGGTAATAGCGAGTAATGTGTGTGTCACTGGGGTAATAGATAGTAATGTGTGTGTCACTGGGGTAATAGATAGTAATGTGTGTATGTGACCGGGGTAATAGTGAGCAATGTGTGTGTGTGTCACCGGGGTAATAGTGAGCAATGTGTGTGTGTGTCACCGGGGTAATAGTGAGCAATGTGTGTGTGTCACCGGGGTAATAGTGAGCAATGTGTGTGTGTCACCGGGTAATAGTGGGCAATGTGTGTGTGTCACCGGGGTAATAGTGAGCAATGTGTGTGTGTCACCGGGGTAATAGTGAGCAATGTGTGTGTGTCACCGGGGTTATAGTGAGCAATGTGTGTGTGTCACCGGGTAATAGTGAGCAATGTGTGTGTGTCACCGGGGTAATAGCGAGTAATGTGTGTGTGTTTCATCGGGTAATAGTGAGCAATGTGTGTGTGTCACCGGGTAATAGTGAGCAATGTGTGTGTGTCACCGGGTAATAGTGAGCAGTGTGTGTGTCACCGGGGTAATAGCGAGGAATGTGTGTGTGTGTCACCGAGGTAATAGCGAGGAATGTGTGTGTCACTGGGGTAATAGATAGTAATGTGTGTGTCACTGGGGTAATAGATAGTAATGTGTGTGTGTCACCGGAGTAATAGTGAGTAATGTGTGTGTGTCACCGGGGTAATAGCGAGTAATGTGTGTGTGTGTGTCACCGGGTAATAGTGAGCAATGTGTGTGTGTCATCGGGGTAATAGTGAGCAGTGTGTGTGTCATCGGGGTAATAGTGAGCAATGTGTATGTGTCACCGGGTAATAGTGAGCAGTGTGTGTGTGTGTCACCAGGTAATAGTGAGCAGTGTGTGTGTCACCAGGTAATAGTGAGCAGTGTGTGTGTCACCGGGTAATAGTGAGCAGTGTGTGTGTGTCACCGGGTAATAGTGAGCAGTGTGTGTGTGTCACCGGGTAATAGTGAGCAGTGTGTGTCACCGGGGTAATAGTGAGCAATGTGTGTGTGTCACCGGGGTAATAGTGAGCAATGTGTGTGTGTCACCGGGGTAATAGTGAGCAATGTGTGTGTGTCACCGGGGTAATGGTGAGCAGTGTGTGTGTCACCGGGGTAATGGTGAGCAGTGTGTGTGTCACCGGGGTAATGGTGAGCAGTGTGTGTGTCACCGGGGTAATGGTGAGCAGTGTGTGTGTCACCGGGGTAATGGTGAGCAGTGTGTGTGTCACCGGGGTAATGGTGAGCAGTGTGTGTGTCACCGGGGTAATGGTGAGCAGTGTGTGTGTCACCGGGGTAATGGTGAGCAGTGTGTGTGTCACCGGGGTAATGGTGAGCAGTGTGTGTGTCACCGGGGTAATGGTGAGCAGTGTGTGTGTCACCGGGGTAATGGTGAGCAGTGTGTGTGTCACCGGGGTAATGATGAGCAGTGTGTGTGTCACCGGGGTAATGGTGAGCAGTGTGTGTGTCACCGGGGTAATGGTGAGCAGTGTGTGTGTCACCGGGGTAATAGCGAGTAATGTGTGTGTGTGTCACCGGGGTAATAGCGAGTAATGTGTGTGTGTGTGTGTGTGTCACCGGGTAATAGTGAGCAGTGTGTGTGTCATCGGGGTAATAGTGAGCAATGTGTGTGTGTGTCACCGGGTAATAGTGAGCAATGTGTGTGTGTCACCGGGTAATAGTGAGCAATGTGTGTGTGTCACCGGGTAATAGTGAGCAATGTGTGTGTGTGTCATCGGGGTAATAGTGAGCAGTGTGTGTGTGTCACCGGGTAATAGTGAGCAATGTGTGTCACCGGGTAATAGTGAGCAGTGTGTGTGTGTCACCGGGTAATAGTGAGCAGTGTGTGTGTGTCACCGGGTAATAGTGAGCAGTGTGTGTGTGTCACCGGGGTAATAGTGAGCAGTGTGTGTGTCACCGGGGTAATGCCAGGCGTTTTGCGTGTGTGACACTGGGGTAATGCCGGGCGTCCTCTGTGTGTGTGCACACTTGGGGTAATAGTGAGCAATATGTGTGTGTCACCGGGGTAATAACGAGCAATGTGTGTGTGTCACCGGGGTAATAACGAGCAATGTGTGTGTCATCGGGGTAATAGTGAGCAGTGTGTGTGTGACACACTGGGGTAATGCCAGGCCCCCTCTGTGTGTGTGTGTGACACTGGGGTAATGCCAGGCGTCCTGTGTGTGTGACACTGGGTTAATAGTGAGCAGTGTGTGTGTGTCACCAGGTAATAGTGAGCAGTGTGTGTGTCACCAGGTAATAGTGAGCAGTGTGTGTGTGTCACCAGGTAATAGTGAGCAGTGTGTGTGTGTCACCGGGTAATAGTGAGCAGTGTGTGTGTGTCACCGGGTAATAGTGAGCAGTGTGTGTCACCGGGGTAATAGTGAGCAATGTGTGTGTGTCACCGGGTAATAGTGAGCAATTTGTGTGTGTCATCGGGGTAATAGTGAGCAGTGTGTGTGTCACCGGGGTAATGCCAGGCGTTTTGCATGTGTGTGTGACACTGGGGTAATGCCAGGCCCCCTCTGTTTGTGTGTGACACTGGGGTAATGCCAGGCCCCCTCTGTTTGTGTGTGACACTGGGGTAATGCCAGGCCCCCTCTGTTTGTGTGTGACACTGGGGTAATGCCAGGCCCCCTCTGTTTGTGTGTGACACTGGGGTAATGCCAGGCGTTTTGCATGTGTGTGTGACACTGGGGTAATGCCAGGCCCCCTCTGTGTGTGACACTGGGGTAATGCCAGGCCCCCTCTGTGTGTGTGTGACACTGGGGTAATGCCAGGCGTCCTGTGTGTGTGACACTGGGGTAATAGTGAGCAGTGTGTGTGTGTCACCGGGGTAATAGCGAGCAATGTCTGTCACCGGGGTAATAGTGAGCAATTTGTTTGTGTCATCGGGGTAATGCCAGGCGTTTTGCATGTGTGTGTGACACTGGAGTAATGCCAGGCCCCCTCTGTTTGTGTGTGACACTGGGGTAATGCCAGGCCCCCTCTGTGTGTGACACTGGGGTAATGCCAGGCCCCCTCTGTTTGTGTGTGACACTGGGGTAATGCCAGGCCCCCTCTGTTTGTGTGTGACACTGGGGTAATGCCAGGCCCCCTCTGTTTGTGTGTGACACTGGGGTAATGCCAGGCCCCCTCTGTTTGTGTGTGACACTGGGGTAATGCCAGGCCCCCTCTGTTTGTGTGTGACACTGGGGTAATGCCAGGCCCCCTCTGTTTGTGTGTGACACTGGGGTAATGCCAGGCCCCCTCTGTTTGTGTGTGACACTGGGGTAATGCCAGGCCCCCTCTGTTTGTGTGTGACACTGGGGTAATGCCAGGCCCCCTCTGTTTGTGTGTGACACGGGGGTAATGCCAGGCCCCCTCTGTTTGTGTGTGACACTGGGGAAATGCCAGGCCCCCTCTGTTTGTGTGTGACACTGGGGTAATGCCAGGCCCCCTATGTTTGTGTGACACTGGGGTAATGCCAGGCCCCCTCTGTGTGTGACACTGGGGTAATGCCGGGCGTCCTGTGTGTGTGTGTGACACTGGGGCTAATGCAGGGTGATTTGTGTGTGTTTGTGACACTGGGGTAATGCCAGTAGTTGTCTGTGTGTCACTGGGGTAATGCCCGGCGTCCTCTGTGTGACACTGGGGTAATGCCGGGTGTCGTCTGTGTGACACTGGGGTAATGCCAGACGTCCTCTGTGTGTGTGACACTGGGATACTGCCGGGCGTCCTGTGTGCGTGTGTGACACTGGGGTAATGCCAGGCCCCCTCTGTTTGTGTGTGACACTGGGGTAATGCCAGGCCCCCTCTGTTTGTGTGTGACACTGGGGTAATGCCAGGCCCCCTATGTTTGTGTGACACTGGGGTAATGCCAGGCCCCCTCTGTGTGTGACACTGGGGTAATACCGGGCGTCCTGTGTGTGTATGAGACACTGGGGTAATGCCGGGTATCCTGTGTGTGTGTGACACTGGGGCTAATGCAGGGTGATTTGTGTGTGTTTGTGACACTGGGGTATTGCCAGTAGTTGTCTGTGTGACACTGGGGTAATGCCCGGCGTCCTCTGTGTGACACTGGGGTAATGCCGGGTGTCGTCTGTGTGACACTGGGGTAATGCCGGGTGTGGTCTGTGTGACACTGGGGTAATGCCGGGTGTCGTCTGTGTGTCACTGGGGTAATGCCGGTCGTCCTCTGTGTGTGTCACTGGGGTAATAGTGAGCAGTGTGTGTGTCACTGGGGTAATAGTGAGCAGTGTGTGTGTCACTGGGGTAATAGTGAGCAGTGTGTGTGTCACCGGGGTAATAGTGAGCAGTGTGTGTGTGTCACCGGGGTAATAGTGAGCAGTGTGTGTGTGTGTCACCGGGGTAATAGTGAGCAGTGTGTGTCACCGGGGTAATAGTGAGCAGTGTGTGTGTGTGTCACCGGGGTAAGAGTGAGCAGTGTGTGTGTTTGTCACCGGGGTAAGAGTGTGCAGTGTGTGTGTCACCGGGGTAAGAGTGAGCAGTGTGTGCGTGTCTCACGGGTAATAGTGAGCAGTGTGTGACAATGAGGTAATACCAAGCGTCCTCTGTGTGTGTGTGTGACACTGGGCTAATGCTGGGTGTCCTGTGTCTGTGTGTGTGACACTGGGGTAATGCCGGGTGTCCTCTTTGTCTGTGACTCTGGGGTAATGCTGGGTGTCCTCTCTGTGTGTGTGACACTGGGCTAATGCCGGGTGTCCTCTGTGTGTGTGTGACACAGGGCTAATGCCGGGTGTCCTCTGTGTGTGTGTGAGACTGCGGTAATGTCGGGTGTCCTGTGTGTGTCCTGTGTGTGTGTGTGTGACACTGGGGTAATGCCGGGTGTCCTCTGTGTGTGTGTGACACTGGGGTTGTGCCGGGTGTCCTTTGTGGGTGTGTGTGACACTGGGGTAATGCCGGGTGTCCTCTGTGTGTCCTCTATGTGTGTGAGACACTGGGGTAATGCCGCGTGTCGTGTGTGTGTGACACAGGGCTAATGCCGGGTGTCCTCTGTGTGTGTGTGTGTGTGACACTGGAGTAATGCTGGGTGTCCTTTGTGTGTGTGTGACACAGGGCTAATGCCGGGTGTCCTCTGTGTGTGTGTGTGTGTGTGTGTGACACATGGCTAATGCCGGGTGTCCTCTGTGTGTGTGTGTGTGTGTGACACAGGGCTAATGCCGTGTGTCCTCTGTGTGTGTGTGTGTGTGTGTGACACTGGAGTAATGCCGGGTGTCCTCTATGTGTGTGAGACACTGGGGTAATGCCGCGTGTCCTCTGTGTGTGACACAGGGCTAATGCCGGGTGTCCCCTGTGTGTGTGTGTGTGTGTGTGACACTGGAGTAATGCTGGGTGTCCTGTGTGTGTGTGTGTGTGTAACACTGGGGTAATGCTGGGTGTCCTCTGTGTGTGTGTGTGTAACACTGGGGTAATGCTGGGTGTCCTCTGTGTGTGTGTGTGTGTGTGTGTGTGTGTAACACTGGGGTAATGCTGGGTGTCCTCTATGTGTGTGACACACTGGGGTAATGCCGCGTGTCGTATGTGTGTGACACAGGGCTAATGCCGGGTGTCCCCTGTGTGTGTGTGTGTGTGTGTGTGTGTGTGACACTGGAGTAATGCTGGGTGTCCTTTGTGTGTGTGTGTGACACTGGGGTAATGCCGCGTGTCCTGTGTGTGTGTGTGTGTGTGACACAGGGCTAATGCCGGGTGTCCTCTGTGTGTGTGTGTGTGACACTGGAGTAATGCTGGGTGTCCTTTGTGTGTGTGTGTAACACTGGGGTAATGCTGGGTGTCCTCTATGTGTCCTCTATGTGTGTGAGACACTGGGGTAATGCCGCGTGTCGTGTGTGTGTGACACAGGGCTAATGCCGGGTGTCCTCTGTGTGTGTGTGTGTGTGACACTGGAGTAATGCTGGGTGTCCTTTGTGTGTGTGTGACACAGGTCTAATGCCGGGTGTCCTCTGTGTGTGTGTGTGACACTGGAGTAATGCTGGGTGTCCTCTGTGTGTGAGACACTGGGGTAATGCCGCGTGTCCTCTGTGTGTGTGTGACACAGGGCTAATGCCGGGTGTCCTCTGTGTGTGTGTGTGTGTGTGTGTGTGTGTGACACTGGGGTAATGCTGGGTGTCCTCTGTGTGTGAGACACTGGGGTAATGCCGCGTGTCCTCTGTGTGTGTGTGTGACACAGGGCTAATGCCGGTTGTCCTCTGTGTGTGTGTGTGTGTGTGTGTGTGTGTGTGTGTGACACTGGAGTAATGCTGGGTGTCCTTTGTGTGTGTGTGTAACACTGGGGTAATGCTGGGTGTCCTCTATGTGTGTGAGACACTGGGGTAATGCCGCGTGTCGTGTGTGTGTGACACAGGGCTAATGCCGGGTGTCCTCTGTGTGTGTGTGTGTGTGTGTGTGTCACTGGAGTAATGCTGGGTGTCCTTTGTGTGTGTGTGACACAGGGCTAATGCCGGGTGTCCTGTGTGTGTGTGTGTGTGACACAGGGCTAATGCCGGGTGTCCTGTGTGTGTGTGTGTGTGTGTGAGTGACACTGGAGTAATGCTGGGTGTCCTCTGTTTGAGAGACACTGGGGTAATGCCGCGTGTCCTCTGTGTGTGTGTGTGACACAGGGCTAATGCCGGGTGTCCTCTGTGTGTGTGTGACACTGGGGTAATGCTGGGTGTCCTCTGTGTGTGTGTGTGACACTGCGGTAATGTCGGGTGTCCTCTGTGTGTGTGTGTGTGTGACACTGCGGTAATGTCGGGTGTCCTCTGTGTGTGTGTGTGTGTGTGACACTGCGGTAATGTCGGGTGTCCTCTGTGTGTGTGTGTGTGTGTGTGACACTGCGGTAATGCCGGGTGTCCTTTGTGTGTGTGACACTGGGGTAATGCCGGGTGTCCTCTGTGTGTGTGTGTGACACTGGGGTAATGCTGGGTGTCCTCTGTGTGTGTGTGTGTGTGTGTGTGTGTGACACTGCGGTAATGTCGGGTGTCCTCTGTGTGTGTGTGTGACACTGCGGTAATGTCGGGTGTCCTCTGTGTGTGTGTGTGACACTGCGGTAATGTCGGGTGTCCTCTGTGTGTGTGACACTGCGGTAATGCCGGGTGTCCTCTGTGTGTGTGTGTGACACTGCGGTAATGCCGGGTGTCCTCTGTGTGTGTGTGTGACACTGCGGTAATGCCGGGTGTCCTCTGTGTGTGACACTGCGGTAATGTCGGGTTTCCTCTGTGTGTGTGTGACACTGGGGTAATGCTGGGTGTCCTTTGTGTGTGTGTGTGTGACACTGGGGTAATGCTGGGTGTCCTCTGTGTGTGTGTGACACTGGGGTAATGCCGCGTGTCCTCTGTGTGTGTGTGTGTGACACTGGGGTAATGCCGCGTGTCCTCTGTGTGTGTGTGACACTGGGGTAATGCCGCGTGTCCTCTGTGTGTGTGTGACACTGGGGTAATGCCGCGTGTCCTCTGTGTGTGTGTGACACTGGGGTAATGCCGCGTGTCCTCTGTGTGTGTGTGTGACACTGGGGTAATGCCGCGTGTCCTCTGTGTGTGTGTGTGTGTGTGTGACACTGGGGTAATGCCGCGTGTCCTCTGTGTGTGTGTGTGTGACACTGGGGTAATGCCGCGTGTCCTCTCTGTGTGTGTGTGTGTGTAACACATCATTATTCAGTGTTGATGCTTTGGCATAATTTTGCCTTTGGACAGTAAGCACGTCATTTGTAGACTGTTCTTCCTCTGTGTGTAGTTTGTACCTGTATGGAAAGTGTAAAACACGTGGCTGCTATTATTCCTCATGTGACAATTCCCCAGCGAGATCGTTTCCGGTGCCCTGTTCCTTCTTGGCGACGCCGAGGTTACTGTATACGTCACTTCTCTCACAGTATATTTTATCTTTTTCCCTGTGATGTCCTCAGGCTTAGAATGTGGGCAGTGCCCCCTGTGTACCAGCCAGAAACGCCGTGTGACGGGGAGAGCTGGTTACTGTACCTAGCACTTGGCAAATCAATGGTCTCTTAACGTTGAAAACTATTGCGCAATACTTGCTGAAACTTTTGGTTTCCATACAGTGGCTGCGATTTGGGTGGGATCGTATGAAATAAGGAGGAAACAATGAACAATAGAAACGTGTTTAGTGTCAGCAGGTTCTAGTCCGTGTAGAATGGCGATTATTGTCCGTCAGTCCTGGTCCCCGATCATGGATCTGCTGGCAGCTATATTAATAATAATAGTATAATAATTTATTGCTTGTTTGCATTTATCTTCTTCCCTCTGTAGGAATATAATCTTGATAAGGGGCTTCCCGTCCCTGCTGGCCCAGCTGTGGCGTATTACAGCTCCTCTCTTATATGGGCCTATTAGTCACTGTTCATAGGGCCTGATTCAGACCCGGTCGCAAGCGCTGAGCACTCGCAACCGGGTCGATGGTGGCACACAGCGCATGCGCATGACGTAGCCGGCTCCGTCGTGCGCATGCGCAAGACCCGGATAGCGACGGGCAATCCGTCGCTCAGGGTCTCGCACCAAAGGGGGCATGCTGTCGATGTTGAGTGACAGCACTCTCCCTTTGGTGGGCGGGTTGGGGGCTGCCCAAACGGAGGCGTTCCTGTGAGAACGCCTGCCGTTTGGAGGTGGCCCCACTGATGTCAGTGGGAGTGCTCTCGGCTCTGATAGAGCCGAAATCTCTCTGAGGCTTGCGGCCACGAGACCCTACCACAAGGGTCTAGTCGCAAGCACGATGGTTGCGACGGTTGACCATCGCGACCATCATGGCCGCTCGCTATAGCTGTGGGTGGTCACAGGAGGCCGTTCTAAATAAAAAACTAAAGACCGGCCCTGAATCAGGCCCACAGTCAGCGACAAAGCATCTGAATGACAGCGGAGTTTATAATCTCTTATGTTAGCAAGTTGGAACAGGTAATGCCAGTATGTTATAGTATTTGTTTAGTACAGTGGTTCTCAACTCCAGTCCTCAAGTGCCCCCAGCAGGTCATGTGGGGTAATTACTGACTCCAGTGGTATTGATGAAATGACCTGGGCATGACTAAAGAAATTCGGAAAACATGAGCTGTTGGCGGTACTTGAGAACCCCTGATTTAGTATATTGCACAAATCGGTATGTAAGTGTAGTTGCGGCTATGTAACGTTGTCAGTAAAGGGTAAGAGGTGGTCCCGGCCCCCGTTTCCCCTTGGTCGGGTTTGTTTGTGTTCCTGCTGATACGTTATTACAGAACTATATGCATTGTTATCTTTTATTACTGAGATTAAGGCTAACTCTGCCGCCCATGTGAAGAGTAGGGGGCTGCCCGAATGGCCCCAGACGTGTATCCGATTCCCCATCTGTCATTTATTTACAACCAGTCATATTCAATCTCAGTGACGTGGGGATTTTGACTCTAGGTTTAATTTTGTTATCTATGTTTCACACCCCAAACCCCCCCCCCCCCCCAAAGTGACACTTGTGGTTTCAGCAAGCTCCAACAAGCATTGTGTGTAGCTTCAATATACATACTGTGCGCACTTGTCCAGATACGTATTTTGTATTATATGGAAGTTTCCCGGTGTTACCTTACCTGGGTTCTCTCTGCGGCTCTTATGGAAGCCTGTGACCTAGAGCAGCACACACCACCCACCCTCTCAGTACAGATAGTGTACTGTAGTGTCTCCTGCCGACTCCTGGGGGGGGGGGTCCTCCCATTCATTCACTTTCCGTAGCCCTTACACATTGCTGCATTGTTACTATAAGGCTTATATTGCTATAGAGGAGCAGTGACTGCAGGGGACACGTGTGTGTGGCTATGTCTGCTCTGCGTTGTGTCAGCATGATATTGTCATTGCTGCATGCTTCCTAATATTAGTGTTCCTTCGCGTTGGGCAGTGTCCAGCATGTGAAGCCCCAGAGGAACACTTGTTCTTCAGCTTTCTCTGTTGTGTAGTCTCTGGTATGTATGTTCTATAGACACTAATCGGTGGTCACTAGTTCTAGAAGATCATATCTGAAGCCTAATTTGCAGAGATGTACCCTCTACCCTCATAGACTTATTCTATTTGCGCCATTTGGCACTAAAGGCATTTTGTGAGTTGGACTCTTAGCCACGCGCAGCGAATCTTGGACTTATTTCTAAATTTAGCATCTTATTCGCCTCATAGCTACATCCAGTGGGCGGAATTCAATTGTTTCCAGCCCCCATCGCGCCTGACGGAGCTATTCAATTGTTGCTCCTGACGGGCGCGATTAGCTGCCAGCGCTCCATTTCAACTCGCAGCGCCAGAGGGGTGCAAGCTGAAATTGGTGAAAAGTGACCTGTGGGCACCCAAACGGCACTTTTTCGCGATCGCGTCCGGCACTTTTTCGCGATCGCGTCCAGCACTTTGGTCGGGGTTAGCCGATTTACACGGCTAAACCCTACCACTTTGGGCGCGATCAGCACGAAAAATGGCAGCAGTTGAATAGCGGCCCGCGATCTCCCGTCACTTTAGACCGCACATCCGGGCCGCGAAAACAATTGAATTCCGCCCAGTGTCTCATAGTTTCCTGGGCACTTGGGCTTAGTATTATGTCACATAGGGGGTGATTCAATTAAGAGCGAGGTGTATATCGCCGGGAATTTGTCCCCGGAGCTATTCAATTCACTTTGCAGTTTAGAAGGAATAATAGTACATAAGCGCCGTCATATAATAATTTAATACCAATTATATATAGATATAGTTTCAAAAGAATTATATCAGATTAAAACACAGTTGAATCACATAACAATTAACACAGATGGTCAGTCGTAATTAATATCCAAATGTAAAAAGGACAAAGAAAGGGTTCCAGTGGGTAATCTGTAATTCTGAAACTCTCTTTTTAGTGCCAACACAGTTATAATTCTGTATCCACCATGATAGTAACACAGTTATATATCTGTATCCACCATGATAGTAACAGTTATATATCTGTATCCACCATGATAGTAACAGTTATATATCTGTATCCACCATGATAGTAACACAGTTATAATTCTGTATCCACCATGATAGTAACACAGTTATATATCTGTATCCACCATGATAGTAACAGTTATATATCTGTATCCACCATGATAGTAACACAGTTATATATCTGTATCCACCATGATAGTAACACAGTTATATATCTGTATCCACCATGATAGTAACAGTTATATATCTGTATCCACCATGATAGTAACACAGTTATAATTCTGTATCCACCATGATAGTAACACAGTTATATATCTGTATCCACCATGATAGTAACACAGTTATATTTCTGTATCCACCATGATAGTAACACAGTTATATATCTGTATCCACCATGATAGTAACACAGTTATATTTCTGTATCCACCATGATAGTAACACAGTTATATTTCTGTATCCACCATGATAGTAACACAGTTATATATCTGTATCCACCATGATAGTAACACAGTTATATATCTATATCCACCATGATAGTAACAGTTATATATCTGTATCCACCATGATAGTAACAGTTATATTTCTGTATCCACCATGATAGTAACACAGTTATATATCTGTATCCACCATGATAGTAACAGTTATATATCTGTATACACCATGATAGTAACACAGTTATATATCTGTATACACCATGATAGTAACACAGTTATATATCTGTATACACCATGATAGTAACACAGTTATATATCTGTATCCACCATGATAGTAACAGTTATATTTCTGTATCCACCATGATAGTAACACAGTTATATATCTGTATCCACCATGATAGTAACAGTTATATATCTGTATCCACCATGATAGTAACACAGTTATATATCTGTATCCACCATGATAGTAACAGTTATATATCTGTATACACCATGATAGTAACACAGTTATATATCTGTATCCACCATGATAGTAACACAGTTATATATCTGTATCCACCATGATAGTAACACAGTTATATATCTGTATCCACCATGATAGTAACACAGTTATATATCTGTATCCACCATGATAGTAACACAGTTATATATCTGTATCCACCATGATAGTAACAGTTATATATCTGTATACACCATGATAGTAACACAGTTATATATCTGTATCCACCATGATAGTAACACAGTTATATTTCTGTATCCACCATGATAGTAACACAGTTATATATCTGTATCCACCATGATAGTAACACAGTTATATATCTGTATCCACCATGATAGTAACAGTTATATTTCTGTATCCACCATGACAGTAACACAGTTATATATCTATATCCACCATGATAGTAACACAGTTATATATCTATATCCACCATGATAGTAACACAGTTATATATCTATATCCACCATGATAGTAACACAGTTATATATCTATATCCACCATGATAGTAACACAGTTATATATCTATATCCACCATGATAGTAACAGTTATATTTCTGTATCCACCATGATAGTAACACAGTTATATATCTGTATCCACCATGATAGTAACACAGTTATATATCTGTATCCACCATGATAGTAACAGTTATATTTCTGTATGCACCATGATAGTAACACAGTTATATATCTGTATCCACCATGATAGTAACACAGTTATATATCTGTATCCACCATGATAGTAACACAGTTATATATCTGTATCCACCATGATAGTAACACAGTTATATTTCTGTATACACCATGATAGTAACAGTTATATTTCTGTATCCACCATGATAGTAACACAGTTATATTTCTGTATCCACCATGATAGTAACACAGTTATATTTCTGTATCCACCATGATAGTAACACAGTTATATATCTGTATCCACCATGATAGTAACAGTTATATATCTGTATCCACCATGATAGTAACACAGTTATATATCTGTATCCACCATGATAGTAACACAGTTATATATCTGTATCCACCATGATAGTAACACAGTTATATATCTGTATCCACCATGATAGTAACACAGTTATATATCTGTATACACCATGATAGTAACAGTTATATATCTGTATCCACCATGATAGTAACACAGTTATATATCTGTATCCACCATGATAGTAACACAGTTATATATCTGTATCCACCATGATAGTAACACAGTTATATATCTGTATCCACCATGATAGTAACAGTTATATATCTGTATCCACCATGATAGTAACACAGTTATATATCTGTATCCACCATGATAGTAACACAGTTATATATCTGTATCCACCATGATAGTAACACAGTTATATATCTGTATCCACCATGATAGTAACAGTTATATATCTGTATCCACCATGATAGTAACACAGTTATATATCTGTATCCACCATGATAGTAACACAGTTATATATCTGTATCCACCATGATAGTAACAGTTATATATCTGTATCCACCATGATAGTAACACAGTTATATATCTGTATACACCATGATAGTAACACAGTTATATATCTGTATCCACCATGACAGTAACACAGTTATATATCTGTATACACCATGATAGTAACACAGTTATATTTCTGTATCCACCATGATAGTAACACAGTTATATATCTGTATACACCATGATAGTAACACAGTTATATTTCTGTATCCACCATGATAGTAACACAGTTATATATCTGTATACACCATGATAGTAACACAGTTATATTTCTGTATCCACCATGATAGTAACACAGTTATATATCTTTATCCACCATGATAGTAACACAGTTATATATCTGTATCCACCATGATAGTAACACAGTTATATTTCTGTATCCACCATGATAGTAACACAGTTATATATCTGTATCCACCATGATAGTAACACAGTTATATATCTGTATCCACCATGATAGTAACACAGTTATATATCTGTATCCACCATGATAGTAACACAGTTATATTTCTGTATCCACCATGATAGTAACACAGTTATATTTCTGTATCCACCATGATAGTAACACAGTTATATTTCTGTATCCACCATGATAGTAACACAGTTATATATCTGTATCCACCATGATAGTAACACAGTTATATTTCTGTATCCACTTGATAGTAACGCAGTTATAATTCTGTATACACTTGATAGTAACGCAGTTATAATTCTGTATACACTTGATAGTAACAGTTATAATTCTGTATCCTTTTACGTGCACAAATAGTATCCACCACTTTCCTTTCTGTATAAAATCAGCATGTATCAATCAAGCTGATAAAAGCACTGAAAATCTCCAATACCAGTAATGAGCTTGTTGTTTAGTTCCTATTTATGTCTGGAGATAGGAAAACACACGTGGCTAATTCTTGGTATTTGTGTTTCTAATATATCGATCTTAGTGCATGGCTTTATAAGGCAAGAAATAGCCAAAACTTAAATGCAGTCTGCCAATTTATATACGAGTCCCGTTAATCTCAGTTATTTGAGTCACATGCAGGACACATAGAAGATGTAAAAATGATTTGAATCGTCCCTGCTAACACTTGTTGTAGGCGGCATATAGAATAAACCTCCGCAGGGTATTTGTATGCAGTGGTAGCTGGTTTGTAGCATGTAATTGTCTCGCCGCTATTAGTTATCCCATAGGGAGTCTGTGTCTCGTCCTGCGCAGGGCAGAGTATCTACGCGTTTCACCACTGTCTCCTGAGGGAGCCGCTGAGAGGATTGGAGGCGGAAAAACGCGTAGACATTCCCTGCATTTTCTTCAATCTGCTAAGTGCTGACCAGTCAACACCTTAATATAATACAGGGCGGCATTGACTCTGTGCTACACACTGAGTACGGCGGCAGTGGAAGACGGATACTCTACCCCACGCCGAACGAGACGCTGACTCCCTATTAATTATGACTGACCATCTGTGTTAATTGTTGTGATTCAACTGTGTTTTAATCTGATATATATAATTCTCTTGAAACTATTTTATATCTATATATTATTGGTATTAAATGATTATCTTTCTGACAGCACTTATGTACTATTATTCCTTCTAGCTCTTGGTGGGTGTATGTATTCCCTACTTTTTGTGGAATAAGCAGCAGTTAGAATATTGATTAAATATTAATTTCTCATTACTATTTATTTTATTTACATCCATCCAATTCATTTGGAAGGTACAGCGCCAGATTATTGTTTGTTGACCTTGCAGTTTAGTCTGACTTAAGTCGGAGAATGGCGGTTCTAGTGACTAAAGCAGGGTGTTTAGTCTCGAGAACCGGCATTCTCTGACTAAAATGCGAGCTGCGGGGCTGTTAGCGCCTCACATAGCCAGAAAGCCTAGCGGCTGGCACTTTAGTCTGATTGGGTTACGGGTATGATTTACATTTTATTTTACATTTTTTATTTTTTTAGAGACCCTTTTGTGTATGGTTTTGGGCTTTATAATGTAGCTGCTTTGGTGCCAAATATTGGTTTAGTTTCTGGTTTGAAGCCTTTGTAACTTCAGCGGGAACAGAGAGCGCACACTAGCGAATCACCCTGCGCGTCAGTTCAGTTGTGGCTAATAACGGGGGTTGTGAGTTCTATTCCTACCCGCCCTCCACATAGACAGAGCCACAGTTGTGTTGATGTGAGCTGGCAGACAATTGTACAATAGAATAAAACGACACATCTCGCCCACCCCCCAAGAAAGCAAACACTCCGGCTGCGGTGAGAGCTGCAGAACTGAGGTCAGGCTGCCGGCCGGCGAGTGCTGTGTTCGGGGCCCTGGTGTATGTTGTGTAGGTTTGTCAGGCAGCGTATGGACCCAGAAAGGTCTGCCTGTTGTAATAGGATTTGCTGGCGCTGGGCCTGTGGATTAGTCATTTGTCGGAGTCATGCTATTTCAGCAATATACATAGAATTCCACATGCTGGGGCTGCACTTTCCTCTGATTGAGCCATTGGTGTGTGGAACCATCTCCGGATTACGCTGCATTGTATAGAACACTATTATTCCTGCGCAGACGCAGCGCTGGTTTGGAGCAGTCAACTCAGGAACATTGGTTGCTTTAGTTGCTCCTGATTCTGAGAACGTGCTAAACTCATTCACAAAGCCAGGGCACTTCCAGGTGTTTATATCCACTACCACAGTATAGGCAAACGCAGGGAGGGTTTCTGGTTGCCTGGAAACCCCCCAACCCAGCCCACACCATGACGACAATAGAAATAGTAATACGAGTATAATGTAATAATGTACTAGTGCTGCATGTTCTTCTCTGTATCACAAGTGAAATAATCAGCACCACCTGTGGATCTTTAAACATGTGTTAGCCAGTAATACAACTGTGCACCAACTAGGAGATCTGGAAAACATGCACTGTTAAGGGGGCACTGCTATAGACCATCAACAGGGTTAATTATTAATATTGTATAATAATACACTATTCAGTGCATAAGGCGATCAGTATGTACATATATGCACAGGGCAGTGCTAGGTTCTTCTGCTGCTCCCCCAGACTTGCTCCAATGCTCTGCAATGGTGCCCACATCTGACATAAAAACATTCGGCGGTGCTCCCGGCAGGATTTGGGTGGGCAAGGCGCACGTGTGCGGGGACAGTATTGCGCAGCCGGACAGTGAAGTGGACACGGCCACGCCGACGTCAATGTTGGGGTCGGTGCGACCCCATTGACGTCACTAATTGAGGTGCGCCCAGCCAGCGGCGTCACTAATGGGGGCGTGCCCAGCACCTACAGAGGTGTTGGGCTTCCCCTAAGCTTTCCCTTCATGTGAATAGATGCCATGCGCACGGCATCTATTCACACGGCGACAGAACAGCAGCAGCCAGGCTGTTTAAGCAGGGCGCTGCTAAAAAGGGCATGGAGCATTTTGTTCTTTAGAAATCGGGCAGGGCCTGCTTAAACAGCCTAGTGTGAGCACTATTTCAGGTGGCCCTACTGCCACATATAATGCGTTACTGTGATCACTGGTCCTGTATATGCTGGAATTATGACACACAATACACTATGTATGACACATATAATGGGTTACTGTGATCACTGGTCCTGTATATGCTGGAATTATGACACACAATACACTATGTATGACACATATAATGGGTTACTGTGATCACTGGTCCTGTATATGCTGGAATTATGACACACAATACACTATGTATGACACATATAATGGTTACTGTGATCGCTGGTCCTGTATATGCTGGAATTATGACACACAATACACTATGTATGACACATATAATGGGTTACTGTGATCACTGGTCCTGTATATGCTGGAATTATGACACACAATACACTATGTATGACACATATAATGGGTTACTGTGATCACTGGTCCTGTATATGCTGGAATTATGACACACAATACACTATGTATGACACATATAATGGGTTACTGTGATCGCTGGTCCTGTATATGCTGGAATTATGACACACAATACACTATGTATGACACATATAATGGGTTACTGTGATCACTGGTCCTGTATATGCTGGAATTATGACACAATACACTATGTATGACACATATAATGGGTTACTGTGATCACTGGTCCTGTATATGCTGGAATTATGACACACAATACACTATGTATGACACATATAATGGGTTACTGTGATCGCTGGTCCTGTATATGCTGGAATTATGACACACAATACACTATGTATGACACATATAATGGTTACTGTGATCACTGGTCCTGTATATGCTGGAATTATGACACACAATACACTATGTATGACACATATAATGGTTACTGTGATCACTGGTCCTGTATATGCTGGAATTATGACACACAATACACTATGTATGACACATATAATGGGTTACTGTGATCACTGGTCCTGTATATGCTGGAATTATGACACAGTACTCTATGTATGACACATATTAAAGCTGGTTATGCCCTTTCCATGGACTGGCCAGACTCGCTCTAATATCAGGCATTTGTAAACCCCCCCCCCCCCCCTCTAGAAGTCCTGTTGTTGCCCCTGCCATAGGGTTACATGTAATGTTCCTATCATTGGGGCCATGTCTGGCCCAGTACCCTCGCTATGCATGGATTATCTGGGCGCAAACTCTTCCTCTTTGTCTGTCAGTTTCAGTGTTAATGGTATTTGTAGGAGATACCCAATAGGATGACGGGCACAGAACAGCATGGCAGACTTGTGTCCGGATAATACTAGGTGACGGGTGTTAGAGAATTATCATAATGTTACCAGACGCCTAATGTTTCCAGCGCGCTGCGTTGGGCTCGCTCTCCCGGCCAGGTACCCGACCTCTATGCTATTGCCTCGTGCTATCTCTTCCGTCACTCATCTTGTCCCCGTTTCCTCTTTGCAGTATATTTTTGGGGAGTTCAGCGACGATGAATTCAAGCAGTTCTTCGTCAGTGCTCGCTGCACGGTAGAGGTAAGTTCATTGCTGTCCGTCCACATTGGGAGCGTAATTCTGTTTAAGGGGAAAGCGTGTATATATGTATATATATAGCTGTATATACAGTCAGGTGCATAAATATTGGGACATTGACAGGATTTTCATATTTTGGCCTCTAGTCACCACCACAATGGCTTTGAAATGAAACAAACAAGATGAGCTTTACCTGCAGACTTTCAGATTTAATTTGAGGGTAATTACATCCAAATCAGGTGAACGGTGTAGGAATTACAATGGTTTCTATATGTGCCTCCCACTTTTTAAGGGGCCAAAAGTAATGGGACAAACTAAACAATCCTAAATCTAATGGAGCGTACACACGGTCAGATTTGTCAGACTTGTCAGATTTGTCAGATGAACGATTGAACGATTAAACGATCTGAACGATTTGAACGATTTTAACAAAGTTTTGAACGATTTGAACGATTGAACGATTTTTGACTGCATTAAAATGAATGGAATCGTCCAAGTCTGACTGCAAACCCATCAGATGTCAGAAATCGTTATCTGACCATCGGGAACGCGCATCGTTGATCGTCCATCGTTCAGACATGTCAGATATGAACGATTTTCCTTCAGATATGAACGACTGAACGATTTTTAAATCGTTATCGTTCATATCTGAAGGAAAAATCTGATCGTGTGTATGCACCATAACTTTCAGTTTTTAATACTTTGTTGCAAATCCTTTGCAGGCAATTACAGCCTGAAGTCTGGAACGCATAGACATCACCAGACGCTGGGTTTCATCCCTGGTGATGCTCTGCCAGGCCTCTACTGCAAATGTCTTCAGTTCCTGCTTGTTCTTGGGGCATTTTCCCTTCAGTTTTGTCTTCATCAAGTGAAATGCATGCTCAATCGGATTCAGGTCAGGGGATTGACTTGGCCATTGCATAACATTCCACTTTTTAGCCTTAAAAAACTCTTTGGGTGCTTTTGTAGTATGCTTCGGGTCATTGTCCATCTGCACTGTGAAGCGCCGTCCAATGAGTTCTGAAGCATTTGACTGAATATGAGCATATAATATTGCCCGAAACACTTCAGAATTCATTCTGCTGCTTTTGTCAGCAGTCACATCATCAATAAATACAAGGGAACCAGTTCCATTGGCAGCCATACATGCCCACGCCATGACACTACCACCACCATGCTTCACTGATGAGGTTGTATGTTTTGGATCATGAGCAGTTCCTTTCCTTCTCCATACTCTTCTCTTCCCATCACTCTGGTACAAGTTGATCTTTGTCTCATCTGTCCATAGGATGTTGTTCCAGAACTGTAATGGCTTTTTTAGATGTTGTTTGGCAAACTCTAATCTGGTCTTCCTGTTTTTGAGGCTCACCAATGGTTTACATCTTGTGGTGAACCCTCTATATTCACTCTTGTGAAGTCTTCTCTTGATTGTTGACTTTGACACATATACACCTTCCTCCTGGAGAGTGATCTTGATTTGGCCAACTGTTGTGAAGGGGTTTTTCTTCACCAGGGATATAATTCTTCTGTCATCCACCACAGATGTTTTCGGTGGTCTTCCGGGTCTTTTGGTGTTGCTGAGCTCTCCGGTGCGTTCTCTCTTTTTAAGAATGTTCCTAACAGTTGATTTGGCCACACCTAATGTTTTTGTTATCTCTCTGATGGGTTTGTTTTGATTTTTCAGCCTAATGATGGCTTCACTGATAGTGACAGCTCTTTGGATCTCATATTGAGAGTCGACAGCAACTGATTCCAAATGCAAAGGTCACACCTAGAATTAACTCCAGACCTTTTACCTGCTTAATTGATAATGAAATAACGAGGGAATAGCCCACACCTGTCCATGAAATAGCTTTTGAGTAGAAAGTCCCATTACTTTTGGCCCCTTAAAAAGTGGGAGGCACATATAGAAACCATTGTAATTCCTACACCGTTCACCTGATTTGGATGTAATTACCCTCAAATTAAATCTGAAAGTCTGCAGGTAAAGCACATCTTGTTTGTTTCATTTCAAAACCATTGTGGTGGTAAATAGAGGCCAAAATATGAAAATTCTGTCAATGTCCCAATATTTATGCACCTGACTGTATCTCTCTCCGGAGAGTGGGCTTGGTGCATATGATGTCGGCCCTGCTAGCCAGTCATAGATAACAAAAATATCTATTGGGGTCCGAGCCCAACTTCTGTTCTGTGTTTTTGTGTTTCCACTTCTACAGTGGGTGCAGGCAGGTCGACCTGTAGCCAATAAGCAAAGCCACAGATCTATATTATCATCATCCTTTATATGGCGCCACACACAGTACATAATCAGTATGAGCAATTCAAGAACATTGCAGGACATGGGCAGGGATTATACACATTGCTGTGTCAGCAGTCACAGTACCCAGATACACAGCAGGGCGGCAGTACCCAGATACACAGCAGGGCGGCAGTACCCAAGGGATAAGGGGCCATTGTTGGTAGTAGGAGGGAAATAATGGTATAAGTTGTGGAAGGAAGAGGGCCCTGCCCGTGAGAGCTTACATCTAAAGGGGAGGGGCAGACAGACGGGCATGAGTGGTGTGTGCCAGTTACACTAATGGTGGGAGATTGGGGGGGTCAGTACATAGTGCCATTTATAAAAGGGTGAACTGCTGAAAAGCCTGTTACACTACATTTAGCTGCTATCAAAGTTCTATGCTGGGGGGCCCCCTGGGGGCGGTGTGCTGGGGGGCCCCCTGGGGGCGGTGTGCTGGCGTGCGCTTTGTGAATATCTCTTGAATGTTTTTCTCACCCGTATAATGTTTTGGGTCAGCACAGCTCACCCGCCTCTACGACACGTCGTCCTCATCAGTATCTGTAAGTGGATTAAAGTAAAATACGTTCTCCCCTACATCACCTCGCTACATGTGCGCCAGCAGCCAAATTGCTGGAGTAGTCCCCTGTATAAGAGGTGATACATTCAGTAACTGTAACCAGCTGTTATATTATACAGTGCATCCGGGAAAGTATTCACAGCGCTACACTTTTTCCACATTTTGTTATGTTACAACCTTATTCCAAAATGGAATAAATACATTTTTGTCCTCAAAATTCTACACACAATACCCCATAATGACAATGTGTAAAAAGTAGTTTTGCGATTTTTTTTTTTTTTTTTTTTTTTTTTTTTGCAAATTTAATTAAAAAAAAAAACACGAAGAAATCACATGTACATAAGTAGTCACAGCCTTTACTCAATACTTTGTTGATGCACCTTTGGCAGCAATTACAGCCTCGAGATGTTCAATCGGATTCAAGTCTGGGCTCTGGCTGGGCCACTCATGGACATTCACAGAGTTGTCCTGAAGTCACTCCTGTGATATCTTGGTTGTGTGCTTAGGGTCGTTGTCCTGCTGAAAGATGAACCGTCGCCCCAGTCTGAGGTCAGGAGCGCTCTGGAGCAGGTTTTCATCCAGGAAGTCTCTGTACATTGCTGCATTCATCTTTCTCTCTATCCTGACTAGTCTCCCAGTTCCTGCTGCTGAAAAACATCCCCACAGCATGATGCTGCCACCACCATGTTTCACTGTAGGGATGGTATTGGCCTGGTGATGAGCGGTGCCTGGTTTCCTCCAAACATAACGCCTGGCATTCACGCCAAAGAGTTCAATCTTTCTCTCTTCAGACCAGAGAGTCCTTCAGGTGCATTTTGGCAAACTCCAGGCGGGCTGCCATGTCCTTTTTACTAACGAGTGGTTTCCGTCTGGCCACTCTACCATACAGGCCTGATTGGTGGATTGCTGCAGAGATGGTTGTCCTTCTGGAAGGTTCTCTCTCCACAGAGGAATGCTGTAGCTCTGACAAAGTGACCATCGGGTTCTTGGTCACCTCCCTGACTAGGGCCCTTCTCATCCCCCCCGATCGCTCAGTTTAGACGGCCGGCCAACTCCAGGAAGAGTCCTGGTGGTTCCGAACTTCTTCCATTTACGGATGATGGAGGCCACTGTGCTCATTGGGACCTTCAAAGCAGCAGATATTTTTCTGTACCCTTCCCCAGATTTGTGCCTCTTGACAATCCTGTCTCGGAGGTCTACAGGCAATTCCTTGGACTTCATGCTTGGTTTGTGCTCTGACATGCACTGTCACATGTGGGACCTTATATAGACAGGTGTATGCCCTTCCAAATCATGTCCAATCAACTGAATCTACCACAGGTGGACTCCATTTAAGCTGTAGGAACATCTCAAGGATGATCAGTGGAAACAGAAAGCACCTGAGCTCATTTTGAGCTTCATGGCAAAGGCTGTGAATACTTATGTACATGTGATTTCTTAGTGTTTTGGGGTTTTTTTTTAATTAAATTTGCAGAAATCTCAAAAAAACTTTGTACACGTGTGTAGAATTTTGAAGACAAAATTGAATTTATTCCATTTTGGAATAAGGCTGTAACATACCAAAATGTGGAAAAAGTGAAGCGCTGTGAATACTTTCCGGAGCCCTGGGTGTATGCACCTCACTTAGTGTGTACAATGTGGGGGTTCCCTGAGAGGTATGGAGCCCCAGGTGTATGCACCTCACTTAGTGTGTACAATGTGGGGGTTCCCTAAGGGGTATGGAGCCCCGGGTGTATACACCTCACTTAGTGTGTACAATGTGGGGGTCATTCAAACCCACTCGCAGGCGGCAGTACGCTCGCAAGTGGGTCGATGTTCCCCACTGCGCATGCGCACGACGGAGGGAGCTCCGTCGTGCGCGAGACCCGGACTGCGACAGCCAAGCTGTCGCTCCGGGTCTCGCACCAAAGGGGGCGTGCTGTCGATGGTGACTGACAGCACGACCCCTTTGGTGGGCGTGCCGGGGGCGTGCCTGCCAGACGGAGGCGTTCCCATGGGAACGCCTACCGTCTGAAGCCGGCCCCACTGACATCACTAGTGATGTCAGTGGGAGTGATTTTGGCTCTGATAGTGCCAAAATCACTCCAGGGATTGTGGCAGGGAGACCCTACCGCAGGGTCTCCGTCGCAAGTCCGATGGTCGCGATGGTCAAGACCATCGCGACCATCTTTTTGGACGCTCGTATATGCTGTGGGTGGTGACCCATAGCTATACGAGCGCCCAAGAGGACGCTCCATTTTAATGGAGGAGGGCCCTGATTCAGAGCGAGCGCTCTGGTCAGAGCGTTCGGCTCTGAATCAGGCCCTTAGTGTGTACAATGTGGGTGTTCCCTGAGAGGTATGGAGCCCCAGGTGTATGCACCTCACTTAGTGTGTACAATGTGGGGGTTCCCTGAGGGCTATGGAGTCCCAGGTGTATGCACCTCACTTAGTGTGTACAATGTGGGGGTTCCCTGAGGGGTATGGGGTCCCAGGTGTATGCACCTCACTTAGTGTGTACAATGTGAGGGTTCCCTGAGAGGTATGGAGTCCCAGGTGTATGCACCTCACTTAGTGTGTACAATGTGGGGGTTCCCTGAGAGGTATGGAGTCCCAGGTGTATGCACCTCACTTAGAGGGGTATTCAATATGAAACGTTAACTTCACTGTCGAAGTTAACGTTTCATATCGCAGTTTTTTTCTGCATTAAGTCTGGTGCGCGCTCCCGCTTATCCCCGTATTCAATATAAAATTAACGAAAACGGGAAACTCCGATGTTGGATTTGCGTAAAGTTACGAATTTTTCCTTAAAATAATTGTAAGTCCCCCCTAAAGTTGTAAAAACATGGGGGAACACTTTGGGTACCCCCGTTTTAGCCTTTAATTGAAAGTCGGGGATTTAAATAGCCGCAGCAGGTGTTTTTTTCCCGACATTGAAGAAGTGATGCAGAAGAGCACTTAGGTTATTTTTTTCGTTTTTTTAAGTGATCCCATCAAATTTGGGGTACATGAAAATGGGTACTAGCATGTTTTTAAGTCCCTAAAGTCAGTTTTTAAAAATTCTGCATTTGTGCACCTGCCGCTATGATTCTATTCTAGAAAACACGTGCCGCATACATGCAGAATAGCCCTGAACCTATTTCCCTATTGTTTAACAATTTTTCCCCATTTTTTTTTTTTTTTCACCCCAATTTTTAAGTAAATTTTTTAGGGTGTCCCTATTTTTTATATTTTTTTTACTTTTTTTGACAGTTCTCTTTTAAATGTCATTCTCAGGGGTGCAGGCTATGTTTTTTAAGCCTGCACCCCTAAACCCCAATTCTGCACTTTTTTTCGACACCTATTCAATGGTGAAAAGTTATCCCCGTTTTTTATCAAAGACTTGTCAAAACTGCGATAAGTCTTTGAAATTGAATACGGTGTAAAAGTAAAACCTGCGATAATGATGTCATAATTGCGATATTAACGCAAAAACGATGTTATCGCACCCGTATTGAATACCCCTGTTAGTGTGTACAATGTGGGGGTTCCCTGAGAGGTATGGAGCCCAGGGTGTATGCACCTCACTTAGTGTGTACAATGTGGGGGTTCCCTGAGAGTTATGGAGCCCCGGGTGTATGCACCTCACTTAGTGTGTACAATGTGGGGGTTCCCTGAGAGTTATGGAGCCAAGGGTGTATGCACCTCACTTAGTGTGTACAATGTGGGGGTTCCCTGAGAGGTATTTGATAAAAAACGGGGATAACTTTTCACCATTGAATAGGTGTCGAAAACAAGTGCAGAATTGGGGTTTAGGGGTGCAGGCTTAAAAAACATAGCCTGCACCCCTGAGAATGACATTTAAAAAAGAACTGTCAAAAAAAGTAAAAAAAAAAAATAGGGACACCCCAAAAAATGTATTTCAAAATTGGGGTGCATAAAAAAAAAATGGGAAAAAATTGTTAAACAATAGGGAAATAGGTTCAGGGCTATTCTGCAAGTATGCGGCACGTGTTTTCTAGAATAGAATCATAGCGGCAGGTGCACAAATGCAGAATTTTTAAAAACTGACTTTAGGGACTTAAAAACATGCTAGTACCCATTTTCATGTACCCCAGATTTGATGGGGCCACTTAAAAAAACGAAAAAAATAACCTAAGTGCTCTTCTGCATCACTTCTTCAATGTCGGGAAAAAAACACCTGCTGCGGCTATTTAAATCCCCGGCTTTCAATTAAAGGCTAAAACGGGGGTACCCAAAGTGTTCCCCCATGTTTTTACAACTTTAGGGGGGTCTTACAATTATTTTAAGGAAAAATTCGTAACTTTACGCAAATCCAACTTCGGAGTTTCCCGTTTTCGCTAATTTTATATTGAATACGGGGATAAGCGGGAGCACGCACCAGACTTTAACGCAGGAAAAAACTCCGATATGAAACGTTAACTTCAACAGTGACGTTAACGTTTCATATTGAATACCCCTCTAAGTGTGTACAATGTGGGGGTTCCCTGAGAGGTATGGAGCCCCGGGTGTATGCACCTCACTTAGTGTGTACAATGTGGGGGTTCCCTGAAAGGTATGGAGCCCAGGGTGTATGCACCTCACTTAGTGTGTACAATGTGGGGGTTCCCTGAGAGGTATGGAGCCCCGGGTGTATGCACCTCACTTAGTGTGTACAATGTGGGGGTTCCCTGAGAGGTATGGAGCCCCGGGTGTATGCACCTCACTTAGTGTGTACAATGTGGGGGTTCCCTGAGAGGTATGGAGCCCAGGGTGTATGCACCTCACTTAGTGTGTACAATGTGGGGGTTCCCTGAGAGGTATGGAGCCCAGGGTGTATGCACCTCACTTAGTGTGTACAATGTGGGGGTTCCCTGAGAGGTATGGAGCCCCGGGTGTATGCACCTCACTTAGTGTATACAATGTGGGGGTTCCCTGAGGGGTATGGAGCCCCGGGTGTATGCACCTCACTTAGTGTGTACAATGTGGGGGTTCCCTGAGGGGTATGGAGTCCCGGGTGTATGCACCTCACTTAGTGTGTACAATGTGGGGGTTCCCTGAGAGGTATGGAGCCCCGGGTGTATGCACCTCACTTAGTGTGTACAATGTGGGGGTTCCCTGAGGGGTATGGAGCCCAGGGTGTATGCACCTCACTTAGTGTGTACAATGTGGGGGTTCCCTGAGAGGTATGGAGCCCAGGGTGTATGCACCTCACTTAGAGGGAGATTACTAAACTCTGGAAAGTGATACATTTGGGGAGTGATAAACTACCAGCCACTCAGCTCCTAACTGTCATGTTACAGGCTGTGTTTGAAAAGTGACAGTTAGGAGCTGATTGGCTAGTGGTTTATCACTCTCTAATTTATTACTTTCCAGAGTTTAGTACAGAGGTTCCTAAACGCGCTCCTCAAGGCTCCCCAGCAGCTCAGGCGTTAGAGCTAGCTATGGCTGAGCATCAAATTGACTGAGGAACTAATTAAGCCACCTGTGCTCAGCCACGGATCTCTCTAACACCTGTGCTCAGCCACGGATCTCTCTAACACCTGTGCTCAGCCACGGATCTCTCTAACACCTGTGCTCAGCCACGGATCTCTCTAACACCTGTGCTCAGCCACGGATCTCTCTAACACCTGTGCTCAGCCACGGATCTCTCTAACACCTGTGCTCAGCCACGGATCTCTCTAACACCTGTGCTCAGCCACGGATCTCTCTAACACCTGTGCTCAGCCACGGATCTCTCTAACACCTGTGCTCAGCCACGGATCTCTCTAACACCTGTGCTCAGCCACGGATCTCTCTAACACCTGTGCTCAGCCACGGATCTCTCTAACACCTGTGCTCAGCCACGGATCTCTCTAACACCTGTGCTCAGCCACGGATCTCTCTAACACCTGAGCTGTTGGGGAGCCTTGAGGACCACGTTTGGGAACCTCTGGCTTAGTACATCTGGCCCTTAGGGTGTACAATGTGGGGGTTACCTGAAAGGTATGGAGCCCCAGGATTGTATGCGTTATACAGATGGTGGATTATGGAAGGATTGCAGCTTCCACGTCTGTACCGTGCCCTGTGCTGCAGCGTATGAGCCCGGCCACGTCTGTACTGTGCCCCTGTGCTGCAGCGTATGAGCCCGGCCACGTCTGTACCGTGCTGCAGCGTATGAGCCCGGCCACGTCTGTACCGTGCCCTGTGCTGCAGCGTATGAGCCCGGCCACGTCTGTACCGTGCCCCTGTGCTGCAGCGTATGAGCCCGGCCACGTCTGTACTGTGCCCCTGTGCTGCAGCGTATGAGCCCGGCCACGTCTGTACTGTGCCCCTGTGCTGCAGCGTATGAGCCCGGCCACGTCTGTACCGTGCTGCAGCGTATGAGCCTGGCCACGTCTGTACCGTGCCCTGTGCTGCAGCGTATGAGCCTGGCCACGTCTGTACCGTGCCCTGTGCTGCAGCGTATGAGCCCGGCCACGTCTGTACCGTGCCCTGTGCTGCAGCGTATGAGCCCGGCCACGTCTGTACCGTGCCCTGTGCTGCAGTGTATGAGCCCGGCCGGTGTTTGCAGTCTCTGCCTAGTGTCCGTGTGTGTTTGGGGAGGTTATTGTGGAACTTTGTACCTGGCAGGTTGATGCCATCTTGTCCTTCTAATGTGTCGGTGTGTGTGCGCCTGTGTGTGTGTGTGCGCCTGTGTGTGTGTGTGCGCCTGTGTGTGTGTGTGCGCGCCTGTGTGTGTGCGCGCCTGTGTGTGTGGGTGCGCCTGTGTGTGTGGGTGCGCCTGTGTGTGTGGGTGCGCCTGTGTGTGTGGGTGCGCCTGTGTGTGTGGGTGCGCCTGTGTGTGTGGGTGCGCCTGTGTGTGTGGGTGCGCCTGTGTGTGTGGGTGCGCCTGTGTGTGTGGGTGCGCCTGTGTGTGTGGGTGCGCCTGTGTGTGTGGGTGCGCCTGTGTGTGTGGGTGCGCCTGTGTGTGTGGGCGCGCCTGTGTGTGTGGGCGCGCCTGTGTGTGTGGGCGCGCCTGTGTGTGTGGGCGCGCCTGTGTGTGTGGGCGCGCCTGTGTGTGTGGGCGCGCCTGTGTGTGTGGGCGCGCCTGTGTGTGTGGGCGCGCCTGTGTGTGTGGGCGCGCCTGTGTGTGTGGGCGCGCCTGTGTGTGGGCGCGCGCCTGTGTGTGCGCCTGTGTGTGTGTGTGTGCCTGTGTGTGCGTGTGTGCCTGTGTGTGCGTGCGCGCCTGTGTGTGCGTGCGCGCCTGTGTGTGCGTGCGCGCCTGTGTGTGCGTGCGCGCCTGTGCGTGCGTGCGCGCCTGTGCGTGCGTGCGTGCCTCTGCCTGTGCGTGTGTGTGCCTCTGCCTGTGCGTGTGTGTGCCTCTGCCTGTGCGTGTGTGTGCCTCTGCCTGTGTGCGCGCGCGCCTGTGTGTGTGATATATATTGTTATAGTGCATGGAAGCTAGAGGCTCTATCAGACAATGCTGCCACAAAGTAACTGCGTGCCTGTATGTATGCGCGCCTGTGCCTGTATGTGTGTGCGCCTGTGTGTGTGTGCGCCTGTGCCTGTGTGTGTGCGCGCCTGTGTTATAGTGAATGGAAGCTAGAAGCTGTGTATCAGACAATGTAACGCTATACACTGCGCGCCTGTGTGTGATATATTGTTATAGTGAATGGAAGCTAGAGGCTGTGTATCAGACAATGTAACGCTATACACTGCGCGCCTGTGCCTGTGTGTGATATATTGGTATAGAGGCTGTGTATCAGACAATGTAACGCTATACACTGCGCGCCTGTGTGTGATATATTGTTATAGTGAATGGAAGCTAGAGGCTGTGTATCAGACAATGTAACGCTATACACTGCGCGCCTGTGCCTGTGTGTGATATATTGGTATAGAGGCTGTGTATCAGACAATGTAACGCTATACACTGTGCGCCTGTGTATGTGTGATATATTTGTATAGACGCTGTGTATCAGACAATGTAACGCTATACACTGCGCACCTGTGTGTGTGTGATATATTGGTATAGAGGCTGTGTATCAGACAATGTAACGCTATACACTGTGCGCCTGTGTGTGTGTGATATATTGGTATAGAGGCTGTGTATCAGACAATGTAACGCTATACACTGTGCGCCTGTGTGTGTGATATATTGGTATAGAGGCTGTGTATCAGACAATGTAACGCTATACACTGCGCGCCTGTGTGTGTGTGATATATTGGTATAGAGGCTGTGTATCAGACAATGTAACGCTATACACTGCGCGCCTGTGTGTGTGTGATATATTGGTATAGAGGCTGTGTATCAGACAATGTAACGCTATACACTGCGCGCCTGTGTGTGTGTGATATATTGGTATAGAGGCTGTGTATCAGACAATGTAACGCTATACACTGCGCGCCTGTGTGTAAGAGCTGTTCTCTGTCTCCACAGCTGCCCCCTTTTAATGAGAGCGGATTCTGTGGGCCTCAGTCTTCTAGTGATCTTCAGGATGGTGAGTATGTTCTTCTCCCTTTCTGTCTTTGGGTATTTTATCCACCTTCCAAGTTTGAGAAATACTTTACATGTAATAACTATTTATAGAGTATCTCCACCGGAAAAGCATTTATCCTATTCTGGGGAGGGGGGATAGGGGGCTGCAAAGTGTAAAGTATAAAGTATGTACTTACCTTCCCCGCTCCTGCCACCCACAGTGTCCCGGCTCCTATTCACCACGGTGAGCCTGTCATGGCATGACCAACGCCAAGGTAACTATTATCATTCTTCTTATTCTTATATAGCGCTGACATGTGCCGCAGAGCAGTACAGAGAATTCATATGTCTATATGGGAAATGGTGGCATTTAGTGGAATTTCCCTAAAACATCTCTCCCCACACACTCACTGACCCTCCACACACACTCACCCACCCCCCACATGTACAGGGGCACGCACACACACTCACCCACCCCCCACACATGTACAGGCACGCACACACACTCACCCACCCCCCACACATGTACAGGGGCACGCACACACACTCACCCACCCCCCACACATGTACAGGGGCACGCACACACACTCACCCACCCCCCTCACATGTACTGGCACGCACACACCCACCCCCCTCACATGTACAGGGGCACGCACACACACTCACCCACCCCCCTCACATGTACAGGCACACACGCACACTCACCCACCCCCCACACATGTACAGGCACACACACTCACCCACCCCCCTCACATGTACAGGGGCACGCACACACCCACCCCCCTCACATGTACAGGCACGCACACACCCCCCCCCCCACACATGTACAGGCACTCATGCACAGTCACCCACCCCCCACACATGTACAGGCACACACGCACACTCACTCACCCCCCACACATATACAGGCACACACGCACACTCACCCACCCCCCACACATGTACAGGCACACACGCACACCCCTCACACATGTACAGGCACACACGCACACCCCTCATACATGTACAGGCACACACGCACACCCCTCATACATGTACAGGCACACACGCACACCCCTCATACATGTACAGGCACACCCCTCACACATGTACAGGCACACACGCACACCCCTCACACATGTACAGGCACACACGCACACCCCTCACACATGTACAGGCACACACGCACACCCCTCATACATGTACAGGCACACACGCACACCCCTCATACATGTACAGGCACACACGCACACCCCTCATACATGTACAGGCACACACGCACACCCCTCATACATGTACAGGCACACACGCACACCCCTCATACATGTACAGGCACACGCGCACACCCCTCACACATGTACAGGCACACACGCACACCCCTCATACATGTACAGGCACACACGCACACCCCTCATACATGTACAGGCACACACGCACACCCCTCATACATGTACAGGCACACACGCACACCCCTCACACATGTACAGGCACACACGCACACCCCTCATACATGTACAGGCACACTCTCCCTACCAGGATGCTTGTGGGCTGCCGGAGGAACAAGCACACAGATCGTCCCTATGGCGCCCAGCGCTGAGTTATGCGTCCCTGACTATGCTGCGTCACCTGCTTAGTAATGTCATACCCCTGGCAGCATCTCTCACTGTTTATATGCACCAAATGGGAAAAATGCTTCTTGGGTGGAGATATCTGTATCTATACCAGAGCTGGCCTTTTATTTATTTATTTATTTAGTTTTCAGTTCTCTGCTGCCATTTCCCATATCTGTGATTCCGTCCTCGCTCTATAAAATCCCTACACTGCGTGTTATACGCCTAAGGCCACTCGACGGAGCACCATATTTTTTAGTCCATTGATACACCAGGAAGCAGCGGCCCCTCGGATGCAGGAAGCCGTGTGTACCCCATGTTACTTAGGGAAGCAGAGCCCCCTCGGATGCAGGAAGCCGTGTGTACCCCATGTTACTTAGGGAAGTAGGGCCCCCTCGGATGCAGGAAGCCGTGTGTACCCCATGTTACTTAGGGAAGCAGCGGCCCCTCGGATGCAGGAAGCCGTGTGTACCCCATGTTACTTAGGGAAGCAGAGCCCTCACGGATGCAGGAAGCCGTGTGTACCCCATGTTACTTAGGGAAGCAGGGCCCCCTCGGATGCAGGAAGCCGTGTGTACCCCATGTTACTTAGGGAAGCAGGGCCCCCTCGGATGCAGGAAGCCGTGTGTACCCCATGTTACTTAGGGAAGCAGGGCCTCCTCGGATGCAGGAAGCCGTGTGTTGTACCCCATGTTACTTAGGGAAGCAGGGCCCTCACGGATGCAGGAAGCCGTGTGTACCCCATGTTACTTAGGGAAGCAGGGCCCCCTCGGATGCAGGAAGCCGTGTGTACCCCATGTTACTTAGGGAAGCAGGGCCCCCTCGGATGCAGGAAGCCGTGTGTACCCCATGTTACTTAGGGAAGCAGGGCCTCCTCGGATGCAGGAAGCCGTGTGTTGTACCCCATGTTACTTAGGGAAGCAGGGCCCTCACGGATGCAGGAAGCCGTGTGTACCCCATGTTACTTAGGGAAGCAGGGCCCTCATGGATGCAGGAAGCCGTGTGTACCCCATGTTACTTAGGGAAGCAGGGCCCTCACGGATGCAGGAAGCCGTGTGTACCCCATGTTAGGGAAGCAGGGCCCTCAAGGATGCAGGAAGCCGTGTGTACCCCATGTTACTTAAAGAAGCAGGGCCCTCACGGATGCAGGAAGCCGTGTGTACCCCATGTTACTTAGGGAAGCAGAGCCCTCACGGATGCAGGAAGCAGTGTGGTGTACCCCATGTTACTTAGGGAAGCAGGGCCCTCACGGATGCAGGAAGCAGTGTGGTGTACCCCATGTTACTTAGGGAAGCAGAGCCCTCATGGATGCAGGAAGCCGTGTGTACCCCATGTTACTTAGGGAAGCAGGGCCCTCATGGATGCAGGAAGCCGTGTGTACCCCATGTTACTTAGGGAAGCAGGGCCCTCACGGATGCAGGAAGCCGTGTGTACCCCATGTTAGGGAAGCAGGGCCCTCAAGGATGCAGGAAGCCGTGTGTACCCCATGTTACTTAAAGAAGCAGGGCCCTCACGGATGCAGGAAGCCGTGTGTACCCCATGTTACTTAGGGAAGCAGAGCCCTCACGGATGCAGGAAGCAGTGTGGTGTACCCCATGTTACTTAGGGAAGCAGGGCCCTCACGGATGCAGGAAGCAGTGTGGTGTACCCCATGTTACTTAGGGAAGCAGAGCCCTCATGGATGCAGGAAGCCGTGTGTACCCCATGTTACTTAGGGAAGCAGGGCCCTCACGGATGCAGGAAGCCGTGTGTACCCCATGTTACTTAGGGAAGCAGGGCCCTCATGGATGCAGGAAGCCGTGTGTACCCCATGTTACTTAGGGAAGCAGGGCCCTCACGGATGCAGGAAGCCGTGTGTACCCCATGTTAGGGAAGCAGGGCCCTCAAGGATGCAGGAAGCCGTGTGTACCCCATGTTACTTAAAGAAGCAGGGCCCTCACGGATGCAGGAAGCCGTGTGTACCCCATGTTACTTAAAGAAGCAGAGCCCTCATGGATGCAGGAAGCCGTGTGTACCCCATGTTACTTAGGGAAGCAGGGCCCTCACGGATGCAGGAAGCCGTGTGTACCCCATGTTACTTAGGGAAGCAGGGCCCTCACGGATGCAGGAAGCCGTGTGTACCCCATGTTACTTAGGGAAGCAGGGCCCTCACGGATGCAGGAAGCCGTGTGTACCCCATGTTACTTAGGGAAGCAGGGCCCTCATGGATGCAGGAAGCAGTGTAGTGTACCCCATGTTACTTAGGGAAGCAGGGCCCTCACGGATGCAGGAAGCAGTGTGGTGTACCCCATGTTACTTAGGGAAGCCGTGTGTACCCCATGTTACTTAGGGAAGCAGAGCCCTCACGGATGCAGGAAGCAGTGTGGTGTACCCCATGTTACTTAGGGAAGCAGAGCCCTCACGGATGCAGGAAGCAGTGTGTTGTACCCCATGTTACGTGGTCTGGAGTGGTCCAAACTAAAAAAAAAAAAAATAGAAAAAAGGTGGGTGTAATAGGGAGAGGCTGCTCCCAGAAATAATTGTAAATTGTATAAGTCAGGAAGAACATTTCTTCAAACAAAACTTTGCGTTCTGTGCTCAAATGCATCGTCCTCCTTTCACCCAATATAGTTCCATCAAGGCCCCCCATATTTTGTCATTATTCCCCTTTTAGACTCGGGTCATTGAGCAAAGTACAGTCGTCTTGCCGCTGCTGGGTATTGATTTATGATGGGTCTCCCGGATGCACAGCAATGCGCTGCACGCCAGGTAGTCAGCGCACCTACAGAATGACTGCTGCTGCGTATAAGCCTATAAGAAACGCATCTCTCCTGGCAGAGCCATTCCATAACTTTAGCTCCCCCGTGCTGGGTTCGTGTGTGTGTGTGTGTGTGTGTGTGTGTGTGTGTCAGGACCGCTGGCCCGTCAGTGATAGGCTGGAATCGCTCATAAATAAAGCGCAGGGTACTATATGGCATATGGGTGTATTGTGCAGATTTATACATAGAGTAAAGCACACCTATAAATAAGGCTAAAATCTGGTGTTTCTTGGTCAAAATCTGAATATATGATAAGTTTTCTATATTATATACGGTAAGTTATAGGCCCCTATGCACAGACTCGCGCCGACAAATTCACGCAATTTTTAACATCTGTCTTTTCGTTTCCTTCAGGTGATGAATATCAGAGAATTGAATTTGGCGTCAGTGAAGTCATCGACCCGGACGCGGTCCTGCTGAACAGCTCCGAATACAGTATTTCCAGCACCCTGAACCCTCAGGCTCCGGAGTTCATCCTCGCCTGCACTCCAACCCAGAAGACCCCTGACTGCATCCTCCACGAGAACGACTGCGATGCCATCGACGGCCAATACTCGGAGTCTGCACTCCCGGACGGCAGCGGCAACGCGGACAGCGACAGTACATCTGGCATAGGGCAGCGAGAGCGAAAAAAAAAGAAAAAACGACCGCCTGGGTATTACAGTTATTTAGAAGGTGTTGGCGAGGGCATCGCCCCCATAGAGGCCCTGGTGAACGGGCACGCCAATGCGTCGGGGCTGGACAGTATAAGTACGGATGAGCCTGAGCTCGCAGATGATGGGCTTGCATCGTCGGCCTCTCCTAGGACTTGTAACAGCCCAGATCATTCTGTGGACTTAAACAGCGAAGCGGACGACGCTTTTGTTCCTAATGCACTAGACGCCACCAGGACTGCTGGTCAGCCTGAGGAATGCAGTGTTACCCGCTCACCCTGCTGCATCCCCTCAGACACTGGGCGGGAGAGCCCAGAGAGGACAGCTGTGGAGCAGCCCCCGGCTGACTCTGATACTACTGAAATCCTTGGTGTAACCAATGGACAGACACTTGAAACCTCAGAGGAAGGGCCGGCCTCTAACGGGGTGGATTCGCACTCTGAGGCCGCCGCCGCCTCGGATCAAGCCAAGCCAGAGGATACATCTGTGCCTCAGGCCGTGAGCCCGGCTTCCGCCTCTGTAAACCCACCGGCTAAGTCTTGGGCTAGTCTCTTTCACAATTCCAAGCCCTCACCAAGCTCGCCGTTGGCTTTTGTTGAGGCTAAGCCTGCCCCTCCTGCTACACCCCCCCAGGCCCCCGAGAAACAGCTGGAAGTGAAAGAGGGCCCTGTTCCTGTGTCAGAGGACCCCGTAGCAATAAAGATTGCAGGTATATTGTGTTCAGGCCACAGTTCAGTGCTATAAATAATGCTGGGTCCGTCTAAAACAGAGGTTCTCAAACTCGGTCCTCAGGACCCCACACAGGTCGCGTTTTGCAGGTCACCCAGCAGGTGCACAGGTGTACGCATTACTCACTGACGCATTTTAAAAGATCCACAGGTGGAGATAATTATTTCACTTGTGAGGAGACCTGGAAAACATGCACTGTTTGGGGTCCCGAGAACCGAGTTTGAGAACCTGTGGCCTAATAGATACAATTCTATTCCTGCGTCCCGGCTGAGAGGACGGTTTCTTCTAGGTTTTGTGGCTTTTGTATCTTATGGAGGGAAGGTGGCTCTGACTTAAGGTTTTGCACGTCAGTGTCACGAGGGCGTATAGAGACCCACATAAATCTGTGAATGTTCAGAAATGACAGACCTAGTGGATGGTTTACATTTCAAGGGAGATTCCCCCTCCCCCCTTTACACAGTTATGAAAAACTCCCCAAATCCTGTTAGATGACAGATATATTTTCTTAGAAAGCACGTGACCATGTACGTAACTTGTGCAGATGTTACTTTATATTGACAATTGCGCAACTAGAAGTTGCTCCTTACACTGTGCTGCATGTCTTGTATACACATACAGGGCACTCTGGAGCCAGTGCTAAGGCTCACCGTGAAGACACCGTTTGAGAACAGGTACCTTAGAGGATGTGCTAGCCATTTATTGAAGAGATATAATAGTTCATTTTTGCCACCAGGTGGCGATACAAATCACTTCAAAAGTGCTACAATTGTTCAGTGTGTCCTCCGTCCTCCCTAGTGATCAACAACAATTTCCATGGGAAGAACAGCAATCTCTATAGCTTTACATAACATGTAGGGTGGAATAGTCTGCACTTCTAATGCTGTCTTTCAAATCTGACAGGGTACGTATCCTTTCCGATACACCTAGTTGTTAAAAAACCCACAACCAATAGTCACATCGGGTGAGATCAGGTGATCGGTACGGACAAGATATCAGAAAGTAAGCGGCTGATGACCCGATTTTCCGTTTAGCGTTGTCTTAGCAATTGTAGCGCTCTTGTGATTTGTATCGTTTCCTGCTGTCGAATATTTATTTTGTTTTCAGTAAATGGCTCTGATGTACCTGTCGCCCATATGTCTCTCCATTGTGACCGTTGGAAATCGCTCGTGTCTGTATCTGTGAATGTTACAGGTAGCTGAGCGATCTCTGGTTACATCAGGGTCTATCTACACTCAGGGATAGGTCAGTGATCGATATCGTCTAGTGTTTGACCTTGAACTACCGGGCTGTCCCGGGTAAACTATTTCAGCATACACACTGAAGGATATCGTTCAGTGAGGTCATGCTGCCACATCCGATATCGTCAGATTGGCCTGCTAGTTCAGGCGATGGATGATATCGTTAACGATCCGCAGGAGCTTGCATTATTAATGATATTTTGCATACACACTGCACGATCTTGAACGATATGGTTATCGTCCATATTGTTCACCTGTCCAGTACAAGACTGAATGCTGGACCAAGGCAGGCACCTGGCCGTGTCAGAACAGCGAATATACAGTGTATGACGTCTCATACACAGATATGGATGGTCAGTACTGTAATAGGCCTTACCTGCTGGTATAAGGGGTGAGACCGTGCCTGTGTATGTGTGACCGCAGTATAATGTCTCATACACAGATATGGATGGTCAGTGATGTAATAGGCCTTACCTGCTGGTATAAGGGGTGAGACCGTGCCTGTGTATGTGTGACCGCAGTATAATGTCTCATACACAGATATGGATGGTCAGTGATGTAATAGGCCTTACCTGCTGGTATAAGGGGTGAGACCGTGCCTGTGTGTATGTGTGACCGCAGTATAATGTCTCATACACAGATATGGATGGTCAGTGATGTAATAGGCCTTACCTGCTGGTATAAGGGGTGAGACCGTGCCTGTGTGTATGACTGCTGTATAATGTCTCATACACAGATATGGATGGTCAGTGATGTAATAGGCCTTACCTGCTGGTATAAGGGGTGAGACCGTGCCTGTGTGTGTATGTGTGACCGCAGTATAATGTCTCATACACAGATATGGATGGTCAGTGATGTAATAGGCCTTACCTGCTGGTATAAGGGGTGAGACCGTGCCTGTGTGTATGTGTGACCGCAGTATAATGTCTCATACACAGATAAGGATGGTCAGTGATGTAATAGGCCTTACCTGCTGGTATAAGGGGTGAGACCGTGCCTGTGTGTGTGTGTGACCGCAGTATAATGTCTCATACACAGAAATGGATGGTCAGTGATGTAATAGGCCTTACCTGCTGGTATAATGGGTGAGACTGTGCCTGTGTGTATGTGTGACCGCAGTATAATGTCTCATACACAGATATGGATGGTCAGTACTGTAATAGGCCTTACCTGCTGGTATAAGGGGTGAGACCGTGCCTGTGTATGTGTGACCGCAGTATAATGTCTCATACACAGATATGGATGGTCAGTGATGTAATAGGCCTTACCTGCTGGTATAAGGGGTGAGACCGTGCCTGTGTGTATGTGTGACCGCTGTATAATGTCTCATACAAGATATGGATGGTCAGTACTGTAATAGGCCTTACCTGCTGGTATAAGGGGTGAGACCGTGCCTGTGTGTGTATGTGTGACCGCAGTATAATGTCTCATACACAGATATGGATGGTCAGTGATGTAATAGGCCTTACCTGCTGGTATAAGGGGTGAGACCGTGCCTGTGTGTGTGTGACCGCAGTATAATGTCTCATACACAGATATGGATGGTCAGTGATGTAATAGGCCTTACCTGCTGGTATAAGGGGTGAGACCGTGCCTGTGTGTGTATGTGTGACCGCAGTATAATGTCTCATACACAGATATGGATGGTCAGTGATGTAATAGGCCTTACCTGCTGGTATAAGGGGTGAGACCGTGCCTGTGTGTGTATGTGTGACCGCAGTATAATGTCTCATACACAGATATGGATGGTCAGTGATGTAATAGGCCTTACCTGCTGGTATAAGGGGTGAGACCGTGCCTGTGTGTGTGTGTGACCGCAGTATAATGTCTCATACACAGATATGGATGGTCAGTGATGTAATAGGCCTTACCTGCTGGTATAAGGGGTGAGACCGTGCCTGTGTGTATGTGTGACCGCAGTATAATGTCTCATACACAGATATGGATGGTCAGTGATGTAATAGGCCTTACCTGCTGGTATAAGGGGTGAGACCGTGCCTGTGTGTGTGTGACCGCAGTATAATGTCTCATACACAGATATGGATGGTCAGTGATGTAATAGGCCTTACCTGCTGGTATAAGGGGTGAGACCGTGCCTGTGTATGTGTGACCGCAGTATAATGTCTCATACACAGATATGGATGGTCAGTACTGTAATAGGCCTTACCTGCTGGTATAAGGGGTGAGACCGTGCCTGTGTGTGTGTGACCGCAGTATAATGTCTCATACACAGATATGGATGGTCAGTGATGTAATAGGCCTTACCTGCTGGTATAAGGGGTGAGACCGTGCCTGTGTGTATGTGTGACCGCTGTATAATGTCTCATACAAGATATGGATGGTCAGTACTGTAATAGGCCTTACCTGCTGGTATAAGGGGTGAGACCGTGCCTGTGTGTGTATGTGTGACCGCAGTATAATGTCTCATACACAGATATGGATGGTCAGTGATGTAATAGGCCTTACCTGCTGGTATAAGGGGTGAGACCGTGCCTGTGTGTATGACCGCAGTATAATGTCTCATACACAGATATGGATGGTCAGTGATGTAATAGGCCTTACCTGCTGGTATAAGGGGTGAGACCGTGCCTGTGTGTATGTGTGACTGCAGTATAATGTCTCATACACAGATATGGATGGTCAGTGATGTAATAGGCCTTACCTGCTGGTATAAGGGGTGAGACCGTGCCTGTGTGTGTGTGTGACCGCAGTATAATGTCTCATACACAGATATGGATGGTCAGTACTGTAATAGGCCTTACCTGCTGGTATAAGGGGTGAGACCGTGCCTGTGTGTGTGTGACCGCAGTATAATGTCTCATACACAGATATGGATGGTCAGTGATGTAATAGGCCTTACCTGCTGGTATAAGGGGTGAGACCGTGCCTGTGTGTATGTGTGACCGCTGTATAATGTCTCATACAAGATATGGATGGTCAGTGATGTAATAGGCCTTACCTGCTGGTATAAGGGGTGAGACCGTGCCTGTGTGTGTGTGACCGCAGTATAATTTCTCATACACAGATATGGATGGTCAGTGATGTAATAGGCCTTACCTGCTGGTATAAGGGGTGAGACCGTGCCTGTGTGTATGACTGCTGTATAATGTCTCATACACAGATATGGATGGTCAGTGATGTAATAGGCCTTACCTGCTGGTATAAGGGGTGAGACCGTGCCTGTGTGTGTGTGACCGCAGTATAATGTCTCATACACAGATATGGATGGTCAGTGATGTAATAGGCCTTACCTGCTGGTATAAGGGGTGAGACCGTGCCTGTGTGTGTATGTGTGACCGCAGTATAATGTCTCATACACAGATATGTATGGTCAGTGATGTAATAGGCCTTACCTGCTGGTATAAGGGGTGAGACCGTGCCTGTGTGTGTATGTGTGACCGCAGTATAATGTCTCATACACAGATATGGATGGTCAGTGATGTAATAGGCCTTACCTGCTGGTATAAGGGGTGAGACCGTGCCTGTGTGTGTGTGTGACCGCAGTATAATGTCTCATACACAGATATGGATGGTCAGTGATGTAATAGGCCTTACCTGCTGGTATAAGGGGTGAGACCGTGCCTGTGTATGTGTGACCGCAGTATAATGTCTCATACACAGATATGGATGGTCAGTGATGTAATAGGCCTTACCTGCTGGTATAAGGGGTGAGACCGTGCCTGTGTGTGTGTGTGACCGCAGTATAATGTCTCATACACAGATATGGATGGTCAGTGATGTAATAGGCCTTACCTGCTGGTATAAGGGGTGAGACCGTGCCTGTGTATGTGTGACCGCAGTATAATGTCTCATACACAGATATGGATGGTCAGTACTGTAATAGGCCTTACCTGCTGGTATAAGGGGTGAGACCGTGCCTGTGTGTATGTGACCGCAGTATAATGTCTCATACACAGATATGGATGGTCAGTGATGTAATAGGCCTTACCTGCTGGTATAAGGGGTGAGACCGTGCCTGTGTGTATGTGTGACCGCAGTATAATGTCTCATACACAGATATGGATGGTCAGTGATGTAATAGGCCTTACCTGCTGGTATAAGGGGTGAGACCGTGCCTGTGTATGTGTGACCGCAGTATAATGTCTCATACACAGATATGGATGGTCAGTACTGTAATAGGCCTTACCTGCTGGTATAAGGGGTGAGACCGTGCCTGTGTGTATGTGACCGCAGTATAATGTCTCATACACAGATATGGATGGTCAGTGATGTAATAGGCCTTACCTGCTGGTATAAGGGGTGAGACCGTGCCTGTGTGTGTGTGTGACCGCAGTATAATGTCTCATACACAGATATGGATGGTCAGTGATGTAATAGGCCTTACCTGCTGGTATAAGGGGTGAGACCGTGCCTGTGTGTATGTGTGATCGCTGTATAATGTCTCATACAAGATATGGATGGTCAGTACTGTAATAGGCCTTACCTGCTGGTATAAGGGGTGAGACCGTGCCTGTGTGTGTATGTGTGACCGCAGTATAATGTCTCATACACAGATATGGATGGTCAGTGATGTAATAGGCCTTACCTGCTGGTATAAGGGGTGAGACCGTGCCTGTGTGTATGACCGCAGTATAATGTCTCATACACAGATATGGATGGTCAGTGATGTAATAGGCCTTACCTGCTGGTATAAGGGGTGAGACCGTGCCTGTGTGTATGTGTGACTGCAGTATAATGTCTCATACACAGATATGGATGGTCAGTGATGTAATAGGCCTTACCTGCTGGTATAAGGGGTGAGACCGTGCCTGTGTGTGTGTGTGACCGCAGTATAATGTCTCATACACAGATATGGATGGTCAGTGATGTAATAGGCCTTACCTGCTGGTATAAGGGGTGAGACCGTGCCTGTGTGTATGTGTGACTGCAGTATAATGTCTCATACACAGATATGGATGGTCAGTACTGTAATAGGCCTTACCTGCTGGTATAAGGGGTGAGACCGTGCCTGTGTGTGTGTGACCGCAGTATAATGTCTCATACACAGATATGGATGGTCAGTGATGTAATAGGCCTTACCTGCTGGTATAAGGGGTGAGACCGTGCCTGTGTGTATGTGTGACCGCTGTATAATGTCTCATACAAGATATGGATGGTCAGTGATGTAATAGGCCTTACCTGCTGGTATAAGGGGTGAGACCGTGCCTGTGTGTATGTGTGACCGCAGTATAATGTCTCATACACAGATATGGATGGTCAGTGATGTAATAGGCCTTACCTGCTGGTATAAGGGGTGAGACCGTGCCTGTGTGTGTGTGTGACCGCAGTATAATGTCTCATACACAGATATGGATGGTCAGTGATGTAATAGGCCTTACCTGCTGGTATAAGGGGTGAGACCGTGCCTGTGTGTGTGTTGTGCAGCTGTATAAATTGCGCTATTCTCCAGCTTTCCTATGACGCATTCTCATTGCTGCCATATATTAGTCACATATAATAGTCCCATTTCCCCCAGGGGCCGGTCTCTGAATGTGCCGGGAGGCTGCTGGCCTAATGCTAGTTCGGGATAAAACTGCGCTATATGAGTGAGGCTATGAATTCAGTATTTACCAAACTTGGTGCTTTGGCATCCTGGGGTGCCATGGGGCACATGCTGGGGTGCCTCGGGTTTGTGTTTCGAGACCTAATCATATTATTAATGGTCAGTGTGGTTCGCAGCCACCAGCACTGGTTTTACCCGTCATAAAATATGTGGACACGTGGAATCCGTATCCCTGCCCTCCTCCGTATAACCGTCCCTCAATGTGACAGATAAGAACAAGTTACTTAATTTCATCATTTTTGTGCTAAATTTTTCTATAAGAATTTGGCCCAGGGGAGCCGTGAGGAAAATGCTGATAGTCCTACGGCGCCGTCATACAAAAACGTTTGGGAACCACTGGGTGGTGACTGCGAGAGTTATAGTCTGTGTCACAGGTAGGACACTTTTCATGGTTAACCACAAGGTGGCACTGTTCTGTAGTCTGTCTACAAGTGGGAACCTTATGGTGCGTTCACATGGGCAGATCTTACAGGACGATAAGAACGATAACTATATCGATCTTATCGTTCAGATTGTCCTACTTTTGGGCCCTTACAACCCCTCCAAACGATGGTCAATGCGCGGGCACGGATGGCCGTTATCGATATCGACCTTAGCCCGTGCATGCAGGCCATTAAACCTCATCACGTGCACTTGGGCTGTTAAGGCGCACTTGCCCCAGTGTAGCTGTGCCGGGTTTTCTTTGTCTCTCTGTCTGGGATGTCCTTGTTGTGTTGCTGTTTATGCTTATACTGTGTAGCGAGTGGTTTGTCTGTACTAATAATATTGTTGTGGCTCAGTATGTGCTCTAAGCTCTCAGCCTTTGTACCCACGTCGTGCAGTAAGCCATAGCGTGCAGGCAGACTAACCAGCCCTTGGGTAAGACGTGATGGGACCAGCAAGTAAAAGCCCAATCATCCAGACCAGGGGTCTTCAAACTTGGCCCTCCAGATGCTGTGGAACTACACATCCCAGCATGCAACTGCACATAGTTTTAGCATGCTGTTATATCAAAAAGGTGGCAGTGCATGCTGGGATGTGTAGTGCCACAGCAGCTGGAGGGCCAAGTTTGAAGGCCCCTGATCCAGACCATGGTGAGAGCTATGGCAGGGCATGTGTGGGGCTGATGTTGCAGTTCTGCTGGTGCAGGGCAGGAGAGTACTGACCATGTCTATAGGGGTGTGTGTATTCTACGCTTGTCACCTCGCTTTTCTCTGGAATCATTGCTGCGTAGAGTCTGAGAGCCATATTCAATTTGAGCCGAGCCGCGATACTTTTTCGCTTCCCGGACTTATCGCCTACTTTGCCTGTTTTGTAGGCGGAAAAGTATCGCGCGCCGCTGCCGCTTTACCCCGTATTCAATTTGAAAGTACGTGAAAACGGGACCCGGCGAAACTTGAACAGGCGGAAAGTACTGTCAGATTTGGGGATATCAGCCTGACACCCCCGAAAAGATGCTCTGACATGGAGGTTCACTATGGTACCCCCCGATTTGGCTCGCTGAAGGTATTTGGTGTTTTTAAACAGGCTCAATAGCTGCTAAATAGCGTTTTTCTATACGTGGTGCAGAATAGTATTCAGGAGTATTTTTTCCAGAAATAAATTTGGGGTACTTGAAAATGGGGGTCAGCATATTTAAAAGTTGCTAAAGTGAAAAAATCGTAAAATCCACCTGCCGCAAGCACCTGCAATGAAAAAAACACTTGGGGCATACTTGGGGACCCCCCCAGAGTCTAATTCACTAGTTTTTAGCTTTGTACCCCAACTTTTATTTTTTTTTGCCCCCAAATTCAAAGTGATTTTTTGGGGTATCCTTAAGTGTTTTTCTAAAGATTTGACAGATTACCTTTGGGGGACTGTCTGAAGGCTGCACAGGGGTTCCCGCAACGTTGCACCCCAAAACCCCAATTCTGCCCTTTTTACCGCCTGCCATTCATAGGCGAAACTTTTCCGCCTAGTACATTGCGTTGTCTTTCTGCCTAGGCGGAAAGTCTTCCAAATTGATTACGGGGTAAAAGCCAAACAGGCGAAAATGACGTCATTGGCGAAAAAGTATCACGGATCCGGACTTTTCGCCTGAAATTGAATATGGGCATATATCTTCCTGAAGGATGAGCCCCAGGTCTGCGCACCTAGTAATGGCGCCTTGTCCTCAGCCGGGATCATCACTTGCAGCATCTGGGGGATTGCAGGAGGGTCTGTGGGGTAGATTAATTTCTGTACTAAAGCACAGTTACATGGGCACCTGCCCTGGACTTTCGTATTCCCAAACAGCAACTACAGCGCTGTGTAATGTGTGGGGACGCCATAAGTGTAGATTAAATAACACATTTATCTTGTCCCCTTTATTTTGAGAAAAAACATGGCCACTAGATGGCGCATAGTGTACGCAGTAAGGTTTTGTGCAATGCCATAACATAACACGTGTACCGTGATCTGTGTGTGAGACCTGCAGGTTAGCTGCGCTATAACACGTGTACCGTGATGTGTGTGTGACCTGCAGGTTAGCTGCGCTATAACACGTCTACCGTGATGTGTGTGTGACCTGCAGGTTAGCTGCGCTATAACACATGTACCGTGATGTGTGTGTGACCTGCAGGTTAGCTGCGCTATAACACGTGTACCGTGATGTGTGTGTGACCTGCAGGTTAGCTGCGCTATAACACGTGTACCGTGATGTGTGTGTGACCTGCAGGTTAGCTGCGCTATAACACATGTACCGTGATGTGTGTGTGACCTGCAGGTTAGCTGCGCTATAACACGTGTACCGTGATGTGTGTGTGACCTGCAGGTTAGCTGCGCTATAACACATGTACCGTGATGTGTGTGTGTGTGTGACCTGCAGGTTAGCTGGGCTATACCACGTGTACCGTGATGTGTGTGTGTGACCTGCAGGTTAGCTGCGCTATAACACATGTACCGTGATGTGTGTGTGACCTGCAGGTTAGCTGCGCTATAACACGTGTACCGTGATGTGTGTGTGTGACCTGCAGGTTAGCTGCGCTATAACACGTGTACCGTGATGTGTGTGTGACCTGCAGGTTAGCTGCGCTATAACACATGTACCGTGATGTGTGTGTGACCTGCAGGTTAGCTGCGCTATAACACGTGTACCGTGATGTGTGTGTGTGACCTGCAGGTTAGCTGCGCTATAACACGTGTACCGTGATGTGTGTGTGACCTGCAGGTTAGCTGCGCTATAACACGTGTACCGTGATGTGTGTGTGACCTGCAGGTTAGCTGCGCTATAACACGTGTACCGTGATGTGTGTGTGTGACCTGCAGGTTAGCTGCGCTATAACACGTGTACCGTGATGTGTGTGTGACCTGCAGGTTAGCTGCGCTATAACACGTGTACCGTGATGTGTGTGAGACCTGCAGGTTAGCTGCGCTATAACACGTGTACCGTGATGTGTGTGTGACCTGCAGGTTAGCTGCGCTATAACACGTGTACCGTGATGTGTGTGTGACCTGCAGGTTAGCTGCGCTATAACACATGTACCGTGATGTGTGTGTGACCTGCAGGTTAGCTGCGCTATAACACGTGTACCGTGATGTGTGTGTGACCTGCAGGTTAGCTGCGCTATAACACATGTACCGTGATGTGTGTGTGTGTGACCTGCAGGTTAGCTGGGCTATAACACGTGTACCGTGATGTGTGTGTGACCTGCAGGTTAGCTGCGCTATAACACATGTACCGTGATGTGTGTGTGACCTGCAGGTTAGCTGCGCTATAACACGTGTACCGTGATGTGTGTGTGACCTGCAGGTTAGCTGCGCTATAACACGTGTACCGTGATGTGTGTGTGTGACCTGCAGGTTAGCTGCGCTATAACACGTGTACCGTGATGTGTGTGTGACCTGCAGGTTAGCTGCGCTATAACACGTGTACCGTGATGTGTGTGAGACCTGCAGGTTAGCTGCGCTATAACACGTGTACCGTGATGTGTGTGTGACCTGCAGGTTAGCTGCGCTATAACACGTGTACCGTGATGTGTGTGTGACCTGCAGGTTAGCTGCGCTATAACACGTGTACCGTGATGTGTGTGTGACCTGCAGGTTAGCTGCGCTATAACACGTGTACCGTGATGTGTGTGTGTGTGACCTGCAGGTTAGCTGGGCTATAACACGTGTACCGTGATGTGTGTGTGACCTGCAGGTTAGCTGCGCTATAACACGTGTACCGTGATGTGTGTGTGACCTGTAAACACCCTTTTGCAATTTTTTCTAAATATATTGCTTAACATGTATAGTGTTTCTATGTGTTGTCCGTCATGAGTTCCTCTTACCAGGCACTTGTTTGCGTGACCTTGGTTATTACACAGCTTTATTACATTGTAAACACATCAGCATGAGCATATACATACATGACCGGGTATTACACGCACGGAGCCATGAAGATACAGCAGGGTTTTTAACGAGTCGCATGTGGGTGTTAAAAAGCAAAAAAAATAGAGTGTTTAAACCTCAGGACACCAGAGGGCAGGATCACCCGTCCGAGGTTCTGCATATGTGGGCAGCGCCCTACAGTGCCCCTGGGATCGTCTTCGCCCACTATAGTGTAATCTTGCATTGTCCTATGTGTGTGTGAGCTGTAGCTGTGATTGGGGTAATGATCGGGGGAACGGTGTTGGGGTGTCCTCCCCATTGTGCACTGCTATCAGATATTGGGTTACTGATGTATATAGCATCAAGCTCATAAAGCCATGTATATGGATATACTGGTCACTGTCCGTCACAGCCAGCTCTCATACTATAGACCGATAAAGGTGCTGGCAGGTACTGTACTACTGCTGTATGTAGCTGATTACAGGGGCTGGGATAGTGTACTGCTGTATGTAGCTTATTACAGGGGCTGGGATAGTGTACTGCTATATGTAGCTTATTACAGGGGCTGGGATAGTGTACTGCTGTATGGAGCTTATTACAGGGGCTGGGATAATGTACTGTTGTATGTAGCTTATTACAGGGGCTGGGATTGTGTACTGCTGTATGTAGCTGATTACGGGGGCTGGGATAGTGTACTGCTGTATGTAGCTTATTACAGGGGCTGGGATAGTGTACTGCTGTATGTAGCTTATTACAGGGGCTGGGATAGTGTACTGCTGTATGTAGCTTATTACGGGGGCTGGGATAGTGTACTGCTGTATGTAGCTGATTACGGGGGCTGGGATAGTGTACTGCTGTATGTAGCTTATTACGGGGGCTGGGATAGTGTACTGCTGTATGTAGCTTATTACAGGGGCTGGGATAGTGTACTGCTGTATGGAGCTTATTACAGGGGCTGGCATAGTGTACTGCTGTATGTAGCTGATTACGGGGGCTGGGATAGTGTACTGCTGTATGTAGCTTATTACGGGGGCTGGGATAGTGTACTGCTGTATGTAGCTTATTACAGGGGCTGGGATAATGTACTGTTGTATGTAGCTTATTACAGGGGCTGGGATAGTGTACTGCTGTATGTAGCTTATTACAGGGGCTGGGATAGTGTACTGCTGTATGGAGCTTATTACAGGGGCTGGGATAATGTACTGTTGTATGTAGCTTATTACAGGGGCTGGGATTGTGTACTGCTGTATGTAGCTGATTACGGGGGCTGGGATAGTGTACTGCTGTATGTAGCTTATTACAGGGGCTGGGATTGTGTACTGCTGTATGTAGCTTATTACGGGGGCTGGGATAGTGTACTGCTGTATGTAGCTTATTACAGGGGCTGGGATAATGTACTGTTGTATGTAGCTTATTACAGGGGCTGGGATTGTGTACTGCTGTATGTAGCTGATTACGGGGGCTGGGATAGTGTACTGCTGTATGTAGCTTATTACAGGGGCTGGGATTGTGTACTGCTGTATGTAGCTTATTACGGGGGCTGGGATAGTGTACTGCTGTATGTAGCTTATTACAGGGGCTGGGATAGTGTACTGCTGTATGTAGCTTATTACAGGGGCTGGGATAGTGTACTGCTGTATGTAGCTTATTACGGGGGCTGGGATAGTGTACTGCTGTATGTAGCTGATTACGGGGGCTGGGATAGTGTACTGCTGTATGTAGCTTATTACGGGGGCTGGGATAGTGTACTGCTGTATGTAGCTTATTACGGGGGCTGGGATAGTGTACTGCTGTATGTAGCTTATTACGGGGGCTGGGATAGTGTACTGCTGTATGTAGCTGATTACGGGGGCTGGGATAGTGTACTGCTGTATGTAGCTTATTACAGGGGGCTGGGATAGTGTACTGCTGTATGTAGCTGATTACGGGGGCTGGGATAGTGTACTGCTGTATGTAGCTGATTACGGGGGCTGGGATAGTGTACTGCTGTATGTAGCTGATTACGGGGGCTGGGATAGTGTACTGCTGTATGTAGCTTATTACGGGGGCTGGGATAGTGTACTGCTGTATGTAGCTTATTACGGGGGCTGGGATAGTGTACTGCTGTATGTAGCTTATTACGGGGGCTGGGATAGTGTACTGCTGTATGTAGCTGATTACGGGGGCTGGGATAGTGTACTGCTGTATGTAGCTGATTACGGGGGCTGGGATAGTGTACTGCTGTATGTAGCTGATTACAGGGGCTGGGATAGTGTACTGCTGTATGTAGCTGATTACGGGGGCTGGGATAGTGTACTGCTGTATGTAGCTTATTACAGGGGGCTGGGATAGTGTACTGCTGTATGTAGCTGATTACGGGGGCTGGGATAGTGTACTGCTGTATGTAGCTGATTACGGGGGCTGGGATAGTGTACTGCTGTATGTAGCTTATTACAGGGGCTGGGATTGTGTACTGCTGTATGTAGCTGATTACGGGGGCTGGGATAGTGTACTGCTGTATGTAGCTTATTACAGGGGGCTGGGATAGTGTACTGCTGTATGTAGCTTATTACAGGGGCTGGGATAGTGTACTGCTGTATGGAGCTTATTACAGGGGCTGGCATAGTGTACTGCTGTATGGAGCTTATTACAGGGGCTGGGATAATGTACTGTTGTATGTAGCTTATTACGGGGGCTGGGATAGTGTACTGCTGTATGTAGCTTATTACGGGGGCTGGGATAGTGTACTGCTGTATGTAGCTTATTACAGGGGCTGGGATAGTGTACTGCTGTATGTAGCTTATTACGGGGGCTGGGATAGTGGTGCCTGTGTGTGTGTGTGTGTGTGTGTGTGTGTGTGATCTGTACTAGGTCATTTACTTGCTGTTATCCCTATAGTATAATATGGGGTCTGTGCTAAGGTTTATACTTTTCATATCGTTCACAGAGTTGCTGGAGGGTGTGAAGCTTGTCCATAAACCCGTCTCATTACAGCCCAGAGGACTCGTCAACAAAGGAAACTGGTGTTATATCAATGCTGTATCCTTAGTGCTGGCTGCTGGCCCTCCCGTGGGGGTTTGCTGGGACTTATAATGCCACAAACTTTGGGGGGGGGGGGGCTTCTGTGATATCTACCCCCCAGTATGGTTTATATCGGCTGTGATATCTACGCCCCCATTATGGTTTATAATGGCTGTCATATCTACCCCCCATTATGGTTTATAATGGCTGTGATATTTACCCCCCAATATGGTTTATAGCGGCTGTGATATCCCCTCCTGCTATGGTCTATAAGCGGCAGTGAGATCCCCTCCTGCTATGGTCTATAAGCGGCTGTGAGATCCCCTCCTGCTATGGTCTATAAGCGGCTGTGAGATCCCCTCCTGCTATGGTCTATATAAGCGGCAGTGAGATCCAGTCCTGCTATGGTCTATAGGCGGCTGTGAGATCCCCTCCTGCTATGGTCTATAAGCGGCTGTGAGATCCCCTCCTGCTATGGTCTATATAAGCGGCAGTGAGATCCAGTCCTGCTATGGTCTATAGGCGGCAGTGAGATCCCCTCCTGCTATGGTCTATAGGCGGCAGTGAGATCCCCTCCTGCTATGGTCTATAAGCGGCAGTGAGATCCCCTCCAGCTATGGTCTATAGGCGGCTGTGAGATCCCCTCCTGCTATGGTCTATAGGCGGCAGTGAGATCCCCTCCTGCTATGGTCTATAGGTGGCAGTGAGATCCCCTCCTGCTATGGTCTATAGGCGGCTGTGAGATCCCCTCCTGCTATGGTCTATAGGCGGCAGTGAGATCCCCTCCTGCTATGGTCTATAGGCGGCTGTGAGATCCCCTCCTGCTATGGTCTATAAGTGGCTGTGAGATCCCCTCCTGCTATGGTCTATAAGTGGCTGTGAGATCCCCTCCTGCTATGGTCTATAGGCGGCTGTGAGATCCCCTCCTGCTATGGTCTATAAGTGGCTGTGAGATCCCCTCCTGCTATGGGTCTATAAGCGGCTGTGAGATCCCCTCCTGCTATGGTCTATAGGCGGCTGTGAGATCCCCTCCTGCTATGGTCTATAGGCGGCTGTGAGATCCCCTCCTGCTATGGTCTATAGGCGGCTGTGAGATCCCCTCCTGCTATGGTCTATAGGCGGCTGTGAGATCCCCTCCTGCTATGGTCTATAGGCGGCTGTGAGATCCCCTCCTGCTATGGTCTATAGGCGGCTGTGAGATCCCCTCCTGCTATGGTCTATAGGCGGCTGTGAGATCCCCTCCTGCTATGGTCTATAGGCGGCTGTGAGATCCCCTCCTGCTATGGTCTATAGGCGGCTGTGAGATCCCCTCCTGCTATGGTCTATAGGCGGCTGTGAGATCCCCTCCTGCTATGGTCTATAGGCGGCTGTGAGATTCTCCCGGTCATTGCGTTCTCCTTAGCCTGTGCTGCAGACCCTACAAGCTCTGGTGGCGTGTCCTCCTATGTATCACCTTATGAAGTGCATTCCAATCTACACCAAGCTGCAGAGACCATGTACATCAACGCCTATGATTGACAGCTTGTAAGTACTATTTCCACTCTGTGTCCCGTCCCTTGGTGACCACATCGGTATAATATGGGTACACTGACTGCTGATTTTTGGGTTTATATTCCTGGGATTAATAAACACTAATTATCTTACAGAAAAGCCTGAAAACATAATGTGGGATTTGTGTTTTATTTCAGTGTACGACTGATGAATGAGTTCACAAACATGCCGGTTCTGCCGAAAGCGAAGCAGGGTATGTGTGCGCGCTGATACGTTATATTCTGTTGTGTAACGCTGCGTTCCCCATAGGGTATTTCATCACCACGTGTAGCCAACACTCTGATACAGCTCATATTACCGCTCATCAGTCTAATATGTCTGTTCCTGGGTATTACAGCGTATCTGTGCTGCTGGCATCATGCCGGCTTATTCTGCCAATATATACGCCATACAGTGCCATGGTCCTGTGTATTACAGCGTATCTGTGCTGCTGGCATCATGCCGGCTTATTCTGCCCATATATACGCCATACAGCGCCATGTTCCTGGGTATTACAGCGTATCTGTGCTGCTGGCATCATGCCGGCTTATTCTGCCCATATATACGCCATACAGCGCCATGTTCCTGGGTATTACAGCGTATCTGTGCTGCTGGCATCATGCCGGCTTATTCTGCCCATATATACGCCATACAGCGCCATGTTACTGTGTTTTACAGCGTATCTGTGCTGCTGGCATCATGCCGGCTTATTCTGCCCATATATACGCCATACAGCGCCATGGTCCTGTGTATTACAGCGTATCTGTGCTGCTGGCATCATGCCGGCTTATTCTGCCCATATATACGCCATACAGCGCCATGTTCCTGTGTATTACAGCGTATCTGTGCTGCTGGCATCATGCCGGCTTATTCTGCCCATATATACGCCATACAGCGCCATGTTCCTGTATTTTACAGCGTATCTGTGCTGCTGGCATCATGCCGGCTTATTCTGCCCATATATACGCCATACAGTGCCATGTTCCTGTGTATTACAGCGTATCTGTGCTGCTGGCATCATGCCGTCTTATTCTGCCCATATATACGCCATACAGCGCCATGTTACTGTGTATTACAGCGTATCTGTGCTGCTGGCATCATGCCGGCTTATTCTGCCAATATATACGCCATACAGCGCCATGGTCCTGTGTATTACAGCGTATCTGTGCTGCTGGCATCATGCCGGCTTATTCTGCCCATATATACGCCATACAGCGCCATGTTCCTGTGTATTACAGCGTATCTGTGCTGCTGGCATCATGCCGTCTTATTCTGCCCATATATGCGCCATACAGCGCCATGTTACTGTGTATTACAGCGTATCTGTGCTGCTGGCATCATGCCGGCTTATTCTGCCAATATATACGCCATACAGCGCCATGGTCCTGTGTATTACAGCGTATCTGTGCTGCTGGCATCATGCCGGCTTATTCTGCCCATATATACGCCATACAGCGCCATGTTCCTGTGTATTACAGCGTATCTGTGCTGCTGGCATCATGCCGTCTTATTCTGCCCATATATACGCCATACAGCGCCATGGTCCTGTGTATTACAGCGTATCTGTGCTGCTGGCATCATGCCGGCTTATTCTGCCCATATATACGCCATACAGCGCCATGTTCCTGTGTATTACAGCGTATCTGTGCTGCTGGCATCATGCCGGCTTATTCTGCCCATATATACGCCATACAGCGCCATGTTCCTGTGTATTACAGCGTATCTGTGCTGCTGGCATCATGCCGGCTTATTCTGCCCATATATACGCCATACAGCGCCATGTTCCTCTGTATTACAGCATATCTGCTGCTGGCGTCATGCCGGATTATTCTGCCCATATATACTCCATACAGCGCCATGTTCCTGTGTATTACAGCGTATCTGCGCTGCTGGCATCATGCCGGCTTATTCTGCCCATATATACGCCATACAGCGCCATGTTCCTGTGTATTACAGCGTATCTGTGCTGCTGGCGTCATGCCGGCTTATTCTGCCCATATATACGCCATACAGCGCCATGTTCCTGTGTTTTACAGCGTATATGTGCCTCTGGCGTCATGCCGGCTTATTCTGCCCATATATACGCCATACAGCGCCATGTTCCTGTGTTTTACAGCGTATATGTGCCTCTGGCATCATGCCGGCTTATTCTGCCCATATATACGCCATACAGCGCCATGTTCCTGTGTATTACAGCATATCTGCTGCTGGCGTCATGCCGGATTATTCTGCCCATATATACTCCATACAGCGCCATGTTCCTGTGTATTACAGCGTATCTGTGCTGCTGGCATCATGCCGGCTTATTCTGCCCATATATACGCCATACAGTGCCATGTTCCTGTGTATTACAGCGTATTTGTGCTGCTGGCATCATGCCGGCATATTCTGCCCATATATACGCCATACAGCGCCATGTTCCTGTGTATTACAGCGTATCTGTGCTGCTGGCATCATGCCGGCTTATTCTGCCCATATATACGCCATACAGCGCCATGTTCCTCTGTTTTACAGCATATATGTGCCTCTGGCATCATGCCGGCTTATTCTGCCCATATATACGCCATACAGCGCCATGTTCCTGTGTATTACAGCGTTTCTGCGCTGCTGGCATCATGCCGGCTTATTCTGCCCATATATACGCCATACAGCGCCATGTTCCTGTGTATTACAGCGTATTTGTGCTGCTGGCATCATGCCGGCTTATTCTGCCCATATATACGCCATACAGTGCCATGTTCCTGTGTATTACAGCGTATTTGTGCTGCTGGCATCATGCCGGCTTATTCTGCCCATATATACGCCATACAGCGCCATGTTCCTGTGTATTACAGCGTATCTGTGCTGCTGGCATCATGCCGGCTTATTCTGCCCATATATACGCCATACAGCGCCATGTTCCTGTGTATTACAGCGTATCTGCTGCTGGCGTCATGCCTGATTATTCTGCCCATATATACTCCATACAGCGCCATGTTCCTGTGTATTACAGCGTATCTGTGCTGCTGGCATCATGCCGGCTTATTCTGCCCATATATACGCCATACAGCGCTATGTTCCTGTGTATTACAGCGTATATGTGCTGCTGGCGTCATGCCGGCTTATTCTGCCCATATATACGCCATACAGCGCCATGTTCCTGTGTATTACAGCGTATCTGTGCTGCTGGCATCATGCCGGCTTATTCTGCCCATATATACGCCATACAGCGCCATGTTCCTGTGTATTACAGCGTATCTGTGCTGCTGGCATCATGCCGGCTTATTCTGCCCATATATACGCCACACAGCGCCATGTTCCTGTGTATTACAGCGTATCTGTGCTGCTGGCATCATGCCGGCTTATTCTGCCCATATATACGCCATACAGCGCCATGTTCCTGTGTATTACAGCGTATCTGCTGCTGGCGTCATGCCGGATTATTCTGCCCATATATACGCCATACAGCGCCATGTTCCTGTGTATTACAGCGTATCTGTGCTGCTGGCATCATGCCGGCTTATTCTGCCCATATATACGCCATACAGCGCCATGTTCCTGGGTATTACAGCGTATCTGCGCTGCTGGCATCATGCCGGCTTATTCTGCCCATATATACGCCATACAGCGCCATGTTCCTGTGTATTACAGCGTATCTGTGCTGCTGGCATCATGCCGGCTTATTCTGCCCATATATACGCCATACAGCGCCATGTTCCTGTGTATTACAGCGTATCTGTGCCTCTGGCATCATGCCGGCTTATTCTGCCCATATATACGCCATACAGCGCTATGTTCCTGGGTATTACAGCGTATCTGTGCTGCTGGCGTCATGCCGGCTTATTCTGCCATACAGCGCCATGCCTCGGAGAATGGGGGGTGTGCCATGAGCGCTGATGGACACCATGTTCCCTAGGGTCTGCGACCCATCTGCTTTATTATGGCGCAATGTTATATGATGCAAAGTACATAATGGAGATTATTGCGTTCATATTAGCCGTAGAGCAGGAACGCATGTCTGTGAGATGACAGGGCGAATGTGATTGGTTGTAGAATGAGACCCATGAGGATAGTAGTAACCAGTCCCTTTCTGTCACTAACCTCAGTGTCCTGCGATTCCTTGGCAGTCCCCGGTGACAAGCTCGTGCGAGACATCCGGCCCGGGACAGCTTTTGAACCTACGTACATCTACCGTTTGCTGACCGTCTCCAAGTCAACTCTATCAGAGAAGGTAATACGCTAGCAGAGGCGGCATCTCCCCATACAGTGTGGGGAGTACTCTCTGTCCTGCGCTACATTGTAATATCGGCCAGTGACTGTTACAGCAATGTCATGGTGCAGTATGTCAGACATGGGAGTGTACAGGATATAGGGCAGTAATGCAGTATATCAGACATGGGAGTGTACAGGATATAGGACAGTAATGCAGTTTGTTAGAAATGGGAGTGTACAAGATATAGGGCAGTAATGCAGTATATCAGACATGGGAGCGTACAGGATATAGCGCAGTAATGCAGTATGTCAGACATGGGAGAGTACAGGACATAGGGCAGTAATGCAGTATGTCAGACATGGGAGAGTACAGGACATAGGGCAGTAATGCAGTATATCAGACATGGGAGAGTACAGGATATAGCGCAGTAATGCAGTATGTCAGACATGGGAGAGTACAGGACATAGGGCAGTAATGCAGTATATCAGACATGGGAGAGTACGGGACATAGGGCAGTAATGCAGTAAATCAGACATGGGAGTGTACAGGATATAGGGCAGTAATGCAGTATATCAGACATGGGAGTGTACAGGTCATAGGGCAGTAATGCAGTATATCAGACATGGGAGTGTACAGGACATAGGGCAGTAATGCAGTATATCAGACATGGGAGTGTACAGGACATAGGGCAGTAATGCAGTATGTCAGACATGGGAGAGTACAGAACATAGGGCAGTAATGCAGTATGTCAGACATGGGAGTGTACAGGACATAGGGCAGTAATGCAGTATGTCAGACATGGGAGTGTACAGGATATAGGGCAGTAATGCAGTATGTCAGACATGGGAGAGTACAGGATATAGGGCAGTAATGCAGTATATCAGACATGGGAGAGTACAGAACATAGGGCAGTAATGCAGTATGTCATACATGTGAGTGTACAGGATATAGGGCAATAATGCAGTATGTCAGACATGGGAGTGTACAAGATATAGGGCAGTAATGCAGTATGTCAGACATGGGAGTGTACAGAACATAGGGCAGTAATGCAGTATATCAGACATGGGCGTGTACTGGACATAGGGCAGTAATGCAGTATGTCATACATGTGAGTGTACAGGATATAGGGCAGTAATGCAGTATGTCAGACATGGGAGTGTACAGGATATAGGGCAGTAATGCAGTATGTCAGACATGGGAGAGTACAGGATATAGGGCAGTAATGCAGTATATCAGACATGGGAGAGTACAGAACATAGGGCAGTAATGCAGTATGTCATACATGTGAGTGTACAGGATATAGGGCAGTAATGCAGTATGTCAGACATGGGAGTGTACAGGATATAGGGCAGTAATGCAGTATGTCAGACATGGGAGAGTACAGGATATAGGGCAGTAATGCAGTATGTCAGACATGGGAGAGTACAGGATATAGGGCAGTAATGCAGTATATCAGATGGGAGAGTACAGAACATAGGGCAGTAATGCAGTATGTCATACATGTGAGTGTACAGGATATAGGGCAGTAATGCAGTATGTCAGACATGGGAGTGTACAGGACATAGGGCAGTAATGCAGTATGTCAGACATGGGAGAGTACAGGATATAGGGCAGTAATGCAGTATATCAGACATGGGAGAGTACAGAACATAGGGCAGTAATGCAGTATATCAGACATGGGAGAGTACAGGATATAGGGCAGTAATGCAGTATGTCATACATGTGAGTGTACAGGATATAGGGCAGTAATGCAGTATGTCAGACATGGGAGTGTACAGGATATAGGGCAGTAATGCAGTATATCAGACATGGGAGTGTACAGGATATAGGGCAGTAATGCAGTATATCAGACATGGGAGAGTACAGGATATAGGGCAGTAATGCAGTATATCAGACATGGGAGAGTACAGGATATAGGGCAGTAATGCAGTATATCAGACATGGGAGAGTACAGGATATAGGGCAGTAATGCAGTATGTTAGACATGGGAGAGTACAGGATATAGGGCAGTAATGCAGTATTTCTACTTCAGGGTCCATAGGGGGTCCACAGGGTTGACCTTGGGGGTTATAGCTGGAACAGGATCCATGGGCACCACACAGTTAAGCTTTTAGCTCCCAGGATGCACTTGGGTCCTCCTCTATACCCCGCCCCCGAGCCACAGGCACCCCAGTGTAAGCTGGTGCCCGGCCGGAGTCGGTCACCGCGCAGGGGGGCTGCAGGAGCAGCCCCCAAAAGCTTTTATTTTAAGTTAAATTTTATTTATTTTTAATCTATTTTTACTACAGACGGCAGCGAAGGGCTGTCTGTACAGACGCCCACGCTGCCGCTCTGATCCCCGACTGGCGCCGCGACGCCAGTACTGATCTGGGGATCGCGGCGGGAGGGCAGAGTCCGTACTAGCCGGACTCTGTCTACCTCCCAGGACTGCTGCCGGAGTCGCCGGGGATTCAGGTAAGCCGCGCGTCGCTGGCTAGCGGCGGCGCGCGGAATGCCTTAAATGCAGTCCTTTAGCCTCCGGTCCGGGGGACAGACCGGAGGCTGCTGGCAGTGGCGGCGGGCCCCCCCCATAACCCGTGGGACCACTAGACCACCAGGGATAACCGGCAAGCGGGAAGCCAGCATCCCTGGGGTTAATGGCCAGCCAGGGGAGGAAGCCTTCCCTGTCAGCGGCTCCTCCCCTCAGCTCAGCGCGCCTTTCAGCACGCAGTCTGGCGTCGCTGAGCTGCAGATTCCTCGGCCACTCCTCCTCTGAGGTCTCCAGCGGCCATTTTCCCAGTGGCAGCGCAGATCTCAGGGAGCACGCGGACCGGTCCCCCTGTGTACCTCTCCCCTGATTAAGGACAGCGTACACAGCACTATAGCCCTCCCAGACACTGAATCTGGGCAGGTTGATTGTAGTGTAAAGGTGCAGTGAGTATATCTTCCTGCATGGTATGTGACTTTTTGCTAGTGCTGCCTGTCTGTGCTTATTTTCCGCTTACTGTCAGCTTATACCTATCCCTTTACTTCTCCTACAAGCCCTGCAGGTGTGTGGGGGAGGGGCGTTTCTACTGACCTCACTTATATAGATCACGTATTTGTGAGGTCCGTCACATACAGTTGTGTGCTACTCAGTACCATATTGTGGGCTGTTGTTCAGCACACCGGTGAGTGCGTTTTACTTCTACCCTGGTGCCAGATATATAATATATTCTGTCATGTCAGACGAGGAGGTTGAGCGCTCAGTGGCTCCGGTGTTGGCCTCCTGCGGACGCTGTTCTGCAGGAGTAGATAGGGAGGATTTGTCACAGGATGGCCTGTGTAGTCGATGCCAGGTGGCTCCTGGCCCATCCAGACCTTCTCTGGCGCAGGAACCACCGTGGGCGATGTTTTCTCAAGTGCTGGTGTCTATTGCGGACCGTCTGTCGGTCCCGACTGCTCTCCCTACTAGGGCGGTGCCCCAGCCGACCATCCCCCATTCCCCGGGTGTCCCGCAGTTATTGCGGAGTCCTCCTGGGTCTCAATCAGTTGGTCCCTTTGGGGGGTTGCCTATGTATATACAGGCTTCCCCTGTGCCGCAGCAGCCTGTGGTACCTTTTCAGGCCCCTATGGCGACGCCTCCACCATGGGTGGATGTGCTCTCCAACTCCGTGCAAAATTTGGCGGCCGCTTCCTCGGCTTTTCAGTCAATGTTGCAGACTGACATGCCTTCTAGGATTTCTAAACGCCCACTCATGGCACGGGCTGCTCAGGTATCGGACTCAGAGGGTTCCTCAGATGATGGGGAGGTCCCTGATGACACTGACTCGGACGCCTCGGTCCAGGAAATGGATACCAAGTCGTCCATTAATGTGCGAGCACTAGTTAGGGCGGTGCGAGCTATTCTTCTTATAGAGGATGAGGCACCGGTTCCTAGGTCGAAGTTTCCTAGTTTCAAAAAAACTAAGGTGGCTTCTGCGGTGTTTCCCCTGTCTGATCAGTTGACGGATCATATGGCGGTAGCTTGGCAGGCGCCCAGTAAGAGATTCCTTCCTCAGAAGCGGTTGGCTTCTAATTACCCCTTCCCTGAGGCACATTGTAAAAAATGGGAAACTCCACCGGCGGTGGATTCCCATGTCACCCGTTTAACTCGGGGCGCCACCTTACCATTACCGTCGATATCCTCGCTGAAGGATCCCACGGACAGGAAAGTTGAGACTTGCTTAAAGTCTATTTACTCCCTCTCCGGGGCGGTGGCCCGACCGTCCATGGCCATTTCCTGGGTGGCCAAGGCCATTGAGGGGTGGGCCAATGCATTGGAAGATACCTTCCCGGACGACGCTCCGGATGTCCAGCGGGCGTTGTTGGGACAAATGAGGGACGCCGCTTCTTACATTGGAGAAGCTTCTTTAGATGCTAGTCTGCTGACCTCGCGGGTATCGGCTGCAGCGGTGTCTGCCCGCCGATCCTTATGGTTGCGGTCCTGGAGAGCGGACTCTGATTCAAAGAAAGGTCTGGAGGCCTTACCTTTCAATGGGGAATTACTATTTGGTCCGGACTTGGACAAAATAGTGGACACCCTGGCTAAATCCAAGTCGGCCTTCCTCCCTTCGGCGGCACTGCCTGCTAAGGTTCGGAGTTCGGCTTTTCGTTCCTTTCGGGTTCAGGGTAAGGCGAAAGGTCAGTCCTTCCCGAGACAGTCTGCGAGTAAGACGGCCTCTAAACCCAAGAAGCAAGCCTGGAGTGCTCGGCGCCCTTCTTCCAAGCAGGAAGATAAACCTGCGGCCTGATGGGACGGGCCTCCCTCTGGGGGACCTCAGAGTGGGAGGCCGACTTCTTCTATTTGCCCAGTGCTGGCACAATACCACCACGGATGCCTGGGTTCGAGAAGTGGTCTCCCAGGGGTACGCCCTGTCTTTTCGGCACAGACCACCCCACCAGTTTTTCTGCACAAGTCCTTCTCAGGACAAGACCAAGGCGTTACAGGTTCAGGAGGCTATAGAGTCCTTGCTGAAAGCAGGGGTCATTGTTCCCGTTCCTCTATCACAACGAGGGACGGGGTATTATTCGTCTCTGTTTCTGGTGCAGAAACCCAATGGTTCTCATCGCCCTATCCTCAACTTGAAGTCTCTGAACAAATTCCTCAGAGTTCCCAAGTTCAGGATGGAAACGTTACGTTCCATCATTCTGGCGATGGAACCGGGGGATTACATGGTGTCCCTGGACATCCAGGACGCCTACCTCCATGTTCCGATAGCATCTTCACACCAGCGGTATCTGAGGTTCGCTATCCTTCAACACCACTATCAGTTCCGGGCGCTACCCTTTGGTCTCTCCACGGCACCGAGGGTGTTCACGAAGATTATGGCGGTCATGGCCGCACATCTTCGGAACCAGAATGTACGGCTGCTGCCGTACCTGGACGACCTCCTGTTGCTGGCGAGCTCCCCGGAGGTACTGCTTCAACATCTCCACCTGACGATCGCTTGCCTGCAAGCACACGGGTGGTTGATAAATTGGAAAAAGTCCTCCCTGATTCCATCACAGCGGATGGTTCATTTGGGAGCCCTGCTGGATTCGCGTCAGCAAAGGATCTTCCTGACTCCGGAGAAGGTCGCCTCACTACAGCTGCGGATACGCAGTTGCCTGAGCCGTTGCCGCCTGTCGGTCCATTCGGCTATGAGAGTTCTGGGGTCCATGGTGTCGACATTCGACATGGTGGAATTTGCCCAGTTCCATTCCCGGCCCCTGCAGGGGCTGATTCTATCAGAATGGAACGGGTTACCTCACCGGATCCGCTCTCAGGTGCTGGTGTTGTCTCCGGACGTTCGGCTATCTTTGGCTTGGTGGCTTCAGACAGCTCATCTGGTCGAGGGGCGCCCATTTTGGGTCCCGGACTGGGTCCTGCTCACGACGGATGCCAGTCTCCGGGGTTGGGGGGCAGTGACCGGCTCTTTGTCGCTTCAGGGTCGTTGGTCAGCGGAAGAAGCACTTCTCCCCATCAACATCCTGGAACTGCGGGCAGTATACAAGGCCCTGCAGTCGTCCGGCCCCGCTCTTCACGGAAGGGCGGTACAGGTGCAGTCCGACAACGCCACCACGGTGGCGTATATCAATCACCAAGGCGGAACTCGCAGTCAGGCAGCGATGTCGGAGGTGTCTCGTATCCTGTCTTGGGCGGAGGGTCACATTCCAGTGATCTCGGCGGTCTTCATCCCCGGAGTCCTCAATTGGGAGGCGGACTTCCTCAGCCGTCACGACGTGCATCCCGGGGAATGGTCGCTTCACCCAGAGGTGTTTCAGCTACTCGTGGACAGGTGGGGACTGCCGGAGCTGGACTTGATGGCCTCCCGTCACAATCACAAGTTGCCCGTTTACGGGTCAAGGACAAGAGACGCAGGTGCAAGTCTGGTGGACGCGCTGTCGCTGACATGGACGTTTCACCTGGCGTATCTGTTTCCTCCGATATCCCTGCTTCCTCGGGTTCTGCGGAAATTCAAGCAGGACGGCGGCATGCTCGTGCTGGTAGCTCCGGCCTGGCCCAGACGTCCTTGGTACTCCGATCTGAGGAGCCTCTCCATCGACGTTCCGTACCTTCTTCCTCAACGTCGGGACCTGTTGTCTCAGGGGCCCTGCCTTTACCCGGATCTGGGTCGGCTGTCTTTGACGGCGTGGCTCTTGAGACAGCCGTCTTGAGGTCTCGGGGCTTCTCCAGTTCGGTTATTGGTACGATGCTCAGGGCACGCAAGCCTGCTTCAGCACGGATTTATCACAGAGTGTGGCACACTTACTTTCAGTGGTGTGAGTCCAGACTTTATGATCCTCAGGTGTTCCGAGTTTCTAGGATCTTGGAATTTCTTCAGTCAGGATTGCATCTCTGAAGGTTCATGTGTCCGCCTTGTCCGTGTGGTTTCAACGGCGGATTGCAATACTACCAGACGTTCACACCTTTTTCCAAGGTGTTATCAGGATCCAGCCTCCCTTTGTGCCTCCGGTGGCTCCTTGGGACTTGGCGGTGGTGCTACGGGTCCTGCAGGGTCCTCCGTTTGAGCCTCTTGAGGCGGTGGAGCTCAAGTGGCTGACATTTAAGACGGTTTTTCTCCTGGCAATTGCTTCGGCCAGGAGGGTGTCTGAATTGGGGGCGCTTTCCTGTCGCCCTCCTTTCCTAATCTTTCACCAGGACAGAGCGGTGCTCCGCACTCGTCCTGAGTTTTTGCCCAAAGTGGTCTCGAAGTTCCATATTAATCAGGAACTTGTTGTGCCAGCTTTTCAGTCCCCTGATCTTTCAGCTGGTGAGACTTCCTTAGATGTGGTCCGGGCGCTTAGAATTTATGTAGACCGGACGGCTTCGGTTAGGAAGTCTGATTCCTTGTTTATCCTCTTTGGTTTTCACAAGAGGGGTTGGCCTGCCAACAAACAAACGTTAGCCCGTTGGCTTCGTTCCGTTATTTGTGAGGCTTATGCACAGGAGGGCTTACCTGTGCCAGCCTCTGTTAAGGCTCATTCCACTCGTTCTGTGGGTCCCTCTTGGGCTGCTAGACGTGGCGCTTCTGCTGTTCAGCTGTGTAGGGCGGCCACTTGGTCTTCAATTCAGACGTTTTTGAGGTTCTATGCGTTTGACACCTTTGCCTCTCAGGATGCATCCTTTGGGCGCCGGGTACTCCTTTCAGCACAGGAGCGTCCCCGCCCTTAGTTGTACTGCTTTGGGACATCCCCAAGGTCAACCCTGTGGACCCCCTATGGACCCTGAAGTAGAAAACAAGAGATATGGTAAGAACTTACCTTTGTTATCTCTGTTTCTACGAAGTCCATAGGGTCCACAGGGCGCCCGCCCTGACGCACCTGGCTTCAAATGGGCTGTGTGGCTGGTCACCGGTTTTCCGTCTCCTATTGCTGTGAGTATGGTTTCTTGTGTGTTCCAGTCTTCCTTCTCTCTGTTCCATATTCTCCTCCGGCCTAGGCTGCTTACCAACTGGGGTGCCTGTGGCTCGGGGGCGGGGTATAGAGGAGGACCCAAGTGCATCCTGGGAGCTAAAAGCTTAACTGTGTGGTGCCCATGGATCCTGTTCCAGCTATAACCCCCAAGGTCAACCCTGTGGACCCTATGGACTTCGTAGAAACAGAGATAACAAAGGTAAGTTCTTACCATATCTCTTGTTATCAGACATGGGAGTGTACAGGATATAGGGCAGTAATGCAGTATATCAGACATGGGAGAGTACAGAACATAGGGCAGTAATGCAGTATGTCATACATGTGAGTGTACAGGACATAGGGCAGTAATGCAGTATGTCATACATGTGAGTGTACAGGATATAGGGCAGTAATGCAGTATGTCATACATGGGAGTGTACAGGATATAGGGCAGTAATGCAGTATATCAGACATGGGAGTGTACAGGATATAGGGCAGTAATGCAGTATATCAGACATGGGAGAGTACAGGATATAGGGCAGTAATGCAGTATGTTAGACATGGGAGAGTACAGGATATAGGGCAGTAATGCAGTATATCAGACATGGGAGAGTACAGGATATAGGGCAGTAATGCAGTATATCAGACATGGGAGAGTACAGGATATAGGGCAGTAATGCAGTATGTTAGACATGGGAGAGTACAGAATATAGGGCAGTAATGCAGTATATCAGACATGGGAGTGTACAGGATATAGGGCAGTAATGCAGTATATCAGACATGGGAGAGTACAGAACATAGGGCAGTAATGCAGTATGTCATACATGTGAGTGTACAGGATATAGGGCAGTAATGCAGTATGTCATACATGTGAGTGTACAGGATATAGGGCAGTAATGCAGTATGTCATACATGTGAGTGTACAGGATATAGGGCAGTAATGCAGTATATCAGACATGGGAGTGTACAGGATATAGGGCAGTAATGCAGTATATCAGACATGGGAGAGTACAGGATATAGGGCAGTAATGCAGTATGTTAGACATGGGAGAGTACAGGATATAGGGCAGTAATGCAGTATGTTAGACATGGGAGAGTACAGGATATAGGGCAGTAATGCAGTATGTTAGACATGGGAGAGTACAGGATATAGGGCAGTAATGCAGTATATCAGACATGGGAGAGTACAGGATATAGGGCAGTAATGCAGTATATCAGACATGGGAGAGTACAGAATATAGGGCAGTAATGCAGTATGTTAGACATGGGAGAGTACAGGATATAGGGCAGTAATGCAGTATATCAGACATGGGAGTGTACAGGATATAGGGCAGTAATGCAGTATATCAGACATGGGAGAGTACAGAACATAGGGCAGTAATGCAGTATGTCATACATGTGAGTGTACAGGATATAGGGCAGTAATGCAGTATGTCATACATGTGAGTGTACAGGATATAGGGCAGTAATGCAGTATGTCATACATGTGAGTGTACAGGACATAGGGCAGTAATGCAGTATATCAGACATGGGAGTGTACAGGATATAGGGCAGTAATGCAGTATGTTAGACATGGGAGTGTACAGGATATAGGGCAGTAATGCAGTATATCAGACATGGGAGAGTACAGGATATAGGGCAGTAATGCAGTATATCAGACATGGGAGTGTACAGGATATAGGGCAGTAATGCAGTATATCAGACATGGGAGTGTACAGGATATAGGGCAGTAATGCAGTATGTCATACATGGGAGTGTACAGGATATAGGGCAGTCATGCAGTATGTTAGACATGGGAGTGTACAGGATATAGGGCAGTAATGCAGTATATCAGACATGGGAGTGTACAGGATATAGGGCAGTAATGCAGTATGTCATACATGGGAGTGTACAGGATATAGGGCAGTAATGCAGTATGTTAGACATGGGAGTGTACAGGACATAGGGCAGTAATGCAGTATATCAGACATGGGAGTGTACAGGATATAGGGCAGTAATGCAGTATGTCATACATGGGAGTGTACTGGCGCTGCCCGTGCCCTGCGCTCACTTGTCGGAGTGTCCCAGTAACACGGCTGCTCTAGTCTCTTACACCTGAGATATTAATACGCTAATGAGGGCTCAGTAAAGCGTTTGGTGATGGTAGAGACGCTGGTTACACCTCAGTAGGTTGTAGACAGTTATAATTGTCACTAAACTCTGCACAACTGTATCTATTGTGTTGGCTGTTCTAAATATTACATGACTGTATATATTGTGTGCCTGATATTACACACTGGCTGTACATTGTATGTGTAACGTGGAATTAGTATGATTTTCTGGCGGACAGGATGCCGGCGGTCAGAAGACGGACAGCGGCATCCCGATGTTTCAAATCCTGACATGGGTAGCCAAACCCTTCCCGGTGGTGCCTAAACATAATCTACACCCCCCCCCCATATCCCTGGCCTAAGGCTAACCCGCATGCTTACCTTCGGGATGCCGGCGTCGGAATAGTGACATCCCGTCTGCCGGCATTTTGACCGGATCCCTGTAAAGCTGTACTGTTATATTACACACTGACTATATAATGTATGTGTAATGCTGTACTGTTATATTACACACTGACTATATAATGTATGTGTAACGCTGTGCAGTTATATTACACACTGTCTATATAATGTATGTGTAACGCTGTGCAGTTATATTACACACTGACTATATAATGTATGTGTAACGCTGTGCAGTTATATTACACACTGACTATATAATGTATGTGTAACGCTGTGCTGTTATATTACACACTGACTATATAATGTATGTGTAACGCTGTGCAGTTATATTACACACTGACTATATAATGTATGTGTAACGCTGTACTGTTATATTACACACTGACTATATAATGTATGTGTAACGCTGTGCAGTTATATTACACACTGACTATATAATGTATGTGTAACGCTGTGCAGTTATATTACACACTGACTATATAATGTATGTGTAACGCTGTGCTGTTACATTACACACTGACTATATAATGTATGTGTAACGCTGTGCAGTTATATTACACACTGACTATATAATGTATGTGTAACGCTGTGCAGTTATATTACACACTGACTATATAATGTATGTGTAACGCTGTGCAGTTATATTACACACTGACTATATAATGTATGTGTAACGCTGTGCAGTTATATTACACACTGACTATATAATGTATGTGTAACGCTGTGCAGTTATATTACACACTGACTATATAATGTATGTGTAACGCTGTGCAGTTTTTCTTACACGCTGACTATATAATGTATGTGTAACGCTGTGCAGTTATATTACACACTGACTATATAATGTATGTGTAACGCTGTGCAGTTATATTACACGCTGACTATATAATGTATGTGTAACGCTGTGCAGTTATATTACACACTGACTATATAATGTATGTGTAACGCTGTGCAGTTATAATACACGCTGACTATATAATGTATGTGTAACGCTGTGCAGTTATATTACACGCTGACTATATAATGTATGTGTAACGCTGTGCTGTTATATTACACAGACTATATAATGTATGTGTAACGCTGTACTGTTATATTACACACTGACTATATAATGTATGTGTAACGCTGTACTGTTATATTACACACTGACTATATAATGTATGTGTAACGCTGTGCAGTTATATTACACACTGACTATATAATGTATGTGTAACGCTGTGCAGTTATATTACACACTGACTATATAATGTATGTGTAACGCTGTGCAGTTATATTACACGCTGACTATATAATGTATGTGTAACGCTGTGCAGTTATATTACACGCTGACTATATAATGTATGTGTAACGCTGTGCAGTTATATTACACGCTGACTATATAATGTATGTGTAACGCTGTGCAGTTATATTACACGCTGACTATATAATGTATGTGTAACGCTGTGCAGTTATATTACACACTGACTATATAATGTATGTGTAACGCTGTGCAGTTATATTACACACTGACTATATAATGTATGTGTAACGCTGTGCAGTTATATTACACACTGACTATATAATGTATGTGTAACGCTGTGCAGTTATATTACACACTGACTATATAATGTATGTGTAACGCTGTGCAGTTATATTACACACTGACTATATAATGTATGTGTAACGCTGTGCAGTTATATTACACACTGACTATATAATGTATGTGTAACGCTGTGCAGTTATATTACACGCTGACTATATAATGTATGTGTAACGCTGTGCAGTTATAATACACACTGACTATATAATGTATGTGTAACGCTGTGCAGTTATATTACACGCTGACTATATAATGTATGTGTAACGCTGTGCAGTTATAATACACACTGACTATATAATGTATGTGTAACGCTGTGCAGTTATATTACACGCTGACTATATAATGTATGTGTAACGCTGTGCAGTTATATTACACGCTGACTATATAATGTATGTGTAACGCTGTGCAGTTATATTACACACTGACTATATAATGTATGTGTAACGCTGTGCAGTTATATTACACGCTGACTATATAATGTATGTGTAACGCTGTGCAGTTTTTCTTACAGGGCCGCCAGGAGGACGCGGAGGAATATTTGGGCTTTGTACTGAACGGGCTGCATGAAGAGATGTTATCGCTGAAGAAGCTTCTGTACCCGGAGAATGACAGTACGGTTACATGTAGTCTTTCCTGTGTGCTCGCCATAGCTCAGTGACTGGTGATCAGCGAGCCTTGCGCCATATTTAATGTCTAGGAGAGTATATACCCCTGATCACTAAGCTGTAGATCGCTGTACGTTATATTCAGCCCGTGCCAACCTCTGCTTCCTACAGGAAACCAGTAACCGAGTGCCCTGACGCTGCCGGGTCTGTGTGTGCGGCACACGTGGCGCTGAGTGACTGGTTCATGCCTGGGCTGGTCGCTGATTTATGATGTGTCCGCAGTATATGGTGAACAAGATACAAAGCTAATTACACATTACCAACAAAGCCAAGTTCTTATTTCCCACTTGTCCTAGTGAGACCAGGTCCTTCCATAAAGGAGACTTCTTACTGATACAGATGATATTAGCTGGAGCCGGTGTTCTCTGTACCGGACGGCCAGTCCTCTGATGGCAGCGTGATCATTGCCCCATGGTTGATGTGATGTACGGCAGATTTGTACAGATGATATTAGCTGGAGGTGGTGTTCTCTCGCTGTGCCGGGCGGCCAGTCCTCTGATGGCAGCGTGATCATTGCCCCATGGTTGATGTGATGTACAGCAGATTTGTACAGATGATATTAGCTGGAGCCGGTGTTCTCTGTGCCGGGCGGCCAGTCCTCTGATGGCAGAGTGATCATTGCCCCATGGTTGATGTGATGTACGGCAGATTTGTACAGATGATATTAGCTGGAGGTGGTGTTCTCTCGCTGTTCCGGGCGGCCAGTCCTCTAATGGCAGCGTGATCATTGCCCCATGGTTGATGTGATGTACGGCAGATTTGTACAGATGATATTAGCTGGAGCCGGTGTTCTCTCTGTGCCGGGCGGCCAGTCCTCTGATGGCAGCGTGATCATTGCCCCATGGTTGATGTGATGTACGGCAGATTTGTACAGATGATATTAGCTGGAGCCGGTGTACTCTGTGCCGGGCAGCCAGTCCTCTGATGGCAGCGTGATCATTGCCCCATGGTTGCTGTGATGTACGGCAGATTTGTACAGATGATATTAGCTGGAGGTGGTGTTCTCTCGCTGTGCCGGGCGGCCAGTCCTCTAATGGCAGCATGATCATTGCCCCATGGTTGATGTGATGTACAGCAGATTTGTACAGATGATATTAGCTGGAGCCGGTGTTCTCTGTGCCGGGCGGCCAGTCCTCTGATGGCAGAGTGATCATTGCCCCATGGTTGATGTGATGTACGGCAGATTTGTACAGATGATATTAGCTGGAGGTGGTGTTCTCTCGCTGTTCCGGGCGGCCAGTCCTCTAATGGCAGCGTGATCATTGCCCCATGGTTGCTGTGATGTACGGCAGATTTGTACAGATGATATTAGCTGGAGGTGGTGTTCTCTGTGCCGGGCGGCCAGTCCTCTGATGGCAGAGTGATCATTGCCCCATGGTTGATGTAATGTACGGCATATTTGGACAGATGATATTAGCTGGAGGTGGTGTTCTCTGCCAGGCGGCCAGTCCTCTGATGGCAGCGTGATCATTGCCCCATGGTTGATGTGATGTCCGGCAGATTTGTACAGATGATATTAGCTGGAGCTGGTGTTCTCTCTGTGCCGGGCGGCCAGTCCCCTGATGGCAGAGGGATCATTGCCCCATGGTTAATGTGATGTACGGCAGATTTGGACAGATGATATTAGCTGGAGCCGGTGTTCTCTGTGCCGGGCGGCCAGTCCTCTGATGGCAGCGTGATCATTGCCCCATGGTTGATGTGATGTACAGCAGATTTGTACAGATGATATTAGCTGGAGGTGGTGTTCTCTCGCTGTGCCGGGCGGCCAGTCCTCTAATGGCAGCGTGATCATTGCCCCATGGTTGATGTAATGTACGGCAGATTTGTACAGATGATAATAGCTGGAGCCGGTTTTCTCTGTGCCGGGCGGCCAGTCCCCTGATGGCAGCGTGATCATTGCCCCATGGTTGCTGTGATATACGGCAGATTTGTACAGATGATATTAGCTGGAGGTGGTGTTCTCTGTGCCGGGATGCCAGTCCTCTGATGGCAGAGTGATCATTGCCCCATGGTTGCTGTGATGTACGGCAGATTTGTACAGATGATATTAGCTGGAGCTGGTGTTCTCTCGCTGTGCCGGGCGGCCAGTCCTCTAATGGCAGCGTGATCATTGCCCCATGGTTGCTGTGATGTACGGCAGATTTGTACAGATATTAGCTGGAGGTGGTGTTCTCTGTGCCGGGCGGCCAGTCCTCTGATGGCAGAGTGATCATTGCCCCATGGTTGATGTAATGTACGGCATATTTGGACAGATGATATTAGCTGGAGGTGGTGTTCTCTGTGCCAGGCGGCCAGTCCTCTGATGGCAGCGTGATCATTGCCCCATGGTTGCTGTGATGTACGGCAGATTTGTACAGATGATATTAGCTGGAGGTGGTGTTCTCTGTGCCGGGCGGCCAGTCCCCTGATGGCAGCGTGATCATTGCCCCATGGTTGATGTAATGTACGGCAGATTTGGACAGATGATATTAGCTGGAGCCGGTGTTCTCTTTGTGCCGGGCGGCCAGTCCTCTGATGGCAGCGTGATCATTGCCCCATGGTTGATGTAATGTACGGCAGATTTGTACAGATGATATTAGCTGGAGCCGGTGTTCTCTCTGTGCCGGGCGGCCAGTCCCCTGATGGCAGAGGGATCATTGCCCCATGGTTGATGTGATGTACAGCAGATTTGTACAGATGATATTAGCTGGAGCCGGTGTTCTCTGTGCCGGGCGGCCAGTCCTCTGATGGCAGCGTGATCATTGCCCCATGGTTGATGTGATGTACAGCAGATTTGTACAGATGATATTAGCTGGAGGTGGTGTTCTCTGTGCCGAGCGGCCAGTCCTCTGATGGCAGAGTGATCATTGCCCCATGGTTGCTGTGATGTACGGCAGATTTGTACAGATGATATTAGCTGGAGGTGGTGTTCTCTGTGCCAGACGGCCAGTCCTCTGATGGCAGAGTGATCATTGCCCCATGGTTGATGGGATTTACGGCAGATTTGTGCACAGACTGTTCTAGCAGAAAACCTGCCCAGTGTCCACACTTTCTGTCATGGAAGCTGATGGTCGGTGAGTGAAGCGCGTCTTGCGGACGTTGTGATCGCAGTCTACAGGTCCGCCAAGGTCTCTGATAAAACATTAGTGCCCGGCGCTGGCACTGCTGGAGGAAGTCATCGCTGTGTGTGTGATTGTGGCTGCACCCAGCTGTCTGTCCTGCTGCCCGGTATGTTACCAGGAGCAACAGATCCTCTGTGATGGGAATCCCTCGGTCGGGGCGCTGTGTAATGATTTTCCGGGTGTCTATATTTTGAGGTTCCTGAAATGTATTTTTCTTCTTTGCGATATTAATGGAGAGTGGTATGTGGGAAGTCTCTTCATTGTCTGGCCAGGGAAAACATATTGTACTGTAGCCAGTGATTCCAGGAATTGTGTCAGTGATAACTCAGTACTGATACTCCCAAATATAACAGGCTCCCGCTGGTGTCCTCTCTATGTGCTACAGGTTTCCTTGCTCTCACTACGTTACTTTCATAAATAAGATTGACACAATGTGTATTGAATTAGTATGTGTGTGCAGTACATTGTGTGTGTGTGTGTGTGTGTGCAGTACATTGTGTGTGTGTGTGTGTGTGTGTGTGCAGTACATTGTGTGTGTGTGTGCAGTACATTGTGTGTGTGTGTGTGCAGTACATTGTGTGTGTGTGTGTGCAGTACATTGTGTGTGTGTGTGTGCAGTACATTGTGTGTGTGTGTGTGTGCAGTACATTGTGTGTGTGTGTGTGTGTGTGTGCAGTACATTGTGTGTGTGTGCAGTACATTGTGTGTGTGTGCAGTACATTGTGTGTGTGTGCAGTACATTGTGTGTGTGTGCAGTACATTGTGTGTGTGTGCAGTACATTGTGTGTGTGTGTGCAGTACATTGTGTGTGTGTGTGCAGTACATTGTGTGTGTGTGTGTGCAGTACATTGTGTGTGTGTGTGTGTGCAGTACATTGTGTGTGTGTGTGTGCAGTACATTGTGTGTGTGCAGTACATTGTGTGTGTGTGTGTGCAGTACATTGTGTGTGTGCAGTACATTGTGTGTGTGTGTGTGCAGTACATTGTGTGTGTGTGTGTGCAGTACATTGTGTGTGTGTGTGTGCAGTACATTGTGTGTGTGTGTGTGTAGTACATTGTGTGTGTGTGTGTGTGCAGTACATTGTGTGTGTGTGTGCAGTACATTGTGTGTGTGTGTGTGCAGTACATTGTGTGTGTGTGTGTGTGTGTGCAGTACATTGTGTGTGTGTGTGTGTGTGCAGTACATTGTGTGTGTGTGTGTGTGCAGTACATTGTGTGTGTGTGTGTGTGCAGTACATTGTGTGTGTGTGTGTGCAGTACATTGTGTGTGTGTGTGTGTGTGTGTGCAGTACATTGTGTGTGTGTGTGCAGTACATTGTGTGTGTGTGTGCAGTACATTGTGTGTGTGTGTGCAGTACATTGTGTGTGTGTGCGCAGTACATTGTGTGTGTGTGTGCAGTACATTGTGTGTGTGTGTGCAGTACATTGTGTGTGCAGTACATTTTAGTGTGTGCAGTACCTTGTGTCTGTGTGTGTGCAGTACATTGTGTCTGTGTGTGTGCAGTACATTGTGTGTGTGTGTGTGTGCAGTACATTGTGTGTGTGTGTGTGCAGTACATTGTGTGTGTGTGTGTGTGCAGTACATTGTGTGTGTGTGTGTGTGTGCAGTACATTGTGTGTGTGTGTGCGGTACATTGTCTGTGTGTGTGTGCGGTACATTGTGTCTGTGTGTGTGTGCGGTACATTGTGTCTGTGTGTGTGTGCGGTACATTGTGTCTGTGTGTGTGTGCGGTACATTGTGTCTGTGTGTGTGTGCGGTACATTGTGTCTGTGTGTGTGTGCGGTACATTGTGTCTGTGTGTGTGTGCGGTACATTGTGTCTGTGTGTGTGTGTGCGGTACATTGTGTCTGTGTGTGTGTGCGGTACATTGTGTCTGTGTGTGTGTGCGGTACATTGTGTCTGTGTGTGCAGTACATTGTGTCTGTGTGTGTGTGCAGTACATTGTGTCTGTGTGTGTGTGCGGTACATTGTGTCTGTGTGTGTGTGTGCGGTACATTGTGTCTGTGTGTGTGTGTGCGGTACATTGTGTCTGTGTGTGTGTGTGCGGTACATTGTGTCTGTGTGTGTGTGTGCGGTACATTGTCTGTGTGTGTGTGTGTGCGCGGTATGGTGTGTGTGGGAGATAGAGGGCACTTCGGGGACCAGGTGTTTATGGCTCTAATAAGCTGCATATGTCCCTCTATTACTGAGACTGGGGAGAGTTGTTGGATGTACATTTGTTTGGTAGCAGCAGCCCATAAAGTGCCATTCAGGTGCTGTATGTCCCGGGATGGGTCTCCGGGTGCTGTATGTCCCGGGATGGGTCTCCGGGTGCTGTATGTCCCGGGATGGGTCTCCGGGTGCTGTATGTCCCGGGATGGGTCTCCGGGTGCTGTATGTCCCGGGATGGGTCTCCGGGTGCTGTATGTCCTGAGATGATTGCAGTGAGATGATGATGATGATGGGGGTCTCCGGGTGCTGCATGTCCTGAGATGATTGCAGTGAGATGATGATGATGGGGTCTCCGGGTGCTGCATGTCCTGAGATGATTGCAGTGAGATGATGATGATGATGATGGGGGTCTCCGGGTGCTGTATGACCTGAGATGATTGCAGTGAGATGATGATGATGGGGTGTCCGGGTGCTGTATGTCCTGAGATGATTGCCGTGAGATGATGATGATGATGGGGTCTCCGGGTGCTGTATGTCCTGAGATGATTGCAGTGAGATGATGATGATGATGGGGTCTTCGGGTGCTGTATGTCCTGAGATGATTGCAGTGAGATGATGATGATGATGGGGTCTCCGGGTGCTGTATGTCCTGAGATGATTGCAGTGAGATGATGATGATGATGGGGTCTCCGGGTGCTGTATGTCCTGAGATGATTGCAGTGAGATGATGATGATGATGGGGTCTCCGGGTGCTGTATGTCCTGAGATGATTGCAGTGAGATGATGATGATGATGGGGTCTCCGGGTGCTGTATGTCCTGAGATGATTGCAGTGAGATGATGATGATGATGGGGTCTCCGGGTGCTGCATGTCCTGAGATGATTGCAGTGAGATGATGATGATGGGGTCTCCGGGTGCTGCATGTCCTGAGATGATTGCAGTGAGATGATGATGATGATGATGATGATGATGGGGTCTCCAGGTGCTGTATGTTATGAGATGATTGCAGTGAGATGATGATGGGGTCTCCGGGTGCTGTATGTCCTGAGATGATCACAGTGAGATGATGGGGTCTCCGGGTGCTGTATGTCCTGAGATGATCACAGTGAGATGATGATGATGATGGGGTGTTCGGGTGCTCTATGTCCTGAGATGATGATGATGGGGTCTCCGGGTGCTGTATGTCCTGAGATGATGATGATGGGGTCTCCGGGTGCTGTATGTCCTGAGATGATTGCAGTGAGATGATGATGGGGTCTCCGGGTGCTGTATGTCCTGAGATGATGATGATGGGGTCTCCGGGTGCTGCATGTCCTGAGATGATTGCAGTGAGCTGATGATGATGATGGGGTCTCCGGGTGCTGCATGTCCTGAGATGATTGCAGTGAGATGATGATGGGGTCTCCGGGTGCTGCATGTCCTGAGATGATTGCAGTGAGATGATGATGGGGTCTCCGGGTGCTGCATGTCCTGAGATGATTGCAGTGAGATGATGACGATGGGGTCTCCTGGTGCTGCATGTCCTGAGATGATGGGGTCTCCGGGTGCTGCATGTCCTGAGATGATTGCAGTGATATGATGATGATGATGATGATGATGATGGGGTCTCCGGGTGCTGTATGTCCTGAGATGATTGCAGTGAGATGATGATGATGGGGTCTCCGGGTGCTGTATGTCCCGAGATGATTGCAGTGGGATGATGATGATGGGGTCTCCGGGTGCTGTATGTCCTGAGATGATTGCAGTGAGATGATGATGGGGTCTCCGGGTGCTGTATGTCCTGAGGTGATCGCAGTGAGATGATGATGATGGGGTCTCTGGGTGCTGCTGTACGGAAGGGCTGGTTCTAAGTGTGTTGTATGGTCTCTCTGCTCTATTTTTGCAGTCTGGAGCTGCCCTGTCATTGTGGGATTCTGGTCTGGTTGTCATTTCCCCTTCCGGCTGTAGTTTATAGCTGTAATCCCTGCCAGTTGCTGACCAGGAGGAGCTGTGCCTACTCCTCATAGCAGCAGACTTCCTGAGCACACCAGCCCACGCCAGGCCATTCCGCACAGCTGGGTCATAGCGACATAAAAGCCCTAAAGTCAATATGTGAAGTGAATACACTGATTTCCTGGAGCGTGGATGTGGGACATTCAGGGCATGTGTGTCTGGGTGAGCTCTCTGTGGCTTATCTTACGTTATCTGTTTTATTTTGTCTCTATAAAGAAATCTCTGTTTCAAATGGTCCCGAAACGCAGCCGGTGAATGAGGAAGTGGATGTGAACGACCATGAGGACCGAGGGGGAGGAAGTGACGAGGAGTGGGAGCAGGTGGGACCACGCAACAAGTCCTCGGTCACTCGGCAAGCAGACTTTGTGCAGACTTTGATTACCGACATCTTTGGAGGACACATGAGGTATTGGCCATTGCCCTGCTTTATGCTTTCTGGTCGCTGACATGAAATACCCGCGCACGAAGCATGTTCCGCCACATTCCCAGCTGGCGATGATTCTAGTCGCAACGAGCTGGTTATTGCCGAGACGATGGCACCTTGTACAGGGTCAGATTGTGACTATATATGATGGCTCTGACGTTCATGTACAATGCAATGGGTGATGACCATTAGGTGTAGTGTGATAGTAAGGAAGATATGCTGCGTGTTCTTATGCCACCATTTAGTGTCTAGGCCAGGGGTAGGCAACACCCGACACTGCCGGTGCTGTGGAACTACCTATTCCAGCATGACATGTTTCCTAGGTGTTGGCTTACAGCGTGATAAAGGCAATATCTGTTTCTGTAGTAACTCAGCTTGGTGTAATACGGCGTATTCAGTAACATAGGTGTTCCCAGAGCAATGATACCCATGCCCTCATTCATCTGCACTAGACTGGAGTAACAATCTATAGGTCCTCTTTCACACGCACAGAACAGGGCATATACAATCTATAGGTCCTCTTACACACACACACACAGAACAGGGCATATACAATCTATAGGTCCTCTTACACACACACACAGAACAGGGCATATACAATCTATAGGTCCTCTTACACACACACACACAGAACAGGGCATATACAATCTATAGGTCCTCTTACACACACGCACAGGGCATATACAATCTATAGTTCCTCTTACACACACATAACAGGGCATATACAATCTATAGGTCCTCTTACACGAACAGGGCATATACAATCTATAGGTCCTCTTACACACATAGAACAGAGCATATACAATCTATAGGTCCTCTTACACAGAGAGAACAGGGCACATACAATCTATAGGTCCTCTTATACACACAGAACAGAGCATATACAATCTATAGGTCCTCTTACACGCGCACAGGGCATATACAATCTATAGGTCCTCTTACACACAGAGCAGGGCATATACAATCTATAGGTCCTCTTACACACACACACACACACACACACGGCATATACAATCTATAGGTCCTCTTACACACACACACGCACAGGGCATTTACAATCTATAGGTCCCCTTACACACACACAGAACAGAGCACATACAATCTATAGGTCTTCTTACACCCAGAACAGGGCATATACAATCTATAGGTCCTCTTACACAGAGAGAACAGGGCATATACAATCTATAGGTCCTCTTACACAGAGAGAACAGGGCATATACAATCTATAGGTCCTCTTACACAGAGAGAACAGGGCATATACAATCTATAGGTCCTCTTACACACACAGAACAGAGCATATACAATCTATAGGTCCTCTTACACAGAGAGAACAGGGCATATACAATCTATAGGTCCTCTTACACAGAGAGAACAGGGCATATACAATCTATAGGTCCTCTTACACACACAGAACAGAGCATATACAATCTATAGGTCCTCTTACACAGAGAGAACAGGGCATATACAATCTATAGGTCCTCTTACACAGAGAGAACAGGGCATATACAATCTATAGGTCCTCTTACACAGAGAGAACAGGGCATATACAATCTATAGGTCCTCTTACACAGAGAGAACAGGGCATATACAATCCATAGGTCCTCTTACACACATAGAACAGAGCATATACAATCTATAGGTCCTCTTACACACACACACACACACACACACACAGGGCATATACAATCTATAGGTCCTCTTACACACACACACGCACAGGGCATATACAATCTATAGTTCCTCTTACACACACACAGAACAGAGCACATACAATCTATAGGTCTTCTTACACCCAGAACAGGGCATATACAATCTATAGGTCCTCTTACACAGAGAGAACAGGGCATATACAATCTATAGGTCCTCTTACACAGAGAGAACAGGGCATATACAATCTATAGGTCCTCTTACACAGAGAGAACAGGGCATATACAATCTATAGGTCCTCTTACACAGAGAACAGGGCATATACAATCTATAGGTCCTCTTACACACACACGCACAGGGCCTATACAATCTATAGGTCCTCTTACACACAGAGCAGGGCATATACAATCTATAGGTCCTCTTACACACACACACACACAGGGCATATACAATCTATAGGTCCTCTTACACACACACGCACAGGGCATATACAATCTATAGGTCCCCTTACACACACACAGAACAGAGCACATACAATCTTTCTACTTCAGGGTCCATAGGGGGTCCACAGGGTTGACCTTGGGGTATAGCTGGATCTGGATCCACGGGCACCACGCAGTTAAAGCTTTGCTGCTCCCAGGATGCACTTGGGTCCGTCCTCCTCTATACCCCGCCCCGGCCACAGGCACCTCAGTTTTAGTTGGTGCCCGGCCGGAGTCGGGTCACCCTGTCGCAGTGGGGCTGCAGGAGCAGCCCCTAAGCTTTATTTTAAAAGAAATTTTTTTTATTTTTTTCTTCTTTTTTTACACTTTTAGAGCGGCAGCATCAGACTGTCCTTTAGGACGTCCACGCTGCCGCTCCTTCTCCCCGCTGGCGCCGCAACGCCAGTACAGCTCTGGGGATCGCGGCGGGACCCCAGAGCCTGTACTAGCCGGGCTCTGGGGACTCCCTTGACTGCTGCCGGACGCGACGGGGATCAGGTAAGCCGCGGGTCGCCGCGTGCGGCGGCCCGCGGATACTTCAATGCAGTCAGGAGCCTCCGGTCTCTGGGGACAGACCGGAGGCGCTAGCGGCGGCGGCGGGCTCCCCCTCAATTGAGGAATACCCCGCGTGTCCGCTAGACCACCAGGGTATCAGGCTGGTAGCGGGACCGGCAACCCGGGGGTTAATTGCTAGCCAGGGGAGGCAGCCTTCCCTGTCTAGCGGCTCCTCCCCTCAGCTCAGCGCGCCTTTCAACTAGGAGTCTGGCGTCGCTGAGCTGCTCTTATGTCTCGGCCACTCCTCCTCTGAGGTCTCCGGCGGCCATCTTTACTGGCACATCGCAGACTCCCAGGCGGTATCAAGTGGACCGGTCCCCCTGTGTACCTCTCCCCTGCTAAAGGACAGTGTACACAGCGCTATAGCCCTCCCAGACACTGAATCTGGGCGGTTGATTGTAGCGGAAGGTGCAGTGAGTACTAACTTTTCTGCATTGTATGTGACTATTGCTAGTGCTGCCTGTCTGTGACTTATTCTCCTTACTGTCAGCTTATAACTATCCCTTTCCTTCTCCTACGGCCCGGCAGGTGTGTGGGGGAAGGGCGTTTTTCTGAGACCCTCACATATATAAAACACGTATTTGTGGGGTCAGTCACATACTGTTGTGTGCTACACAGTACCATATCTGGGCTGTTGTTTCGCATACTGGTGAGTGCGCGGGTGTTAAAACCGTAATTCCTCTGGTGATACCTATTTCTTGTGTATTTACGGTATCATGTCGGATGAGGAGACTGAGCGCTCTGTGGCTCCTGTGCTATTTTCCTGCAGACGCTGTGCTGCTGGAGTTGATGGGGAGGACTTATCTCAGGATGGTCTGTGCGGGCGGTGCCAGCTGGTACCGGGCCCCTCCAACCCCCCTGTATCACAGGACCCTCCTTGGGCGATGTTTTCACAGGTGCTGGCGTCTATTGCGGACCGGTTATCGGTCCCATCAGCGGTCCCTTCTAGGGCGTTACCGCAGCCCACCATCCCCCATTCCCCGAGGGTTCCACAAATGTTGCGGTCTTCCCCCGGGGCCCAGACTGTGGGTCCTTACTCGGGACTGCCTGTGTATGTGCAGGCTTCCCCAGGGACGTGTCAGTCTGTAGTGCCTTTGCAGAGTGTTGCTCCGACGGCTCCTCCGCCTTGGGTGGATGTTCTATCCAGCTCCGTACAGAGTCTGGCGGCTTCATCCTCGGCGTTTCAGTCTATGTTGCAAGGTGATGTGCCACCAAGGGTGTCTAAACGTCCGGTTGTGAGTTCACTAGCTGCGCAGTTGTCGGACTCGGAAGTGTCCTCAGATGATGGAGAAATCCATGAGGACTCTGACTCTGATGTCATGGGGCAGGAGGTGGAAGCTAAGTCCTCCATTAATGTTCCAGCCTTAGTTAGGGCGGTGCGGGCTATCCTACATGTTGAGGATGATGCGCCGGCTCCTAGGTCGAAGTTTCCTAATTTTAAAAAGGCCAAGGTGACCTCAACTGTGTTCCCCCTGTCTGATCAATTATCGGATCATATGGCGGCGGCCTGGCAATTACCTAGTAAGAGGTTCCATCCACAGAAGAGGTTGGCGGCGAACTATCCTTTTCCTGAAGCTCATTGCAGGAAATGGGAAACTCCGCCGGCGGTGGATTCCCACGTTACCCGCTTGATCAAAAGCGCGACGTTGCCATTGCCGTCTATCTCCTCTTTGAAGGATCCCACGGACAGGAAGGTGGAGACTTGTTTAAAGTCCATTTATTCTCTTTCCGGGGCGGTGGCTCGCCCGTCCATGGCTATCTCCTGGGTGGCTAAAGCCATTGAGGCATGGGCCAATGCCTTGGAGGATACCTTTCCTGATGAGGCTCCGGATATCCAGAGAGCGTTAGTGGGACAGATGCGGGATGCAGCTTCCTATATTGGGGAAGCGTCTTTGGATGCCAGCCTGCTCACTTCTAGGGTGTCGGCTGCAGCGGTATCTGCTCGGCGCTCCCTGTGGCTGAGGTCCTGGAGGGCTGATGCAGATTCAAAAAAGGGTCTGGAGGCCTTGCCTTTTAATGGTGATTTACTATTTGGTCCGGATTTGGACAGAATAGTGGATACTTTGGCTAAGTCCAAGTCGGCTTTTCTCCCTTCGGCCTCTGCGCCGGCTAAAGTGAGGAGCTCTGCCTTTCGGTCCTTTCGGGTTCAGGGTAAGGCCAAGGGCCAGTCCTTCCCGAGACATTCGGCGACCAAGGCCGCACCCAAGCCCAAGAAGCAGGCATGGAGTGCTCGGCGCCCTTCTTCCAAGCAGGAGGATAAGCCTGCTGCCTGATGGGACGGGCCTCTCTCTGGGGGACCCCAGAGTGGGAGGCTGACTTCTCCAATTCGCCCAGTGTTGGCACAATACCACCACGGATGCCTGGGTTCGAGAAGTAGTCTCTCAGGGGTACGCCCTGTCTTTTCGGTTCAGGCCGCCCCACCAGTTTTTTTGTACGAGTCCTTCTCTGGACAAGACCAAAGCTGGTCAGATTCAGGTAGCTATAGAATCCTTGCTACAAGCAGGGGTCATTGTTCCCGTTCCGCAGTCTCAGCGCGGGACGGGGTACTATTCTACTCTGTTTCTGGTACAGAAACCCAATGGTTCTCATCGCCCTATCCTGAATTTGAAGTCTCTGAACAGATACCTCAGAGTTCCCAGGTTCAGGATGGAAACGTTACGTTCCATCATTCTGGCGATGGAACCCGGGGATTATATGGTCTCCCTCGATATCCAGGACGCCTATCTCCATGTGCCCATAGCACCGGCACATCAGCGGTATCTGAGGTTTGCTATCCTGAACCATCACTACCAATTTCGGGCGTTGCCTTTTGGCCTTTCCACGGCTCCGAGGGTGTTCACCAAGGTGATGGCGGTTATGGCTGCCCACCTTCGGGGTCAGGGTCTACGTCTGTTGCCGTACCTGGACGATCTTCTGCTGCTGGCGAGCTCCCCGGAGGTGCTTCTTCGACATCTCCACCTGACCATTGCTTGTCTTCAGGCACACGGGTGGTTGATAAACTGGAAGAAGTCCTCCCTGATTCCATCACAGCGGATGGTTCATTTGGGAGCCCTGCTGGATTCTCGTCAGCAGCGGATTTTCCTGACTCCAGAGAAGGTCTCCTCCCTGCAGCTGCGGATACACAGTTGCCTGAGCAGTTGCCGCCTGTCGGTCCATTCAGCTATGAGAGTTCTGGGGTCCATGGTGTCGACATTCGACATGGTGGAATTTGCCCAGTTCCATTCCCGGCCCCTGCAGGGGCTGATTCTATCGGAGTGGAACGGGTTACCTCACCGGATCCGCTCTCAGATGCTGGTGTTGTCCGCGGAGGTTCGGCAGTCTTTGGCTTGGTGGCTTCAGACGGTGCATCTGGTCGAGGGGCGCCCCTTTTGGATCCCGGACTGGGTCCTGCTCACGACGGATGCCAGTCTTCGGGGTTGGGGGGCAGTGACCGGCTCATTATCGCTTCAGGGTCGTTGGTCCGCGGAAGAAGCACTTCTCCCCATCAACATCCTGGAACTGCGGGCTGTGTACAGGGCCCTGCAGTCGTCCGGCCCCGCTCTTCACGGAAGGGCGGTTCAGGTGCAGTCCGACAACGCCACCACGGTGGCGTACATCAACCACCAAGGGGGAACTCGCAGTCGGGCAGCAATGTCGGAGGTGTCTCGCATTCTTGCTTGGGCGGAGTGTCACGTTCCAGCGATCTCGGCAGTCTTCATTCCCGGAGTCCTCAATTGGGAGGCGGACTTCCTCAGCCGTCACGATGTGCATCCCGGGGAATGGTCGCTTCACCCAGAGGTGTTTCAGCTACTCGTGGACAGGTGGGGGCTGCCGGAACTGGACTTGATGGCCTCCCGTCACAATCACAAGTTGCCCGTTTACGGGTCAAGGACAAGAGACGCAGGCGCCTGTCTGGTAGACGCTCTGTCGGTGAAATGGACGTTTCACCTGGCGTATCTGTTTCCTCCGATATCCTTACTTCCTCGGGTTCTGCGGAAATTCAAGCAGGACGGCGGCACGCTCGTGCTGGTGGCTCCGGCGTGGCCCAGACGTCCTTGGTACTCCGATCTGAGGTGCCTCTCCATCGACGCTCCGTACCTTCTTCCTCAGCGTCGGGACCTGTTGTCTCAGGGGCCCTGCCTTTACCCGGATCTGGGTCGGCTGTCTTTGACGGCGTGGCTCTTGAGACAGCCGTCTTGAGGTCTAGGGGTTTCTCCAGTTCAGTGATTGGTACCATGCTTAGGGCACGCAAGCCTGCCTCCGCGCGGATTTACCACAGGGTGTGGCGCACTTATTTTCAGTGGTGTGAATCCAGAAACTATGATCCGCAGGTGTTCCGGGTTTCCAGAATCTTGGAATTTCTTCAATCGGGTTTGGACCTCGGCTTACGCCTGGCCTCTCTGAAGGTTCATGTGTCTGCTTTGTCCGTGTGGTTTCAGCGACGGATTGCTACACTGCCAGATGTTTACACCTTTTTCCAAGGTGTTCTCAGGATCCAGCCTCCCTTCGTGCCTCCGGTGGCTCCGTGGGACTTGACGGTGGTACTGAGGGTCTTGCAGGGTCCTCCTTTTGAGCCGCTTGAGTCGGTGGAGCTCAAGTGGCTGACGTTTAAGACCATTTTTCTCCTGGCAATTGCTTCGGCCAGGAGGGTTTCAGAATTGGGGGCGCTTTCCTGTCGCCCTCCTTTTCTGATTTTTCACCAGGACAGGGCAGTGCTCCGCACGCGTCCTGAGTTTTTGCCCAAAGTGGTTTCAAAGTTCCACATTAATCAGGAACTTGTTGTGCCAGCTTTTCAGTCACCTGATCTTTCGGCTGGTGAGGCTTCCTTGGATGTGGTCCGGGCACTTAGAATCTATGTGGACCGGACTGCTTCGGTTAGGAAGTCAGATTCTTTGTTTGTCCTCTTTGGTTTTCACAAGAGGGGTTGGCCTGCCAACAAGCAAACGATAGCCCGTTGGCTTCGTTCAGTTATTTGTGAGGCTTATGCGCAGGAGGGTTTACCTGTGCCAGCCTCTGTTAAGGCTCGTTCTGTGGGTCCCTCTTGGGCTGCTAGACGTGGCGCCTCCGCTGTTCAGCTGTGTAAGGCGGCTACTTGGTCTTCAATTCAGACGTTTTTGAGGTTTTATGCGTTTGACACCTTCGCCTCTCAGGATGCATCCTTTGGGCGCCGGGTACTCCTTTCAGCACAGGAGCGTCCCCGCCCTTAGTTGAACTGCTTTGGGACATCCCCAAGGTCAACCCTGTGGACCCCCTATGGACCCTGAAGTAGAAAACAAGAGATATGGTAAGAACTTACCTTTGTTATCTCTGTTTCTACGAAGTCCATAGGGTCCACAGGGCGCCCGCCCTGACGCACCTGGCTTCAAATGGGCTGTGTGGCTGGTCACCGGTTTTCCGTCTCCCATTTCTGTGAGTATGGTTTCTTGTGTGTTCCAGTCTTCCTTCTCTCTGTTTAGTCTCCTCCTCCGGCCTTAGCTGCTTACCAACTGAGGTGCCTGTGGCCGGGGCGGGGTATAGAGGAGGACGGACCCAAGTGCATCCTGGGAGCAGCAAAGCTTTAACTGCGTGGTGCCCGTGGATCCAGATCCAGCTATACCCCAAGGTCAACCCTGTGGACCCTATGGACTTCGTAGAAACAGAGATAACAAAGGTAAGTTCTTACCATATCTCTTGTTATAAGTCTTCTTACACCCAGAACAGGGCATATACAATCTATAGGTCCTCTTACACAGAGAGAACAGGGCATATACAATCTATAGGTCCTCTTACACAGAGAGAACAGGGCATATACAATCTATAGGTCCTCTTACACAGAGAGAACAGGGCATATACAATCTATAGGTCCTCTTACACAGAGAGAACAGGGCATATACAATCTATAGGTCCTCTTACACACACACACACACAGAACAGGGCATATACAATCTATAGGTCCTCTTACACACACACACAGAACAGGGCATATACAATCTATAGGTCCTCTTACACACACACACACAGAACAGGGCATATACAATCTATAGGTCCTCTTACACACACGCACAGGGCATATACAATCTATAGGTCCTCTTACACGAACAGGGCATATACAATCTATAGGTCCTCTTACACACATAGAACAGAGCATATACAATCTATAGGTCCTCTTACACAGAGAGAACAGGGCACATACAATCTATAGGTCCTCTTATACACACAGAACAGAGCATATACAATCTATAGGTCCTCTTACACAGAGAACAGGGCATATACAATCTATAGGTCCTCTTACACACACGCACAGGGCATATACAATCTATAGTTCCTCTTACACACACATAACAGGGCATATACAATCTATAGGTCCTCTTACACGAACAGGGCATATACAATCTATAGGTCCTCTTACACACATAGAACAGAGCATATACAATCTATAGGTCCTCTTACACAGAGAGAACAGGGCACATACAATCTATAGGTCCTCTTATACACACAGAACAGAGCATATACAATCTATAGGTCCTCTTACACAGAGAACAGGGCATATACAATCTATAGGTCCTCTTACACACACACACAGGGCATATACAATCTATAGGTCCTCTTACACACACACGCACAGGGCATATACAATCTATAGGTCCTCTTACACACAACAGGGCGTATCCAATCTATAGGTCCTCTTACACACACTCCGTACACACTGCTCTGCAAGACTAGGGGCATCAGTACGCCCACTCCTTACACACTGCTCTGCAAGACTAGGGGCATCAGTACGCCCACTCCGTACACACTGCTCTGCAAGACTAGGGGCATCGGTACGCCCACTCCGTACACACTACTCTGCAAGACTAGGGGCATCGGTATGCCCACTCCGGATGATAGGTATCAGTGATGGCTCTGGGAGGAAATGATGGGTATCAGTGATGAGATGACTGGCTCTGAGAGGGATCAGTGATGAAATCACCAGCTCTGAGAGGGATGAGAAACGTCCAGCTTTGTAATGCATGATGGGTATCCATGATAAAATGACCAGTTCTGATAGGGATGATAGAGCCTGTCATCTCATCACTTATCATGAAAAGGGTTGATAGATATCGGTGAGGAAATGACCGGTTCTGCAATGGTTGATAGGTATCAGTGATGTGATGACGGCTTTGGGAGAGGATGATAGGTATCAGTGATGAGATGACTGCTCTGGGAGAGGATGATGGGTATCAGTGATGAGGTGATGGCTCTGGGAGGGATGATGGGTATCAATGATGAGATGACGACTCTGGGAGGGGATGATGGGTATCGGTGATGAAATGAGAGGTTCTGGAATGGATGATGGATATCACTGATGAGATGACTGCTCTGGGAGAGGATGATGGGTATCAGTTATGAGGTGATGGCTCTGGGAGAGGATGATGGGTATCACTGATGAGATGATGGCTCTGGGAGAGGATGATGGGTATCAGTGATGAGATGGTGGCTCTGGGAGGGGATGATGGGTATCAGTGATGGCTCTGGGAGAGGATGATGGGTATCAGTGATGAGATGAATGCTCTGGGAGAGGATGATGGGTATCAGTGATGAGGTGATGGCTCTGGGAGAGGATGATAGGTATCAGTGATGAGATGACTGCTCTGGGAGAGGATGATAGGTATCAGTGATGAGATGAATGCTCTGGGAGAGGATGATGGGTATCAGTGATGAGGTGATGGCTCTGGGAGAGAATGATGTGTATCAGTGATGAGGTGATGGCTCTGGGAGAGGATGATGTGTATCAGTGATGAGATGACTGCTCTGGGAGAGGATGATAGGTATCCGTGATGAGATGACGGCTCTGGGAGAGGATGATGGGTATCAGTGGTGAGATGATGGCTCTGGGAGATGATGATGGGTATCAGTGATGAGATGATGGCTCTGGGAGGGGATGATGGGCATCAGTGATGAGGTGACTGCTCTGGGAGAGGATGATGGGCATCAGTGATGAGGTGACTGCTCTGGGAGAGGATGATGGGCATCAGTGATGAGGTGACTGCTCTGGGAGAGGATGATAGGTATCAGTGATGAGATAACTGCTCTGGGAGAGGATGGCTCTGGGAGAGGGTGATGGGAATCAGTGGTGAGATGACTGCTCTGGGAGAGGATGATGGGTATCACTGATGAGATGACTGCTCTGGGAGAGGATGATGGGTATCAGTGATGAGATGACTGCTCTGGGAGAGGATGATGGGTATCACTGATGAGATGATGGCTCTGGGAGAGGATGATGGGTATCAGTGATGAGATGATGGCTCTGGGAGGGGATGATGGGTATCAGTGATGGCTTTGGGAGAGGATGATGGGTATCATTGATGAGATGAATGCTCTGGGAGAGGATGATGGGTATCAGTGATGAGGTGACGGCTCTGGGAGAGGATGATAGGTATCAGTGATGAGATGACTGCTCTGGGAGAGGATGATAGGTATCAGTGATGAGATGAATGCTCTGGGAGAGGATGATGGGTATCAGTGATGAGGTGATGGCTCTGGGAGAGAATGATGTGTATCAGTGATGAGGTGATGGCTCTGGGAGAGGATGATGTGTATCAGTGATGAGATGACTGCTCTGGGAGAGGATGATAGGTATCCGTGATGAGATGACGGCTCTGGGAGAGGATGATGGGTATCAGTGATGAGATGACTGCTCTGGGAGGGGATGATAGGTATCAGTGGTGAGATGACAGCTCTGGGAGAGGATGATGGGTATCGGTGATGAAATGACAGGTTCTGGAATGGATGATGGATATCACTGATGAGATGACCGGCTCTGAGAGGACACTGAGCGATTGGGTTCGTCCTGCAGAGACCGGCACATTCTCAGACTGCACAATTTGCAGGATCCTGTGAAACATCTGCTGTCTGAGTGAGAAGGGTGGGGTGTGAGGATGTAACGCTGTTCCCCGACCACAGTGCCTTACTCTCTGCCATGTGGTTAATATGGACACTCTGTTCCCCCACCGTCATTAGTAAGGTGCCCACAGCTAGGCTTTTGGTAAGACAGATTGTAACTTAGGGTTTGTGATTTGGCATCACTGAGCGGGACACGAAATGTAAGAGCCCCAGAGCAAAGTCTTCTGTGTTGTCTCCTGAGACTGATTGTATTGCTGCGTCTCTCTCTGTGGCCCCCCACCTATGTGCTCATCCACGCAATGCTCAGTGGATATACATGATCCCTCTTTATAATGGAGCAGAAGATGGATCGGCCTCCTGACCACTCCATCAGTCTGATCAGGGCAGCACTGCGAATGGTTAATCTGTCCTGGGAGACTGGTTTGGAATGGATCGCCTCCTTCCGTCCTACCAGGGTGTTCCGTGCGCCTAGTCCACCAAGATGAAGTGCCGCCTGGAAAGAGAGGTGCCGTTGTGTGGGGGCATCTTCCCCCCGTACAGACAGTAATTGCCTCTGGAAAATATGAAGCTGTAAATTGCAAACCACAAACGTTTCCACGTAGGCAAGAACTGAGTGCAGTGTCCGGCCGTGGCTAGTCGCGTGCGTGGGAGCCAGGTGTGATCATACAAACACTACAAGAACCAGCCGTTTATAATGTCACAGGCTGGCATGGGCACGGCCAGGGGCTCTGCATTGATGAGGGAAATGTTTGGATGGGTACTTGTGAGTTCTGTGGTTAATAATTGCCAGATTTTATAGTTATTTGTAACTTCCACATTATTCTCATCGGTTTCCATGTGATTGCTGGTACTTCTAGTGCATTTACCAATTGTGCTGTTATAAAGTTTCTCTAAGTTGGAGCTCATTAGTATTCTGTATACAATGCCATATGCGTTACATTAATATATAATTATCTAACCTACACAGGGTTAACATGTCCAGGAGATAATCTGCCGCTGTCCCCTCACTATAGCTGTTACGTTATCACTATCAGCCTCGCCCAGGTTATCTACGTCTGCCATAGGACTCTCAGGCGTTAGACAGCAACTTGCACTTTGTCCCCCTTTAACAGCACATTAGAAATTGCGTTCTTAATGCCGCCAGCTGCGTGTAGTGCGCTATATACTTTTGCCGCACCGTCAGAGATCCTCATAGCATTACACTGACTCTTAGGCCTCCCGGGCGCTGCAGACCGCGCTGGACACACACAAAGCATTTCGTATGCTGCTTTTTTGCACTGTTGCCATTAAAGTGCGTTTACTATGATCACCGGATCTGCTGGTAAATCTCTAACATTGTATAAAGGGAGTAAGGAGTCCTGATTTGTACAATTGTGTGATGTTTGGGATTCGAAGCGCTCGCTAAGTGTCTCACAGCTGTGAAAGCAAACCCCCATTACCCCCCTCCCCCAGCCGTTGGATGGAGCCCACCGAAAACGCCTTCTCTTTTTCCCTTGCAGATCCGTGGTGTACCAGCAGAGCTCAAAGGAGTCCGCTACATTGCAGCCATTTTTCACCTTGCAGCTGGACATTCAGTCTGAGAAGATCCGCACTGTCCAAGACGCACTGGAGAGTCTGGTGGCCAGGGAAGCTGTACAGGGCTACACCACCAAAAGCAAGCAAGAGGTTTGTGTGTGTCCCCCCCTCAAAGCTACGGCCCGGGTCTCTGCACCTCTGCTCAGCAAGTGTTAGGTCATCTCCAAACCTGCCTGTATGTACTCACCAGGCATTAGCTGGGGGGGGGGGGGGACCTATCCCTGGCTGTCGGCCATTGCTCTAAACCATGAGCCCTAGTGCGGTGTGAAACTGAGGCAGTGCGTGGGTTAAACAGTGCTTCGCTTTTGGCCGAGGTTTGTTCCCCAGCTGTTTGAAGGTCGCTGCTTCATCGCCAAGTTACTTGTGATTTTAGCATGTAAGGTTTTGGTTGGTAACCTGTCATTTTTGGTATTCACAGAAAGACCACTGTTCAATTAAGGGTTTAGGAGAAATGGGTGTTCAGTTTGTGTTCTAGTGGCTCCGTCTGGTTCTTATTTTGATGTCTGGGCTGGAAATAAAATTCATGCATGATAATTAGCCGGAGACTGAGCGAAGCCCTCGCGTAACCCACTTTCATCTCACTTTCCCAGTAACGCAGGTCTGGGCCCCCACACTGCTGCCTGACGTTTGGGGAACTAGTATATTGGTCCTCTGTTGAAGGCCTTTGCATATTATGCATTGTAGCAGCACAAACCATTCCGTCCTATTTCACAATGAATGTGTCAGATAAGCAGATGTTGTGAAGATGAGCAACAGGAATAATATAATTGCTGGAATTTCAGTTCCAAGAAGTTTTCCTGCTCAGAAAGTTCCTGTTTCTATAAACAGACGTAGCGTCCTGTTCCAGCGTGTTTGGGATTATGTGCCGGCGTTACGCTAGCTCGCTAATGAGCGGTAGCCGATGTATTAATAACAAAGATAAGCCGACTACTTCAGCTACAGGCCGGCAGTGCGTCCGGTTACTACTTACCAGCCATGGATGTCAGTGTGTCCTTCTGCGCACAGCCTTGTTCCTCTGAGTGGGGTCCCCGCGTGTAATAAAAGCCGTAGATTCCTGATCCCTTCGACAAAAGTTTAGTGCTGTTTGTAGTAACTGTTCAAGTATAACCCGTATTCTGCCTCTAATAGTGTACTCTGTCCTGCGCCTCCTGCCTTATCCTGGGTGCCCGTCGCAGGACTCTACCCGGCCACCGCACCTTTTACCGGAGTATTAATTTCCGTTACTTTGTGAGACAGCCGAGGGGTCTGTGCGGCCGTGTGCTGCAGTTACTGCCGCTTCTGCCCAGTATCCTCACCGCCCCAGACGTATTGGTCAGTGGGTCTCCTGTCTTTATTAATCAAAATATCATCACGAGACAATGATCATGTTTTAGGAAAAGTGAATCCATTTCATTGGGCCTCATGAGCCGGAATACAGATGTGGTCTTCATTTGCAGTGTGGGCGAGATTTGCCCAATATAACATATCAACATAGAATATTATAGCAAAACACACATGACCATTATGAGCGTGTTCCTGCTTCCTTATCAATCCTGAAACCCCTGCCATGTTCCTTTGTCCGGATAAAAGGCAGATATTGGTAGCACATTCGGCCTGCACCAGCTATAGCGATGTACACACGCAGGTTAAAGGGCCTATAAAGCTTTTTTTCTGGTGATAATGTTGGGATCATGGTGTAAAATGAGGCGCGCACATGTTTTCAGGATAGCTTTCCTGCATCCCTCTTGCCTCTATAAACGGCACAATCTATGGTGTTTCTTCCTGCGAGAAGGGCCTGTGCCTGGTCTGCTGTCTGCACAGGACTTGGCGGCGCTGCCAGTCAGCAGTAATTGGATTGTTCTGTCCTGAGCACACTGAGACGAGCTGCTGATAATAATCCCTCTCTTCCAGGTGGAGATCAGCCGGAGAGTGACACTGGAGGAGCTGCCCCCGGTTCTCGTGCTGCACCTCAAACGCTTTGTGTTTGAAAAGACAGGCGGCTGCCAGAAGCTGGTGAAAAATGTGGATTACCCTGTGGATCTGGAGATTAGTAAAGGTAAGAGGGGGGAGACACTATTTACTGATATATGCACATGGTTTTTACGGAGTTTGTTTGCACAATCTATGGGCTCAATCCAATTACTCGCCAGTAAGTGCGGCTATAGGGGCAAGATAGGACCACGAGGGTGCCGCGTTCCAACGCCGGCATGTGCAAGCTGTTGCATCTTGCCCCCCTCGCATGTAGGGGCGAATGAGTTGGATTGAGCCCTGTATGTGGGGATGCAATCGGAAAACCGGCTGCCTTAATACCGTCAGCCGGGTTCCCGGCTGTCATATCCCGGCGAGGGTGTAATGCCGGGCTTCTAGATGTAGACGCCTGACATTTTCCCGACGCCGGGAGACAGGGATGCCGGGCGCCACGAGCGGACAGCCACGGCGGGGGGAGGGTTAGGTTTAAGGCACCCCTGGGGGGGACTTAGGGTTAGGCAGCGGGGACGGGGAGGGATTAGGGTTAGGAACTTGGGGGGGGAGGTTAGGGTTAGGCACCCCTAAGGAGGGTTAGGGGGTTAGGTTAGTTTATTACTTACCTTAGGGACGATCGGGATTTCCAGCGCTGTCAGGCTTCCACTGCTGCGAACTCTGCTTCTGTCGGCCTGCTGATACCGGGAATTGAACCGCGGTATTTCATACCGATTCCCTGTATGTGGTGTGTGTGTAATACATGGAAGCAGGACATCTTATTTTTAACCACGCCTGGTACAGTGGAGGGATTGGTGATCCCTATGATAAGTAGAGAGTCTGAATTTCATTGAGCGCACAGACAGAACATGTATTTAGACTGTTTGGTACGATGAATCTGTCACCTGACACATGAAACTGATGCAGTTTTCAGCTTCGGAGCAAAGCGCTTCGGACACGTCACTGGTTACCAGGCCGCGTTCTCATACTAATATATTGCTTCAGCCCATAGAATGGCGGTTCTGCTGTACAACTCGGGATGTACTTTTGGTCTCGCCCTTAGAAGCTTCTGATGGATTTATCTGACAAGCGAATAATCGCCGTGTTTCCTGGTGTAACACTAATTGTTTCTCTCTCCAGATTTGCTTTCTCCCGGGGTGAAAAGTAAGATTTTTAAGCCCCAAAGAACCTACCGGCTCTTTGCAGGTGAGTATTTCTCTTCTCCCGTTTCCGGTCGCTATTTCAGTGTTTTCCGATTCTACATGTCGTGGTTTTTTTTTGTTTCCCTGATTTATTTATTTGTCGCCCCCACAGTGGTCTATCACCATGGAAACAGCGCCACCGGCGGCCATTACACTACAGACGTCTTCCAGATCGGTCTTAATGGCTGGTTACGCATCGATGACCAGACTGTGAAAGTGATAAATCAGTATCAGGTGGTGAAACAGACTGTAGAGCGCACAGCATACCTCCTGTATTACCGCCGCGTCGACCTGCTGTGAACCGCGCTCTATGCTGTGTGTGTGCTCGCGCGCGCAAGATTCCTGCTTCATAGGACACAAATCACCCCCCTCCCCCACTCCCTTTTAATCCCTACTCTTTTTCGAGTGAATCCTTTTCTTCCACTCTCCCTACAATTTTTCTGTTCCCTTTTGATTTTTTTTATTTTTAGAGTCGATTAGGAATAAATGTTTAAACAATTTAACTTTTTGCTGAAGCCCCTACGAGAGCCACTGGGGAACGGGGGGGGGGGGGGGGCAATGTCGGCAGAGACTACTGTCTCCCTTTACGGGATGCAGGCATTTTAAGTATACCATGTGACTCGCGAAGATGAAGTTTAACGATTTAAGCCGTGTAATCATCCTTGCGAGATGTTTATCGTACTGCTGTAATGTTAGGCCCGCTCTCTGGAGGCGAGGGGATTTGGGGATACACCTTCATCGGGGAGATTTGCGGTGGGGCAGCAGCTTGTACGATCGCTGTTTCAGATATTGGCGTACGGGCTAAACAGGCGCGGGAGGGTTCTTATCAATACACAGAATAGATTTTTATTATTTTTTTAGCGTCTAGGCTAGAAGTGGCTGCGTCGCCTCTGAGGGCACCCACGCGCTTCGCCAAAGACTCAACGCACCAGCATTAAATATTTACATGTGAAAATTAATACAGTAACATAAAAAAAAAGAGAAGTCTTCAGTCCCTTTCTGCAAGCCATCACCCCCCGCCACACTCTGCTTTTCAGGTCACTGAATCAACAATAAATAACAGGCTGCAACTTTTGTCTCTGGTTTCTCGCGTAAACCAATTTAAAAAAATGAATAAATAGTCAAATAAAAACAAAAAAATGTAAAAAAAAAACTGGAAAAAAAAAAAAATTTACTGAAGGCTTTTTCAATGTTGCTGGGTGTCTCGGATGTGTGCGAGGTATTAGGTTTTAACTCCTTTGCCGCTGGACAAGCGCGGTAATTATCTTGCGCTCTCCAGCAGTTGAAGGACTTTAAAACGGATTCACGGATGAGGAAGATAAATCAAACTTTGAAAGGTTCATCCTGTATAGATGAGTGATTGTAACTTCTAACTCACTACACCTGAAGTGACGCTTCTGTGTACAGCCGGTTCCGGGCGCAGAGAGAACGCTAGGCTAACCAATAACCGTTGCTGTTCCGGACAGTCTGCTTCATTTAATTTTGCTGTCTCGCTCTCCTATAATGTTCAGTTCCTAATTGTACACAGTTTAGTGATATCTAGGAGTATAAAGTCATCGCCCATCAATAAAGTCACAAAGTTGGTTTAAATAAATGTCCCTTTGTATCTTTTATTTGCATAACATATACATTATATGATCCTATATTTAATGTCCGGGGTACATACACACTTACCGACCGATATGTCTGGCCACAGTAATCTGTAGTGACGACATTGTCGGCAGTTCCTGCGTCCATGGGTCGGTCAGACAGAGGCAGCTGGTATAAATCTCCCGACGTTATCAAAGTCGGGTACAATAGTATAAACAAATAAATGTGACAGTACCGCGCCTCTCTGAAGGGATATGATGTCACAATTCGGGTAAGAAAAGATGTCCGTGATCCAGATTCTCCAGGTTACACAAACTGATTCCTCTCCACAATATCACTGGGAAGAAAACACATTTCCATAGTGTAGTAATATTAGTCACTGGAAAGTAGATCCCAAATTCTAAACCACAAATAGGTTCTACTTGCTGTGCTGATATTCTTAGATGGTGATGCTCACTTTGTATGCTTACATCAGTAAATTGGTAGAAAACCCCCTATTGTACCTCAGCACACTGAATTATACCTGGCAACAATATATGAAGACTATATGGTAGTAGAAATTCAGAAATATTGGTTGCATGCATTTGCAAATCCACGGGAAGCTGCTAGGCCACGTCACGGCTTCTCTGTCACTAGCAGTCCCTAACGCTAAGGAGTTCACGTCCGGGGTGCAGTGCACCCCAAACAACGTCCAGTCCAGGGCATCACACAAAAAATGGAAGAAGGGTGGCAGTGTAAAGTACGGATGTGTGAGAATAATTAAGAAGTGTTAAAAAAAAGGGTTAAAATATATGTGAAAAAATGACATGAATAAAAAACAAACATAAAAGGTGATATGAAAAGTGTCTGTGTATTAAGTGGTGATGCCCTGAAGAGGTCCAGCCAGAGAAGCCCCGGGGGCCCTACGCCCAAACGTTCACCCCACAGGTAATATATTTACCAATTATAAGGCCTCATGATAAAGGCACATACATAAATGCATCCAAATCGAGAGCCAGCTTACCTGGGAGTCACCCCTGGGATCTCCCAAGTAGCACTACTAGAACCAGCATGCCCTCCTAATGCTGGTTCATTCATGCATCTCATAACAACAAACAGAAAATGGCAGCATCTCAAATCAATCTGGCAGTACTCTTCAGGTGCTGAGGAACAATAGGGGCTTAAACCCCCTCCCCTTTTTTCTACTTGGTATGACCCTTCCCTTCATGCACCTGAAGAGTACTGCCAGATTGATTTGAGATGCTGCCATTTCTACTTCAGGGTCTACAGGGTTGACCTTGGGGTATAGGTTGGGAACCAAATCCGGGCACCACACAGTTAAAGCTTTTAGCTCCCAGGATGCACTGGGTCCACTCTCCCTATAACCCCACCCCCCAGCCAGAGGCACATCAGTTTAAATTGGTGCCCGGCCGGAGTCGGGTCACTGTTAGCGCAGGGGGGGCTGATTAGCAGCCCCATAGCTTTCTTTTATTTTTTTAGGGACAACGTTTTTTCTAAGGACTTTGGACTTTTCAGAGCGGCAGCGTTGGACTGTCCATAGGACGTTTAAGCTGCTGCTCCGTCACCCCCGCCGGCTCTGAGACGCCAGTACAGATCTGGGGATCTCAGCGGGACCCCAGAGTCTGTACTAGCCGGACTCCGCGGGCGCCCAGGTCTGCTGCCGGATTCACGGGGAGCAGGTAAGGCGCGGGTCACCGCTTGCAGTGATCCGCACATTTCAAATGCAGTCCTGTGCCTCCGGTCTCTGGGGACAGACAGGAGGCGCCAGCAGTGGTGGCGGGCCCCCCCATACCCCGTGTGTCCACTAGACCACCAGGGATTTAACAATCGGTGCAGGGAGCCGGCATCCCGGGGGTTAATAGCCAGCCAGGGGAGCAAGCCTTCCCTGTTACAGCGGCTCCTCCCCTCAGCTCAGCGCGCCTTTCAGTGTCAAGAGTCTGGCGTCGCTGAGCTGTTTCCTCCGCAGGCTGCGCTGCTTCTGAGGTCTCCAGCGGCCATTTTCTCTGATGGTGCAGCAGCAGGTCTCCGGAGATGGCAGTGAGCCCAGTCCCCCTGCGTACCTCACCATCAGGTCAGTGTACACAGCGCTGTAGCCTTCCCAGATACTGAATCTGGGCAGTTGAATGTAGCAACATAGGCCCTGATTCAGAGCCGGACGCTCTGACCAGAGCGCTCGCTCTGAATCGGGGCCCTCCTCCATTAATATGGAGCGTCCTCCTGGACGCTCGTATAGCTGTGGGTCACCACCCACAGCATATACGAGCGTGCAAAAAGATGGTCGCGATGGTCTCGACCATCGGACTTGCGAGGGAAACCCTGCGGTCGGGTTTCCCAGCCGCAAGGCCAGGAGTGATTTTGGCTCTATCAGAGCCAAAATCACTCCCACTGACATCACTAGTGATGTCAGTGGGGCCGGGTTCAGACAGCAGGCGTTCCCATGGGAACGCCTCCGTCTGGCAGGCACGCCCCTTCGCTCGCCGGGTCTCGCGCATGCACACGACGGAACTCCCTCCGTCATGCGCATGCGTGGTGGGGACCATCGACCCACTTGCGAGCGTACTGCCGCTCGCGAGTGGGTCTGAATGTCCCCCATAGTGCAGTATATTATGTCATGCTTATGTGTGTGTGTGTGAATATATATATATATATATATATGTCTGCATTGTATGTGACTTAAGCTAGTGCTGACTGTCTGTAGTTTATTCTGTCATCTGTCAGTGTATATCTATCCCTTTTCTTTACAATCTACCCTAATACAGCTGTACTTAGGGTGGTTCTGAGACCTCACATTTATATACTTGTTAATATTTGTGAGGTTTGTCACATACTGTTGCATGCTGCACGTTGCCATATTTTAGATGGAACGGTGTGTTGCATACGGTGAAAATGGGTCTCTGCAGCTAATTTTAGCATCAGTCAGGACCAGTATAGCGCTGCTTGATATTTCCCTATTGGTCAGATATGTCTGACCAGGAGATAGAGCACGATACTGCACCCATTTTTACTTTCTACTTCAGGGTCCATAGGGTATCCACAGGATACCTTGGGGTATAGGTGATGATGTCAGGCATCGGGCACCATAGAGTTAGGTTTTCTGCCTCCCAGGATGCACTAGGGTCCCCCTCCTATACCCCGCCCCCGAGCCAAGGCATCTGTTTCGTTTGGTGCCCGGCCGGAGTCGGATGTACCTGCTAGAGGGGGGCTTAGAAGAGCCCCTGAAGTTTTCTACATTGCAGCTGTGGCTGCACATCTGGAAGTACAGCATGGACTGTCAGTACTGACGTCCATGCTGTCTTCCCTACACACCCGCCGGTACCGAACCGGGGATGCTGGTAAGCATCTGGGGTCACAGCTAGCGGTGACCCCAGATGTTTTGGGCCATGGCCGGATCTAAGGGGGACAACAGGTAAGCAGCAGGGGTCCCGCGGTGGGACCCTGCTGAACATGGTCCAAAGTCCCCAGGCAGGGGACTCCCTGGGAACTGGCTGCAGCGTGGAGCCAGGTATTAACCTGCACTTCCACTACCCCCCTGGGACAGCGGACCGCGGCAGAGTGGTAGCGCTGCGGCGTCCCAGGGGTTAAATGCATGCCAGGGGAGCGCGCCTTCCCTGTCTCAAAACCGGCGCCTCCCCGCTGCACGCAGCCCTCTCTGCACTGTGCTGACTGGCCCTGTGGCAGCGCTCCTCCCCCAGGCCGGCCTAATCTATGCTCCTCGGTGCCCATCTTCAGTAACGCATGGTGAACGCTGCTGGAAGCCTAAGATCGGAGGCATCGTGGTCTGGGTCCCCCGGCATACCTCTCCTCCGCTGTGGTCAGGTCTGTGTATGCAGCGCTGTGTCCTACCAGACTCTGTGTCTTTGTAGTTGATTTATCAGCGCTGATAGTGCAGGATTTATTTTTCTGTGCATTGTATGTGACTGTGCTAGCGCTGCTGCCTGTATCTTCTATTCTGACTGTCAGCTTTATTACTGTCCCTGTTCTTTCTGCTAAAGCCCCTTGCGGTGCGGTGATTGCAGGGTGGTCTCTCGCTATACTAACAAGTATTGGTGAGAGGGGTCACATATTTACCATCATGTCTGAGAGTCACTTTCCTCTCCAGCTTCAGTGTACTACATGTAAAGTACCTGTAGCGGAGGGGGAGGGTAGCGCAGAGGTTATTTATTGGCGCGGCCAATTACTGTCACAGCACCGGTACAGGAGCCGCCCTGGGCTTGTTTCGCCAAAGCGCTTACAACCCTGGTGGGCCAGTTAGCTCCGCAGCCCGCGTTCTCACAGATGGGATTGTCCCAGCAGTCAGTGGTGTCGTCACCCATCCAGGGTTTCCCGAGGCAATTGATGGTACCCCGCAGTCTCCCTATTTCCCCTCCCCAAGTCTCTCAGGAGCCTGCGTGGGTTAATTCGCTGACTAGTTCTGTACAGCACTTGTCGGACGTGTTACAAGAGGAGTCCGTGTTGAGGACACATAAGTGGCCGATGGCGTCTGTCCGTTCCTTATGAGGATGACGACGTGATGTCTGATAATGGGGAGATTCTGGATCTTTCTGACCAGGAACCTCTCCGTACTAAGGAGGCGGACGCTCGGTCCAAGGTGTATATTCCTGGACTTATTCGGGCAGTCCGCACAGCCTTGGTGATTGAGGACGAAGATCCTCCGGTGTCCAAATCTAAATATGCCTTTTTTAAGGATATTAAGGGTGACGCCACAGTGTTTCCTTTTTCGGGTCAATTGGTGGACCATTGAGAGGAGGTGTGGAAACAGCCTGGCAAACTGTACCAGCCGCAGAGGCGTTTGGCGGTGGCTTATCCGTTCGCGGATAATTATTTTTCTAAGTGGGAATCCCCTCCACAGGTGGATTCTCATGTGACACGCCTAGTCCGTAGTGCCACATTACCCATGCCATCCATGTCTTCCCTAAAGGATGCTACGGACTGCAAGGTGGAGAGATGCCTAAAGTCTGTTTATTCCCTTGCGGGGGCAGCTAGGCGGCTATGGCCATTTGTTGGGTTGCCAGAGCTATGGAGCGCTGGGCTGGACTGTTCGGCTGAACAGACGGAGTTGATCGGCAATCTCCGGGATGCGGCCACTTATATCAACGAAGCGGCCTTGGATATCAGTACCCTGGCGTCTCGGATTTCTTCGGCAGCTGTAGCTGCTCGTCGCACCTTATGGTTGCGATCTTGGAAGGCGGACGCTGATTTCAAAAAGGGCTTGAAAGCGTTGCCTTTTAATGGAGAAGTTCTATTTGGTCCGGACCTGGATAAAATTGTAGCCACACTGGCGGCAGCCAAATCGGCATGTCTCCCGTCTGCTGCAGTTCCTTCCGGTTCAGGTACATCGGCCTTATAGGGCCCAGGGTAGGCCTAAAGCACAGTCCTTTCCCCGACAGGCTGGCCCCAAAAAATCGGCCAAGCCCCGGATGCAGGCCTGGAGTACCAGACGTCCGGCCCCTAAGCCAGATGACAAGCCTGCGGCCTGACGGTCCGGGCCTCCCTTTGGGGGATCCCAAAGTGGGAGGCCACCTGCTGCAGTTCGCCCGGTGTTGGTCAGTCACCACGACAAACACTTGGGTTCTCGAGGTGGTTTCTCACGGGTACGCCCTCTCCTTCCGGCACAGACCCCCGTCTCGACTCTTCATCACGGGTCTGCCATCAGACCGGAACAAAGCCTTGGAACTGCGGAAGGTCTTGCACACTATGCTCCAGGCTGGAGTTATAGTGCTTGTTCCATTCTCCCAGAGGGGCCAGGGTTTCTATTCCAATCTCTTTTTGGTGCAGAAACCCAATGGGTCGTATCGTCCGATACTCAACCTCAAAGCTTTCAACAAGTCTTTGCAGGTGCCGAAGTTTCGGATGAAGACCCTCCGGTCCATCATTCTGGCGCTGGAACCTGGGGACTACAAGGTGTCGTTGGACATACAGGACGCTTACCTGCATGTCCCTAGTCTTTTACGCCATCAACAGTTCCTCAGGTTCGCAATCCGCAACGACCACTTTCAGTTCCGGTCGTTACCTTTTGGCCTGGCGACAGCACCACGTGTTTTCACCAAGGTGATGGCGGCTTCCCTGCGGCTGCAGGGAGTCCGCATGTTACCGTACTTGGACGAACTTCTCTTGGTGGCAGGATCTCCAGAGCTCCTTCTACGCCACTTGGACCTGACCATTGCGGTACTGCAACGGCACGGCTGGTTAATAAACTGGCAGAAGTCCACCCTGATCCCGTCTCAGCGGATTCTGCACCTCGGAGCCTTATTGGACTCCGGACAGCAAAGGATATTTTTGACGGGGGAAAAGATCTCTGCCTTGCAGTTGAGGGTGCGCAGTTGTCTGCAGAGCCGCCGGGTGTCTCTGCACTCGGCGATGAGGTTACTGGGCTCCATGGTGTCGGTATTCGACATGGTGGAATATGCCCAGTTTCACTCCAGACCTCTGCAGCACCTGATCCTGTCCAAATGGAATGGACTGCCTCAGACTCTAAAGTCCCAGACGATAGTGCTCACTCCGGAGGTTCGCCTGTCCCTAGCCTGGTGGTTGCAGACGACCCATCTCAGCAAGGGTCGTCCGTTCTGGGTGGCGGATTGGGTCCTGTTTACAACGGACGCCAGTCTTCGGGGCTGGGGAGCAGTCTCTGGTCCACACTTGTTCCAGGGCAGGTGGACTCAGGCAGAAACAGTTTCCAATAAACATTCTGGAGCTCCGCGCGGTGTTCAATGCTCTCCAGCAGGCACATCGGGTTCTCCAAGGTCACCCAGTGCAGGTCCAGTCGGACAACGCTACCACCGTGGCCTACATAAATCGGCAGGGAGGAGCCCGAAGTCGGGCGGCTCTCATAGAGGTGTCCCGAATCCTGGTATGGACGTAGCGCAATCTCCCGGCCATATCAGCAGTATTCATCCCGGGAGTGCTAAACTGGGAGGCGGACTTTCTCAGTCGCCAGGACGTTTTTCAACTGCTGGTGGACAGGTGGGGTCTTCCAGAGATCGACCTCATGGCGTCCCGGCACAGCAACAAGTTGCCGGTGTACGGGTCTCGCACAAGAGACGAAAAGGCGTCTCTGGTGGATGCTCTGTCCGTCCGGTGGACGTTCCGGTTCGCTTATCTGTTTCCTCCGTTTTCCCTTCCGCGGGTAATCCGGAAATTCAAACAAGAAGGAGGGACGCTTCTGTTGATGGCTCCCGCATGGCCCAGACGGCACTGGTTCTCAGACCTTCAGGGTCTGTACGTGGACAGTCCTCTGCGGTTGCCGCTATGACCGGACCTTCTGTCACAGGGTCCCTGTCTTCACCCGGACCTGACTCAGCTGTCTTTGATGGCGTGGCTGTTGAGACGGCCATGTTAAGGTCCAGGGGGTTTTCCAGCTCTGTAGTGCGTACCATGTTACGAGCTCGGAAACCGTCTTCCGCGAGGATATACCATTGCGTGTGGCATACGTTCTTCCAGTGGTGTCGACCGAGAGGTTATGCACCTCGGGAATTTCGTCTGTCTAGAGTGCTAGCCTTCCTACAAGCGGGACTGGACCATGGGCTTCGCCTTGCTTCTTTGAAGGTGCAGGTTTCTGCCCTGTCTGTCTGGTTCCATCGTAGGATTGCTACAATCCCTGATGTGCGCACCTTTATGCAAGGTGTTCTGCGAATTCAGCCGCCTTTTGTTCCGCCTTGGGACTTGGCTGTGGTCCTGAGTGCTCTCCAGGGACCGCCGTTTGAACCACTGGGCTCAGTGGATCTTAAATGGCTAACAGCGAAGACTTTTCCTTCTGGCCATAGCTTCGGCCAGACGTGTTTCTGATATAGGGGCTCTCTTGTAGACCCCCTTTCTTGATTTGTCATGGGAACAGGGCAGTGTTGCGCACTCATCCTGAATTTCTTCCCAAAGTTGTTTCCCGGTTTCATATTAAAGAAGAAATCATTGTGCCGGCTTTTAACTCACCTGGCCTTTCTGTGGGTGAGGCCACTTTGGATGTTGTGCGGGCCTTAAGGATTTATGTTGACCGCACTTCTTCATTTAGGAAGTCGGACGCCTTGTTTGTCCTCTATGGCTTCCGTAAAAAGGGTTGGCCTGCTTCAAAGCAAACTTTGGCAGCCTGGATCCGTATGGCTATTTCTGAAGCTTATCTTCATGAAGGCCTGCCGGTTCCACCTTCTGTGAGGGCTCATTCCACTAGGTCTGTGGGTCCTTCGTGGGCCGCTCAACGTGGTGCTTCTGCAGCTTTGCCTCTCAGGATGCTTCCTTCGGGCGGCGGATTCTCCTTTCTGCACAGGAGCGTCCCCACCCTTAAAGGATACTGCTTTGGGACATCCCCAAGGTATCCTGTGGATACCCTATGGACCCTGAAGTAGAAAATATGAGAGATGGTAAGAACTTACCTTTGTTATCTCTGTATCTACGAAGTCCATAGGGTTCCACAGGACTCCCGCCCTGTCGCACCTGTGCTGCAGATGGGCTTTGCTCTGGTCACCGGTTTTTCCGTCTCCCTCTGGTGAGAATGTGATTCTTGTGTGTCCAGATCTTTTTTCTCTCTTCCTTCTCCTCCGGCCTATGGCTTGGTACGTAACTGAGATGCCTTAGCTCAGGGGCGGGGTATAGGAGGGAGACCCTAGTGCATCCTGGGAGGCTAAAAACTTAACTCTATGGTGCCCGATGCCTGACGTCATCACCTATACCCCCAAGGTATCCTGTGGAACCCTATGGACTTCGTAGAAATAGAGATAACAAAGGTAAGTTCTTACCATATCTCATATTATCCTGCAAACCATGTGCTGCAGGTGTTAGTGCGGAGGATTTGTTTCATAAAGGGTTCTGTGTGTGGCGTCATCTGGTGCCGGCCCCTTTCACGACCCCCTTGGGCGGTTTGTTTTCTCGGGAGCCTCTCAATTGCCGATCGCTGGGCGGGCCCCGTTGTTGTACCTCACTTGGGGTTACTTCACCATACTGCCCTTTTCATCTCAGGGTATCTCGCAGTTTCTTGCACTCTACTCCTGTGACACAGACTATCGCTCCCTGCAGGGGTTTTCGCAGTATATGAATTCTCCCTGGTGCCACAACAGTCTGTCATTCCCCTTGCAGGGATTACCACATGGATGTCGTATTTCTACGAAACGCAAAGTGGCGTGGTAGACGGCCTGTGGTTACTTCCTAGTTGGCTCTGCCGTGCACTGGATACTGTTTTGGGCTCTTTCCCTCTTACACGGGGGGAAGCCTATTTCAGGTATTATCCCTGTTTTAGGGCTGGTAGCAGGTCCATTCTGGTTAGAGTGAATGTTGACCTGCACCTGCATCATACACCCTCAGTCTTGCGTGCCTTTGGGTTCCCTGTTGCTGACTAGCGGGTGGATCGCATGGCGGGACTCTGGCTATTGCCAGATACGAGGTATTACAACAGCGTTTGGCCTCCTGTCCCAAATTCCCTGAGGGTCATCACGAGCCCCTCTTTGGGTGGATGGGTGTGTTACTCGTCTGATTACAGACGTTACTACGCCTCCGATTCCTGCGTGGTCGGATTCTTCGGATCCGTAGGTGGTGAAATCAGTATACTCGCTTTCAGGGGTTGTTACCCACCCTACCATGGCTATAGCATGGTTGGTTAATACTATTGCATACTGGGCTGATGCATTTGTAACGTTTTTTCCCCTACAACACGTCTGGGGTTCAAATCTCTTTGGTCGCTCACGTAATATATGCAGTTGGCATAGGTGGACATGCCTATATTGGATACCAGTCTCCTAACTTTCAGAGTTCTGGCTGCGACTATATACTTCGTAATACCCTATGGCTGCGCTCTGGGAATGCAGAGGTGCAGATACCATCTATAGGGTAGATCTTGTTTGGTCCTGACCTTGACAAGATTGTAGTAACATTGGCAGTATTACTAACGACAAGTTTACCACCTTCAGCTATGCCCACTACAGGGCCTCAGACTAAGTCTGTTAATTCTTTTTGTCCTCAGGGTCAGCCTAAAGGTCTGTTTCTTCCTAGACTGTCGGCCTTTGCAAGGGCCGACATATCCAGTACCGAGCAGGCCTGGACTGCCAGCAGATCCTGCTTCTGAACCTGAGGATATATCTTCAACCTGACGAGACAGGCCTACAACTGGGAGATAACGATTTTCTCAGTTCGCCCGGTACTAGTGTCAAGTTGCCGTGGCTACGTGGGTAGGAGGGTACGCCCTCTCCATTGCTCAGGCGGCCTCTTTACATGTGATGGTACGCGGGCCCTTATTCAGACCCGAACAGGGCCTTACAAATCCAGAAAGCTATACACTCGTTGCGGTAAGCAGAGCTAATTAGGCCATCCCCACTATCTCAGCGAGGGACTGGTTGTTCTGCTTTCTTTCTGGTGCGGTGGCTGAATGGTCCTCTTTGGCCTATTCTCTGTCTCAATTCCCTGAACCAGTTCCTAAAGCTACCTGGGCTCAGGAGGAAATCCCTATGCTCCATCATACGATGTTTGGAACCTGGGGACTTTATGGTATCACTGGATATACAGGACACGTGCCTATGGGTACTTATAGAGACCTTTCATCAGCATGGGCTGAGGTTTGTTGTATCACAGCAACACTTACAATTTTTCGGACTCTGCCTTTTGGGACTGTCCTCAGCCCCACAGGGGTTTACCAGCATTTTTGGATTTTCTGACAGTTCTCCTGTTCAGTATATCCCAATGCTCCTGTACCTGGACGGCCTCCTGCTCTTAGCGGGATCACCGGGGTACTTTGACCGTGGCTTCTTCAGGGTGCAGACGTTTAATCAACGGGGAAAAAGTCTTCCCTGCATCCCTCTCTGGGTATTCTTCATCTAGGAGCCCTGCTGAGAATTCTTCTGGCGTAAGACGGAATCTCCACTCTTCCATTAGGAGTACATGGATGTTTACGCAGTCGACATATGTCTTTACATTCTGGGCAAATATTCAGTGTCTGCCTTTGGAAGGGTGGAATGGGCTCAGTTCCATTCCAGGTCTTTCCATAATTGGCTCATCTCCAGATGAAACGAGTTTTTTCTGTCAGATCACTATTCAAACGCTCCGGAGGCAAGTCGCTCCCTGTCCGGGTGGCTCTGGCCATCTCGTCCAGGGTATTCTTCGCTATGGACAGTGTCTGGTTCGCATCCATTTCAGTGCAGTTGGATGTCTGTCGATTCCACCCTGCCAATTAACTTGTTGGAACTTTAGGCTGTCTTGGGCCTTCACTCTGGCATAACTCTTGTTTCAAGGTGAACCTGAAAAGGTTCAGTCCGACAGGGTCATGACAGTGGCTTCCTTTTTAGCAACACTGTTCGTTGGGTGGCAATGACAGGTATGTCACACATTCGGACATAGTCCGAGGGTCTCCTCCCGAAACCGTTGTAATTCCTACACCGTTCACCTGATTTGGATGTACTTACCCTCAAATTAAATCTGAAAGTCTGCAGGTAAATCACATCTTGTTTGTTTCATTTCAAAGCCATTGTGGTGGTGACTAGAGGCCAAAATATGAAAATTCTGTCAATGTCCCAATATTTATGCACCTGACTGTATATACATACATGTGAGAAATTAATCCGCACAGCATGTAGAGCCTATTTGTGGTTTAGAATTTGGGATCTACTTTGCAGTGACTAATATTACTACACTATGGAAATGTGTTTTCTTCCCAGTGATATTGTGGAGAGGAATCAGTTTGTGTAACCTGGAGAATCTGGATCACGGACATCTTTTCTTACCCGAATTGTGACATTATAACCCTTCAGAGAGGCGCGGTACTGTCACATTTTTATTTGGGGATGTGCACAATGTATCTGAAGGATCTATTGCATCTGTCATGCTACTCAGCGTTCATATATATCTGCTACACATCCCCTGATCAATGGCCGGAACGATATATCGTTCATCAGCTGTACGGACGATATATCGGCCAGTGTGTACCCTGCATATTTTGCAATAATTGAAAAAAAAATTAAAATCCTTATTTGATTTAAACTTACTATTAACAGTTTTACATACATTTTTAAAGACGCTATCTGAGCGGTGCGTCAATGCTGCAGGGCAAGTGGCGGCATTGCAGCCATCTTTGTACATGTGCAGAAGCTGATCCAGCAGATGGCCGGTGGGAAGTCCCTGTTATACTGGGTTTTAGCTGCCTTCATTTATATAACATCTCAGTTTGTTGCTATTAATGTGACGTTGTGGCCGGGTCTCTGTACGGTGGCTGATGAGGGACAAATCTATTTTGTCGCTGCATTAACTATCCTGTGAGTTTGGGCCCAGAAAGTGTTTGCAGTAGATCAGTTGTAAAGTAGAGATGAGATAGATAAAGCACATTAATGGTGCTCCAAGGTCCCTATAAAAGACACCAATATTGGTAAGTCTGTATTCTTGCTGCCTGACTTCAGTCTGTTTCCTCTGAGAAGCTCCCTGCCGGGGGCCTGTGGTGCGGAGTTTCCTCTGAGAAGCTCCCTGCCGTGGGCCTGTGGTGCCGAGTTTCCTCTGAGAAGCTCCCTGCCGGGGGCCTGTGGTGCCGAGTTTCCTCTGAGAAGCTCCCTGCCGGGGGCCTGTGGTGCGGAGTTTCCTCTGAGAAGCTCCCTGCCGTGGGCCTGTGGTGCCGAGTTTCCTCTGAGAAGCTCCCTGCCGTGGGCATGTGGTGCGGAGTTTCCTCTGAGAAGCTCCCTGCCGGGCGCCTGTGGTGCCGAGTTTCCTCTGAGAAGCTCCCTGCCGGGGGCCTGTGGTGCGGAGTTTCCTCTGAGAAGCTCCCTGCCGGGGGGCCTGTGGTGCGGAGTTTCCTCTGAGAAGCTCCCTGCCGTGGGCCTGTGGTGCCGAGTTTCCTCTGAGAAGCTCCCTGCCGTGGGCCTGTGGTGCCGAGTTTCCTCTGAGAAGCTCCCTGCCGGGGGCCTGTGGTGCGGAGTTTCCTCTGAGAAGCTCCCTGCCGTGGGCCTGTGGTGCCGAGTTTCCTCTGAGAAGCTCCCTGCCGTGGGCATGTGGTGCGGAGTTTCCTCTGAGAAGCTCCCTGCCGGGCGCCTGTGGTGCCGAGTTTCCTCTGAGAAGCTCCCTGCCGGGGGCCTGTGGTGCGGAGTTTCCTCTGAGAAGCTCCCTGCCGGGGGGCCTGTGGTGCGGAGTTTCCTCTGAGAAGCTCCCTGCCGTGGGCCTGTGGTGCGGAGTTTCCTCTGAGAAGCTCCCTGCCGTGGGCCTGTGGTGCGGAGTTTCCTCTGAGAAGCTCCCTGCCGTGGGCCTGTGGTGCCGAGTTTCCTCTGAGAAGCTCCCTGCCGGGGGCCTGTGGTGCGGAGTTTCCTCTGAGAAGCTCCCTGCCGTGGGCCTGTGGTGCCGAGTTTCCTCTGAGAAGCTCCCTGCCGGGGGCCTGTGGTGCCGAGTTTCCTCTGAGAAGCTCCCTGCCGGGGGCCTGTGGTGCGGAGTTTCCTCTGAGAAGCTCCCTGCCGTGGGCCTGTGGTGCCGAGTTTCCTCTGAGAAGCTCCCTGCCGTGGGCATGTGGTGCGGAGTTTCCTCTGAGAAGCTCCCTGCCGGGCGCCTGTGGTGCCGAGTTTCCTCTGAGAAGCTCCCTGCCGGGGGCCTGTGGTGCGGAGTTTCCTCTGAGAAGCTCCCTGCCGGGGGGCCTGTGGTGCGGAGTTTCCTCTGAGAAGCTCCCTGCCGTGGGCCTGTGGTGCGGAGTTTCCTCTGAGAAGCTCCCTGCCGTGGGCCTGTGGTGCGGAGTTTCCTCTGAGAAGCTCCCTGCCGTGGGCCTGTGGTGCCGAGTTTCCTCTGAGAAGCTCCCTGCCGGGGGCCTGTGGTGCGGAGTTTCCTCTGAGAAGCTCCCTGCCGGGGGCCTGTGGTGCAGAGTTTCCTCTGAGAAGCTCCCTGCCGTGGGCCTGTGGTGCCAAGTTTCCTCTGAGAAGCTCCCTGCCGTGGGCCTGTGGTGCCGAGTTTCCTCTGAGAAGCTCCCTGCCGGGCGCCTGTGGTGCCGAGTTTCCTCTGAGAAGCTCCCTGCCGGGGGCCTGTGGTGCCGAGTTTCCTCTGAGAAGCTCCCTGCCGTGGGCCTGTGGTGCCGAGTTTCCTCTGAGAAGCTCCCTGCCGTGGGCCTGTGGTGCCGAGTTTCCTCTGAGAAGCTCCCTGCCGGGGGCCTGTGGTGCCGAGTTTCCTCTGAGAAGCTCCCTGCCGGGGGCCTGTGGTGCCGAGTTTCCTCTGAGAAGCTCCCTGCCGTGGGCCTGTGGTGCCGAGTTTCCTCTGAGAAGCTCCATGCCGTGGGCCTGTGGTGCCGAGTTTCCTCTGAGAAGTTCCCTGCCGTGGGCCTGTGGTGCGGAGTTTCCTCTGAGAAGCTCCCTGCCGGGGGCCTGTGGTGCGGAGTTTCCTCTGAGAAGCTCCCTGCCGGGGGCCTGTGGTGCGGAGTTTCCTCTGAGAAGCTCCCTGCCGGGGGCCTGTGGTGCGGAGTTTCCTCTGAGAAGCTCCCTGCCGGGGTCCTGTGGTGCGGAGTTTCCTCTGAGAAGCTCCATGCCGGGGGCCTGTGGTGCCGAGTTTCCTCTGAGAAGCTCCCTGCCGTGGCCTGTGGTGCCGAGTTTCCTCTGAGAAGCTCCCTGCCGTGGCCTGTGGTGCCGAGTTTCCTCTGAGAAGCTCCCTGCCGTGGCCTGTGGTGCCGAGTTTCCTCTGAGAAGCTCCCTGCCGTGGCCTGTGATGCGGAGTTTCCTCTGAGAAGCTCCCTGCCGTGGCGCCGAGTAAATTGGGGTTCATAGAAAAACTGCGTTTGTTTTCCTGAAATGTCTTCTGCTCTGGCTCGTTCCTGAAACGCGCGAGCCGTCCTTTCTAGCGAGCAGTAACCGTAATGGGGAATGGTGCCAGGGATTCTCCAAGGCCATAAAACCTTAATTCCACTTACTGTAATCCTTATGGAACATTGAGTAATTCTTTGGCATAATAAAGGCGGAATCGCAGAGTTAGTGAGAGCTGGGTAGTGCCCGTTCAGCACAATATACGCCCCGGACTTTCCTGCCAGGGGTCATCGTTGGTTTTCAGACTTCGCTGTAAATGACTGATAGCTGCCAGGGAAGAGTGGTCAGAAAATGGGGAGGGGGGGGTAGGAAATGGTACTTTTCTGTTCTTATGCATGTTATCATTAACATGTTCCCTAGGCTAGTCGGCATCTTGCCCCCTCTGTGCTCCCTGTAATCCCCTTCTGCACAGACCTACATCTAGTATATATAATACAGCCTCACGCCATGACACAATTGCTTAACTTTTAAAGCCCCCTAGTATTTGAAAATGATCTTTGTTTTCTTC
>JAUIMM010002822.1:0-99452 GCA_031769625.1 Taudactylus pleione | reverse complement strand
TCCTGGTCTGATCCCCCTCCCTGACCCTGTATCTTCCTGTCTGATCCCCCTCCCTGACCCTGTTGCTCCTGTCTGATCCCCCTCCCTGACCCTGTATCTTCCTGTCTGATCCCCCTCCCTGACCCTGTATCTTCCTGTCTGATCCCCTCTCCCTGACCCTGTATCTTCCTGTCTGATCCCCCTCCCTGACCCTGTATCTTCCTGTCTGATCCCCCTTCCCTGACCCTGTTATCTTCCTGTCTGATCCCCCTCCCTGACCCTGTATCTTCCGCTGTCTGACCTTCCCTTCCCCTCCCTGACCCTGTATCTTCCTGTCTGATCCCCCTCCCTGACCCTGTATCTTCCTGTCTGATCCCCCTCCCTGACCCTGTATCTTCCTGTCTGATCCCCCTCCCTGACCCTGTATCTTCCTGTCTGATCCCCCTCCCTGACCCTGTATCTTCCTGTCTGATCCCCCTCCCTGACCCTGTATCTTCCTGTCTGATCCCCCTCCCTGACCCTGTATCTTCCTGTCTGATCCCCCTCCTGACCCTGTATCTTCCTGTCTGATCCCCTCCCTGACCCTGTATCTTCCTGTCTGATCCCCCCTCCCTGACCCTGTATCTTCCTGTCTGATCCCCCTCCCTGACCCTGTATCTTCCTGTCTGATCCCCCTCCCTGACCCTGTATCTTCCTGTCTGATCCCCCTCCCTGACCCTGTATCTTCCTGTCTGATCCCCCTCCCTGACCCTGTATCTTCCTGTCTGATCCCCGCTCCCTGACCCTGTATCTTCCTGTCTGATCCCCCTCCCTGACCCTGTATCTTCCTGTCTGATCCCCTCCCTGACCCTGTATCTTCCTGTCTGATCCCCCTCCCTGACCCTGTATCTTCCTGTCTGATCCCCCTCCCTGACCCTGTATCTTCCTGTCTGATCCCCCTCCCTGACCCTGTATCTTCCCTGTCTGATCCCCCTCCCTGACCCTGTATCTTCCTGTCTGATCCCCCTCCCTGACCCTGTATCTTCCTGTCTGATCCCCCTCCCTGACCCTGTATCTTCCTGTCTGATCCCCCTCTCCTGACCCTGTATCTTCCTGTCTGATCCCCCTCCCTGACCCTGTATCTTCCTGTCTGATCCCCCTCCCTGACCCTGTATCTTCCTGTCTGATCCCCCTCCCTGACCCTGTATCTTCCTGTCTGATCCCCCTCCCTGACCCTGTATCTTCCTGTCTGATCCCCCTCCCTGACCCTGTATCTTCCCTGTCTGATCCCCCTCCCTGACCCTGTATCTTCCTGTCTGATCCCCCTCCCTGACCCTGTATCTTCCTGTCTGATCCCCTCCCTGACCCTGTATCTTCCTGTCTGATCCCCCTCCCTGACCCTGTATCTTCCTGTCTGATCCCCCTCCCTGACCCTGTATCTTCCTGTCTGATCCCCCTCCCTGACCCTGTATCTTCCTGTCTGATCCCCCTCCCTGACCCTGTATCTTCCTGTCTGATCCCCCTCCCTGACCCTGTATCTTCCTGTCTGATCCCCCTCTCTGACCCTGTATCTTCCTGTCTGATCCCCCCTCCCTGACCCTGTATCTTCCTGTCTGATCCCCTCCCTGACCCTGTATCTTCCTGTCTGATCCCCCTCCCTGACCCTGTATCTTCCTGTCTGATCCCCCTCCTGACCCTGTATCTTCCTGTCTGACCCCCCTCCCTGACCCTGTATCTCCCTGTCTGATCCCCCTCCCTGACCCTGTATCTCCCTGTCTGATCCCCCTCCCTGACCCTGTATCTTCCTGTCTGATCCCCTCTCCCTGACCCTGTATCTTCCTGTCTGATCCCCCTCCCTGACCCTGTATCTTCCTGTCTGATCCCCCTCCCTGACCCTGTATCTCCCTGTCTGATCCCCCTCCCTGACCCTGTATCTTCCTGTCTGATCCCCCTCCCTGACCCTGTATCTTCCTGTCTGATCCCCCTCCCTGACCCTGTATCTTCCTGTCTGACCCCCCTCCCTGACCCTGTATCTCCCTGTCTGATCCCCCTCCCTGACCCTGTATCTCCCTGTCTGATCCCCCTCCCTGACCCTGTATCTTCCCTGTCTGATCCCCCTCCCTGACCCTGTATCTTCCTGTCTGATCCCCCTCCCTGACCCTGTATCTCCCTGTCTGATCCCCCTCCCTGACCCTGTATCTTCCTGTCTGATCCCCCTCCCTGACCCTGTATCTTCCTGTCTGATCCCCCTCCCTGACCCTGTATCTTCCTGTCTGATCCCCCTCCCTGACCCTGTATCTTCCTGTCTGACCCCCCTCCCTGACCCTGTATCTTCCTGTCTGATCCCCCTCCCTGACCCTGTATCTTCCTGTCTGACCCCCCTCCCTGACCCTGTATCTTCCTGTCTGATCCCCCTCCCTGACCCTGTATCTTCCTGTCTGACCCCCCTCCCTGACCCTGTATCTCCCTGTCTGATCCCCCTCCCTGACCCTGTATCTCCCTGTCTGATCCCCCTCCCTGACCCTGTATCTTCCTGTCTGATCCCCTCTCCCTGACCCTGTATCTTCCTGTCTGATCCCCCTCCCTGACCCTGTATCTTCCTGTCTGATCCCCCTCCCTGACCCTGTATCTCCCTGTCTGATCCCCCTCCCTGACCCTGTATCTTCCTGTCTGATCCCCTCTCCCTGACCCTGTATCTTCCTGTCTGATCCCCCTCCCTGACCCTGTATCTTCCTGTCTGACCCCCCTCCCTGACCCTGTATCTCCCTGTCTGATCCCCCTCCCTGACCCTGTATCTCCCTGTCTGACCCCCCTCCCTGACCCTGTATCTCCCTGTCTGATCCCCCTCCCTGACCCTGTATCTTCCTGTCTGATCCCCCTCCCTGACCCTGTATCTCCCTGTCTGATCCCCTCTCCCTGACCCTGTATCTTCCTGTCTGATCCCCCTCCCTGACCCTGTATCTTCCTGTCTGATCCCCCTCCCTGACCCTGTATCTCCCTGTCTGATCCCCCTCCCTGACCCTGTATCTTCCTGTCTGATCCCCTCTCCCTGACCCTGTATCTTCCTGTCTGATCCCCCTCCCTGACCCTGTATCTTCCTGTCTGACCCCCCTCCCTGACCCTGTATCTCCCTGTCTGATCCCCCTCCCTGACCCTGTATCTCCCTGTCTGACCCCCCTCCCTGACCCTGTATCTCCCTGTCTGATCCCCCTCCCTGACCCTGTATCTTCCTGTCTGATCCCCCTCCCTGACCCTGTATCTCCCTGTCTGATCCCCCTCCCTGACCCTGTATCTTCCTGTCTGATCCCCCTCCCTGACCCTGTATCTTCCTGTCTGATCCCCCTCCCTGACCCTGTATCTTCCTGTCTGATCCCCCTCCCTGACCCTGTATCTTCCTGTCTGACCCCCCTCCCTGACCCTGTATCTTCCTGTCTGATCCCCCTCCCTGACCCTGTATCTTCCTGTCTGACCCCCCTCCCTGACCCTGTATCTTCCTGTCTGATCCCCCTCCCTGACCCTGTATCTTCCTGTCTGACCCCCCTCCCTGACCCTGTATCTCCCTGTCTGATCCCCCTCCCTGACCCTGTATCTCCCTGTCTGATCCCCCTCCCTGACCCTGTATCTTCCTGTCTGATCCCCTCTCCCTGACCCTGTATCTTCCTGTCTGATCCCCCTCCCTGACCCTGTATCTTCCTGTCTGATCCCCCTCCCTGACCCTGTATCTCCCTGTCTGATCCCCCTCCCTGACCCTGTATCTTCCTGTCTGATCCCCTCTCCCTGACCCTGTATCTTCCTGTCTGATCCCCCTCCCTGACCCTGTATCTTCCTGTCTGACCCCCCTCCCTGACCCTGTATCTCCCTGTCTGATCCCCCTCCCTGACCCTGTATCTCCCTGTCTGATCCCCCTCCCTGACCCTGTATCTTCCTGTCTGATCCCCCTCCCTGACCCTGTATCTTCCTGTCTGATCCCCTCTCCCTGACCCTGTATCTTCCTGTCTGATCCCCTCTCCCTGACCCTGTATCTTCCTGTCTGATCCCCCTCCCTGACCCTGTATCTTCCTGTCTGATCCCCTCTCCCTGACCCTGTATCTTCCTGTCTGATCCCCTCTCCCTGACCCTGTATCTTCCTGTCTGATCCCCCTCCCTGACCCTGTATCTTCCTGTCTGATCCCCCTCCCTGACCCTGTATCTCCCTGTCTGATCCCCCTCCCTGACCCTGTATCTTCCTGTCTGATCCCCTCTCCCTGACCCTGTATCTTCCTGTCTGATCCCCCTCCCTGACCCTGTATCTTCCTGTCTGACCCCCCTCCCTGACCCTGTATCTCCCTGTCTGATCCCCCTCCCTGACCCTGTATCTCCCTGTCTGACCCCCCTCCCTGACCCTGTATCTCCCTGTCTGATCCCCCTCCCTGACCCTGTATCTTCCTGTCTGATCCCCCTCCCTGACCCTGTATCTCCCTGTCTGATCCCCCTCCCTGACCCTGTATCTTCCTGTCTGATCCCCCTCCCTGACCCTGTATCTTCCTGTCTGATCCCCCTCCCTGACCCTGTATCTTCCTGTCTGATCCCCCTCCCTGACCCTGTATCTTCCTGTCTGACCCCCCTCCCTGACCCTGTATCTTCCTGTCTGATCCCCCTCCCTGACCCTGTATCTTCCTGTCTGACCCCCCTCCCTGACCCTGTATCTTCCTGTCTGATCCCCCTCCCTGACCCTGTATCTTCCTGTCTGACCCCCCTCCCTGACCCTGTATCTCCCTGTCTGATCCCCCTCCCTGACCCTGTATCTCCCTGTCTGATCCCCCTCCCTGACCCTGTATCTTCCTGTCTGATCCCCTCTCCCTGACCCTGTATCTTCCTGTCTGATCCCCCTCCCTGACCCTGTATCTTCCTGTCTGATCCCCCTCCCTGACCCTGTATCTCCCTGTCTGATCCCCCTCCCTGACCCTGTATCTTCCTGTCTGATCCCCTCTCCCTGACCCTGTATCTTCCTGTCTGATCCCCCTCCCTGACCCTGTATCTTCCTGTCTGACCCCCCTCCCTGACCCTGTATCTCCCTGTCTGATCCCCCTCCCTGACCCTGTATCTCCCTGTCTGATCCCCCTCCCTGACCCTGTATCTTCCTGTCTGATCCCCTCTCCCTGACCCTGTATCTTCCTGTCTGATCCCCCTCCCTGACCCTGTATCTTCCTGTCTGACCCCCCTCCCTGACCCTGTATCTTCCTGTCTGATCCCCCTCCCTGACCCTGTATCTTCCTGTCTGACCCCCCTCCCTGACCCTGTATCTTCCTGTCTGATCCCCCTCCCTGACCCTGTATCTTCCTGTCTGACCCCCCTCCCTGACCCTGTATCTCCCTGTCTGATCCCCCTCCCTGACCCTGTATCTCCCTGTCTGATCCCCCTCCCTGACCCTGTATCTTCCTGTCTGATCCCCTCTCCCTGACCCTGTATCTTCCTGTCTGATCCCCCTCCCTGACCCTGTATCTTCCTGTCTGATCCCCCTCCCTGACCCTGTATCTCCCTGTCTGATCCCCCTCCCTGACCCTGTATCTTCCTGTCTGATCCCCTCTCCCTGACCCTGTATCTTCCTGTCTGATCCCCCTCCCTGACCCTGTATCTTCCTGTCTGACCCCCCTCCCTGACCCTGTATCTCCCTGTCTGATCCCCCTCCCTGACCCTGTATCTCCCTGTCTGATCCCCCTCCCTGACCCTGTATCTTCCTGTCTGATCCCCCTCCCTGACCCTGTATCTTCCTGTCTGATCCCTCTCCCTGACCCTGTATCTTCCTGTCTGATCCCCTCTCCCTGACCCTGTATCTTCCTGTCTGATCCCCCTCCCTGACCCTGTATCTTCCTGTCTGATCCCCCTCCCTGACCCTGTATCTTCCTGTCTGTTCCCCCTCCTTGACCCTGTATCTTCCTGTCTGACCCCCCTCCCTGACCCTGTATCTCCCTGTCTGATCCCCCTCCCTGACCCTGTATCTTCCTGTCTGATCCCCCTCCCTGACCCTGTATCTTCCTGTCTGATCCCCCTCCCTGACCCTGTATCTTCCTGTCTGATCCCCCTCCCTGACCCTGTATCTTCCTGTCTGATCCCCCTCCCTGACCCTGTATCTTCCTGTCTGATCCCCTCTCCCTGACACTATATCTCCCTGTCTGATCCCCCTCCCTGACCCTGTATCTCCCTGTCTGATCCCCCTCCCTGACCCTGTATCTTCCTGTCTGATCCCCCTCCCTGACCCTGTATCTTCCTGTCTGACCCCCCTCCCTGACCCTGTATCTTCCTGTCTGATCCCCCTCCCTGACCCTGTATCTTCCTGTCTGTTCCCCCTCCTTGACCCTGTATCTTCCTGTCTGACCCCCCTCCCTGACCCTGTATCTTCCTGTCTGACCCCCCTCCCTGACCCTGTATCTTCCTGTCTGATCCCCCTCCCTGACCCTGTATCTTCCTGTCTGATCCCCCTCCCTGACCCTGTATCTTCCTGTCTGATCCCCTCTCCCTGACACTATATCTCCCTGTCTGATCCCCCTCCCTGACCCTGTATCTTCCTGTCTGATCCCCCTCCCTGACCCTGTATCTTCCTGTCTGACCCCCCTCCCTGACCCTGTATCTTCCTGTCTGACCCCCCTCCCTGACCCTGTATCTTCCTGTCTGATCCCCCCTCCCTGACCCTGTATCTTCCTGTCTGATCCCCCTCCCTGACCCTGTATCTTCCTGTCTGATCCCCCTCCCTGACCCTGTATCTTCCTGTCTGACCCCCCTCCCTGACCCTGTATCTTCCTGTCTGATCCCCCTCCCTGACCCTGTATCTTCCTGTCTGACCCCCCTCCCTGACCCTGTATCTTCCTGTCTGATCCCCCTCCCTGACCCTGTATCTTCCTGTCTGATCCCCCTCCCTGACCCTGTATCTTCCTGTCTGATCCCCCTCCCTGACCCTGTATCTTCCTGTCTGATCCCCCTCCCTGACCCTGTATCTTCCTGTCTGACCCCCCTCCCTGACCCTGTATCTCCCTGTCTGATCCCCCTCCCTGACCCTGTATCTCCCTGTCTGATCCCCCTCCCTGACCCTGTATCTTCCTGTCTGACCCCCCTCCCTGACCCTGTATCTCCCTGTCTGATCCCCCTCCCTGACCCTGTATCTCCCTGTCTGATCCCCCTCCCTGACCCTGTATCTTCCTGTCTGATCCCCTCTCCCTGACCCTGTATCTTCCTGTCTGATCCCCCTCCCTGACCCTGTATCTTCCTGTCTGATCCCCCTCCCTGACCCTGTATCTTCCTGTCTGATCCCCCCTCCCTGACCCTGTATCTTCCTGTCTGATCCCCTCTCCCTGACCCTGTATCTTCCTGTCTGATCCCCCTCCCTGACCCTGTATCTTCCTGTCTGACCCCCCTCCCTGACCCTGTATCTTCCTGTCTGATCCCCCTCCCTGACCCTGTATCTTCCTGTCTGATCCCCCTCCCTGACCCTGTATCTTCCTGTCTGATCCCCCTCCCTGACACTATATCTCCCTGTCTGATCCCCCTCCCTGACACTATATCTCCCTGTCCTGCTTCTTTTCTGACCGTTTGCACTTGGACGATGGAGGGACATGTCATGGCAGACGCCTGGTGTTGCTTTGTATGCAGAGAGTGATTGCACTGACATGTCAGCATTGCTATGGATCAGATTGCCAGGTTCATTTCTCTTTCCCCTGCTACAGCCATCTGTTATACAGTAAGTGCTGTAACCTGAGCCAGTGAGTTATTCTTCTCTATGGTGACTGGCGGGGGCTCCTTCTGTGCCCGTGCTGGTTGACGGGACGCCCCGTTCTCACTTATGGGTACAGAAGCAGCACCCGGAGCTGTCCCTGAATATAATGCAGATAATTCGGATGGTTGGAAGGAAGGTGAGGCTGGTACACTAAGCACTGACATTTACTGCACAACATTATCAGACTCCAATAATTCTCATCATAGCTACAAAAATAGTCACCAGCTCCCAATCTGGGTGATTGCCGTGTGTGAGACGTTTTTCTGTTACATCTATTTTTTGGAGAAATTGGTTTGACGCAGAGCACACAAATATTTTAGGTTTTTGCTGGGACTTGTAGTTCACAGCAGTTGGACAGGCGGAAAGGTTTACCCAGTCCTAGTCTAGCTAGCGTGGGCTGACAAGGGCAATGAGTACACAGCTCTGCATCTATACGCCTGCAGTGTGTGTGTGTGTATATATATATATATATATTTACGGTGGTGCCATCAATTTAAGTGTCTGTAGAAATAATGATTAACAGTGAGTAACGGAGATCCAGGCCGCTGTTATCGGCGCCATGTGAACGGGCAGATGCCGCGGGGGATTATGTCTATGTACTTTTCAGCACTTAAGTGATAAAATCCACTCCACATAGCCTGTGGCCACAATTAGCTGCTTATCAATGCATCCTGGCTCCGTGTGCACATTGCTCTGACTAGGACAGAGGACACGCATGTAACGTGTCACCTACTTTCTACTTAATGGATGGTGATCACCTCTGAGAACACGGTGATAGACACAGGTGTCACAGACCTTCTCGGCAATGTTATCCACACCAACCAATCAGATACTGGTTACATTTATGAATTCTAGTCTTTTAAATGTTAGCTACAATCTGATTGGTTGCTAGGGGCAACACCTTCCCTTGTAACCTTTAGAAGTTTTGATAAATCTCCCCCTTCCAGTGTGTCCACACGGAGCTTCTCCTGCCTGGGGGCTGCAGTCCGTGTTATCTTACATAAAACACACGTGACAATGTCATCCTGTAGTGATATACCGGCAACATACTGTGGGCCTGATTCAGCTTTGCAGTTCCGTCCTTGCAGATATGGTAACGCAGGGGAGGCATCACGCCATCTGCTGCATTACTTATCTGAGCTGCGCTGTCCAATGCAGCATCGGATAATCTGCTTGAACATCGGCCGGCTAAGTGACCCATGGGGTCACGCAAGCTGACCGCTGCAGATGAGAGAAGGAGGCTAGGAAATCTCTGTCTGCCAACAGCGATCCTGGCCGTTCCCCTCCCCCCCCCAAAGGTAACTGAGGCCGTTGTCGCCCCCTCCCACCCACATACAACAGTAGACTGTCAACCAACTGTGTGCGATTGCGCAGGACCCGTACTGTATATTGCACTGAAGGTTGAGATACAAAATCACAGCAGTCGTCTCCTTCCTTAAGGCCAGACCCCCCCTCATAATGCACTGAGGGCCTGATTCAGAGCCGGACGCTATTTGCGCTCGCTCGTTCAGAAAAAGGGGTCAGATATTTTAATAGAGCGCTCGCTCTTTGCGGTCTGTTGACACCTCTATGTCTGAGCGAGTGAAAAAAATATGTGCGCGCTATTTTGTAAAGACGTCCCCTGGCCGTTCGCATCCTACGTCATCTCCGCTATTTATTAGATTAATCGAGTACATCGAAAGGCGAATGAACTGCTCGCAGTGCTTGTGGTTGGATTTTCCTACCGCAATCATGCGAACAGTTCAGGCTAAGAGACAACCAAGTGACGTGGTCGATGACGCTGCTTTGTTAATTATGCGCACCCTTAAAACGCCCGTTTTGACCTTTTGGCACGCCTGCGTTCTGATCTCCACTCCCTGTTTTCAAGCACCTTCCCCTGTTACCACCCACAAACGCCTCCTCCTGTCACTCAATTTAGCAGGCATTTGCTATTTTGTGAACACACGATTTCCGACCGCACTGACTGGTTGGCGCATGCGCATTACGACCCATACGCATGCGCAGATGTGCGAACATCGCTCGGAGCGAACGAGCGGCTCTGAATCCAGCCCTGAGACCTTTTGGCACAAGCGTTACCCCTATGATGTCACAGGTGTTACCCCTATGATGTTACAGGCGTTTCTGCTATGATGTCACTTAGCGCTAGCTATTGGCTGAATCCTCACCTTTGCTGCCACTGCTGAAAGCCACAGACGAGTGTATTTTAAACATGTAAAATTATAATTATACAAAACGTTATTTTACTTCTAATATTTGAAAAAAGTTCTTGATACCCCCCCCCCCCTCCAAAATATAATTTCTCAGCTCCTAATGTCCATTCTCCAGAACATTAGTCTCTCGGTGCCGTGTTCCTGCGCAGTGCAATAACGGAGGTTATAACCACACAGCGGTAAACGACTGACTCAAATGCATGTGAAACGTTAATGGCTGGAGCACATTTTATTTTTTAATAATAATAATGGAACCTTAATGAAAACAATACACTTATTTATAGATCAGGGCCGGAGAATGAAGGCCGGTGATTTCAAAGTGCAGAGAGTTGAATGAAACGCGATTGTGAATATTCACAGAATAATAGTCTTTGATTAAAGATAAATGCATCTTCAAAGACTAACAATCCTTTCATGTCCATAGAGTCAGAAAGGGCAAAATAGGTTTATCTCTGAGATCTTAGACACTGTTGTGTGGCCCAGGCGCAGCGTCTGAGCCCATCTTTAGTAAGTAGCGGCCCGGTTATAGCTCCTGTTTTACTGATGTGTCACCCACGGAGGCCTCTTCCCATGTACTCCAATCATTATACACTGAGGTGCGTCGGTGTGGACACCGGATAGACCCCCCCCACAGCGCCCCTGTTTCCACTACCACACCGGCCACAAAACCTCACCTGGGCTCGTGACATCACTAATTGGACCCTGGAGGACTGGCAACACGTGACGTGGTCTGATGAGTCACGGTTCCAGTTATTTGGTGCTGTTGGTAGGGTTTGGGTGTGGTGGAGACCCTAAAAGGCCATGGAGCCCAGTGGTCACCCCACTTGTCACCATACAGGCTGGTGGTGGTTCCATATTGGTGTGGGGTGTGTTCACCTGGTATGTGCTGGGTCCGCTGGTCCGCCTGAACACGTCATTGATCGGTAACCGATACGTTGCCTTGCTTGATGACTATTTTTTATCTCTTCATGGACTTCATGTACCCCCACAACGATGGAATATTCCATCAGGATAATACACGTATCATCGATCCCACATATCCTGCAGCGCTTTTTGGAAATTCACATAAGTCCCTTCCCCAGTGGAGCTTACAATCTATGGCCCGGATTCAGAGCCGGACGCTCTGACAGAGTGCTCGCTCTGAATCAGGGCCGTCTCCCTTAGTTTTTAGAGCGACCTCCTGGCCACTCGTATAGCTGAGGGTGACCACCCACAGCTATAGCGAGCGGCCAAAAAGATGGTAGTGATGGTCAAGACCATCGCGACCATCGGGCTTGCGACGAGAACCTTGTGGTAGGTTCTCGTTGCCGCAAGCCCTGGTGAGCCGAGAGCACTCCCACTGACATCACTTGTGATGTCAGTGCGGCAAGCCACAGACGTTAGGCGTTTCCATGGGAACGCGTCAGTTTGGGCAACCACGCCCCTGGTACGCCCACCAAAGGGGGCGTCCTGTCAGTCACCATCGACAGTACGCCCCCTTTGTAGCGAGACCCATAGCGACGGCTTGGGCACACTCCCTCGTGCGCATGCGCACTGGGGCAATATCGACCCGCTTGCGAGCGCGTCTGAATTAGGCCCAGAGGCCTCTTCCCATGTATAATATATGTATATAATCCGTACTGTGATCTCCTCTCCTATACTGCGGTCAGTAGCCCCCACAGACAGCGGTGTTATTAGTGTCACACACAGAGGTCTCTCCCCATGTATAATATATGTATATAATCCGTCCTGTGATCTCCTCTCCTATACTGCGGTCAGTAGCCCCCACAGACAGCGGTGTTATTAGTGTCACACACAGAGGTCTCTCCCCATGTATAATATATGTATATAACCCGTCCTGTGATCTCCTCTCCTATACTGCGGTCAGTAGCCCCCACAGACAGCGGTGTTATTAGTGTCACACACAGAGGTCTCTCCCCATGTATAATATATGTATATAACCCGTCCTGTGATCTCCTCTCCTATACTGCGGTCAGTAGCTCCACAGACAGCGGTGTTATTAGTGTCACACACAGAGGTCTCTCCCCATGTATAATATATGTATATAACCCGTCCTGTGATCTCCTCTCCTATACTGCGGTCAGTAGCCCCCACAGACAGCGGTGTTATTAGTGTCACACACAGAGACCTCTCCCCATGTATAATATATGTATATAACCCGTCCTGTGATCTCCTCTCCTATACTGCGGTCAGTAGCCCCACAGACAGCGGTGTTATTAGTGTCACACACAGAGGTCTCTCCCCATGTATAATATATGTATATAACCTGTCCTGTGATTTCCCCTCCTATACTGCGGTCAGTAGCCCCCACAGACAGCGGTGTTATTAGTGTCACACACAGAGGCCTCTCCCCATGTATAATATATGTATATAACCCGTCCTGTGATCTCCTCTCCTATACTGCGGTCAGTAACCCCACAGACAGCGGTGTTATTAGTGTCACACACAGAGGTCTCTCCCCATGTATAATATATGTATATAACCTGTCCTGTGATCTCCTCTCCTATACTGCGGTCAGTAGCCCCACAGACAGCGGTGTTATTAGTGTCACACACAGAGACCTCTCCCCATGTATAATATATGTATATAACCCGTCCTGTGATCTCCTCTCCTATACTGCGGTCAGTAGCCCCCACAGACAGCGGTGTTATTAGTGTCACACACAGAGGTCTCTCCCCATGTATAATATATGTATATAACCTGTCCTGTGATCTCCTCTCCTATACTGCGGTCAGTAACCCCACAGACAGCGGTGTTATTAGTGTCACACACAGAGGTCTCTCCCCATGTATAATATATGTATATAACCCGTCCTGTGATCTCCTCTCCTATACTGCGGTCAGTAGCCCCACAGACAGCGGTGTTATTAGTGTCACACACAGAGGTCTCTCCCCATGTATAATATATGTATATAACCCGTCCTGTGATCTCCTCTCCTATACTGCGGTCAGTAGCCCCCACAGACAGCGGTGTTATTAGTGTCACACACAGAGACCTCTCCCCATGTATAATATATGTATATAACCCGTCCTGTGATCTCCTCTCCTATACTGCGGTCAGTAACCCCCACAGACAGCGGTGTTATTAGTGTCACACACAGAGACCTCTCCCCATGTATAATATATGTATATAACCCGTCCTGTGATCTCCTCTCCTATACTGCGGTCAGTAGCCCCACAGACAGCGGTGTTATTAGTGTCACACACAGAGGTCTCTCCCCATGTATAATATATGTATATAACCCGTCCTGTGATCTCCTCTCCTATACTGCGGTCAGTAGCCCCCACAGACAGCGGTGTTATTAGTGTCACACACAGAGACCTCTCCCCATGTATAATATATGTATATAACCCGTCCTGTGATCTCCTCTCCTATACTGCGGTCAGTAACCCCCACAGACAGCGGTGTTATTAGTGTCACACACAGAGACCTCTCCCCATGTATAATATATGTATATAACCCGTCCTGTGATCTCCTCTCCTATACTGCGGTCTGTAACCCCACAGACAGCGGTGTTATTAGTGTCGCACACAGAGGTCTCTCCCCATGTATAATATATGTATATAACCCGTCCTGTGATCTCCTCTCCTATACTGCGGTCAGTAACCCCACAGACAGCGGTGTTATTAGTGTCACACACAGAGGCCTCTCCCCATGTATAATATATGTATATAACCCGTCCTGTGATCTCCCCTCCTATACTGCGGTCAGTAGCCCCCACAGACAGCGGTGTTATTAGTGTCACACACAGAGACCTCTCCCCATGTATAATATATGTATATAACCTGTCCTGTGATCTCCTCTCCTATACTGCGGTCAGTAACCCCCACAGACAGCGGTGTTATTAGTGTCACACACAGAGGTCTCTCCCCATGTATAATATATGTATATAATCCGTCCTGTGATCTCCTCTCCTATACTGCGGTCAGTAGCCCCCACAGACAGCGGTGTTATTAGTGTCACACACAGAGACCTCTCCCCATGTATAATATATGTATATAACCTGTCCTGTGATCTCCTCTCCTATACTGCGGTCAGTAGACCCCCCCTGACAGCGGTGTTATTAGTGTCACACACAGAGGTCTCTCCCCATGTATAATATATGTATATAACCCGTCCTGTGATCTCCTCTCCTATACTGCGGTCAGTAGCCCCCACAGACAGCGGTGTTATTAGTGTCACACACAGAGGTCTCTCCCCATGTATAATATATGTATATAACCCGTCCTGTGATCTCCTCTCCTATACTGCGGTCAGTAGCTCCACAGACAGCGGTGTTATTAGTGTCACACACAGAGGTTTCTCCCCATGTATAATATATGTATATAACCCGTCCTGTGATCTCCTCTCCTATACTGCGGTCAGTAACCCCACAGACAGCGGTGTTATTAGTGTCACACACAGAGGCCTCTCCCCATGTATAATATATGTATATAACCTGTCCTGTGATCTCCTCTCCTATACTGCGGTCAGTAACCCCACAGACAGCGGTGTTATTAGTGTCACACACAGAGGTCTCTCCCCATGTATAATATATGTATATAACCCGTCCTGTGATCTCCTCTCCTATACTGCGGTCAGTAGCCCCCACAGACAGCGGTGTTATTAGTGTCACACACAGAGACCTCTCCCCATGTATAATATATGTATATAACCCGTCCTGTGATCTCCTCTCCTATACTGCGGTCAGTAACCCCCACAGACAGCGGTGTTATTAGTGTCACACACAGAGACCTCTCCCCATGTATAATATATGTATATAACCCGTCCTGTGATCTCCTCTCCTATACTGCGGTCAGTAGCCCCACAGACAGCGGTGTTATTAGTGTCACACACAGAGGTCTCTCCCCATGTATAATATATGTATATAACCCGTCCTGTGATCTCCTCTCCTATACTGCGGTCAGTAGCCCCCACAGACAGCGGTGTTATTAGTGTCACACACAGAGACCTCTCCCCATGTATAATATATGTATATAACCCGTCCTGTGATCTCCTCTCCTATACTGCGGTCAGTAACCCCCACAGACAGCGGTGTTATTAGTGTCACACACAGAGACCTCTCCCCATGTATAATATATGTATATAACCCGTCCTGTGATCTCCTCTCCTATACTGCGGTCTGTAACCCCACAGACAGCGGTGTTATTAGTGTCGCACACAGAGGTCTCTCCCCATGTATAATATATGTATATAACCCGTCCTGTGATCTCCTCTCCTATACTGCGGTCAGTAACCCCACAGACAGCGGTGTTATTAGTGTCACACACAGAGGCCTCTCCCCATGTATAATATATGTATATAACCCGTCCTGTGATCTCCCCTCCTATACTGCGGTCAGTAGCCCCCACAGACAGCGGTGTTATTAGTGTCACACACAGAGACCTCTCCCCATGTATAATATATGTATATAACCTGTCCTGTGATCTCCTCTCCTATACTGCGGTCAGTAGACCCCCCCTGACAGCGGTGTTATTAGTGTCACACACAGAGGTCTCTCCCCATGTATAATATATGTATATAACCCGTCCTGTGATCTCCTCTCCTATACTGCGGTCAGTAGCCCCCACAGACAGCGGTGTTATTAGTGTCACACACAGAGGTCTCTCCCCATGTATAATATATGTATATAACCCGTCCTGTGATCTCCTCTCCTATACTGCGGTCAGTAGCTCCACAGACAGCGGTGTTATTAGTGTCACACACAGAGGCCTCTCCCCATGTATAATATATGTATATAACCTGTCCTGTGATCTCCTCTCCTATACTGCGGTCAGTAACCCCACAGACAGCGGTGTTATTAGTGTCACACACAGAGGTCTCTCCCCATGTATAATATATGTATATAACCCGTCCTGTGATCTCCTCTCCTATACTGCGGTCAGTAGCCCCCACAGACAGCGGTGTTATTAGTGTCACACACAGAGACCTCTCCCCATGTATAATATATGTATATAACCCGTCCTGTGATCTCCTCTCCTATACTGCGGTCAGTAACCCCCACAGACAGCGGTGTTATTAGTGTCACACACAGAGACCTCTCCCCATGTATAATATATGTATATAACCCGTCCTGTGATCTCCTCTCCTATACTGCGGTCAGTAGCCCCACAGACAGCGGTGTTATTAGTGTCACACACAGAGGTCTCTCCCCATGTATAATATATGTATATAACCCGTCCTGTGATCTCCTCTCCTATACTGCGGTCAGTAGCCCCCACAGACAGCGGTGTTATTAGTGTCACACACAGAGACCTCTCCCCATGTATAATATATGTATATAACCCGTCCTGTGATCTCCTCTCCTATACTGCGGTCAGTAACCCCCACAGACAGCGGTGTTATTAGTGTCACACACAGAGACCTCTCCCCATGTATAATATATGTATATAACCCGTCCTGTGATCTCCTCTCCTATACTGCGGTCTGTAACCCCACAGACAGCGGTGTTATTAGTGTCGCACACAGAGGTCTCTCCCCATGTATAATATATGTATATAACCCGTCCTGTGATCTCCTCTCCTATACTGCGGTCAGTAACCCCACAGACAGCGGTGTTATTAGTGTCACACACAGAGGCCTCTCCCCATGTATAATATATGTATATAACCCGTCCTGTGATCTCCCCTCCTATACTGCGGTCAGTAGCCCCCACAGACAGCGGTGTTATTAGTGTCACACACAGAGACCTCTCCCCATGTATAATATATGTATATAACCTGTCCTGTGATCTCCTCTCCTATACTGCGGTCAGTAACCCCCACAGACAGCGGTGTTATTAGTGTCACACACAGAGGTCTCTCCCCATGTATAATATATGTATATAATCCGTCCTGTGATCTCCTCTCCTATACTGCGGTCAGTAGCCCCCACAGACAGCGGTGTTATTAGTGTCACACACAGAGACCTCTCCCCATGTATAATATATGTATATAACCTGTCCTGTGATCTCCTCTCCTATACTGCGGTCAGTAGACCCCCCCTGACAGCGGTGTTATTAGTGTCACACACAGAGGTCTCTCCCCATGTATAATATATGTATATAACCCGTCCTGTGATCTCCTCTCCTATACTGCGGTCAGTAGCCCCCACAGACAGCGGTGTTATTAGTGTCACACACAGAGGTCTCTCCCCATGTATAATATATGTATATAACCCGTCCTGTGATCTCCTCTCCTATACTGCGGTCAGTAGCTCCACAGACAGCGGTGTTATTAGTGTCACACACAGAGGTTTCTCCCCATGTATAATATATGTATATAACCCGTCCTGTGATCTCCTCTCCTATACTGCGGTCAGTAACCCCACAGACAGCGGTGTTATTAGTGTCACACACAGAGGCCTCTCCCCATGTATAATATATGTATATAACCTGTCCTGTGATCTCCTCTCCTATACTGCGGTCAGTAACCCCACAGACAGCGGTGTTATTAGTGTCACACACAGAGGTCTCTCCCCATGTATAATATATGTATATAACCCGTCCTGTGATCTCCCCTCCTATACTGCGGTCAGTAGCCCCCACAGACAGCGGTGTTATTAGTGTCACACACAGAGACCTCTCCCCATGTATAATATATGTATATAACCCGTCTGTGATCTCCTCTCCTATACTGCGGTCAGTAGCCGCACAGACAGCGGTGTTATTAGTGTCACACACAGAGCCCTCTCCCCATGTATAATATATGTATATAACCCGTCCTGTGATCTCCTCTCCTATACTGCGGTCAGTAGCCCCCACAGACAGCGGTGTTATTAGTGTCACACACAGAGGTCTCTCCCCATGTATAATATATGTATATAACCTGTCCTGTGATCTCCTCTCCTATACTGCGGTCAGTAGCCCCCACAGACAGCGGTGTTATTAGTGTCACACACAGAGGTCTCTCCCCATGTATAATATATGTATATAACCCGTCCTGTGATCTCCCCTCCTATACTGCGGTCAGTAACCCCCACAGACAGCGGTGTTATTAGTGTCACACACAGAGACCTCTCCCCATGTATAATATATGTATATAACCCGTCCTGTGATCTCCTCTCCTATACTGCGGTCAGTAGCCCCCACAGACAGCGGTGTTATTAGTGTCACACACAGAGGCCTCTCCCCATGTATAATATATGTATATAACCCGTCCTGTGATCTCCTCTCCTATACTGCGGTCAGTAGCCCCCACAGACAGCGGTGTTATTAGTGTCACACACAGAGACCTCTCCCCATGTATAATATATGTATATAACCCGTCCTGTGATCTCCTCTCCTATACTGCGGTCAGTAGCCCCCACAGACAGCGGTGTTATTAGTGTCACACACAGAGACCTCTCCCCATGTATAATATATGTATATAACCCGTCCTGTGATCTCCTCTCCTATACTGCGGTCAGTAGCCCCCACAGACAGCGGTGTTATTAGTGTCACACACAGAGGTCTCTCCCCATGTATAATATATGTATATAACCCGTCCTGTGATCTCCACTCCTATACTGCGGTCAGTAGCCGCCACAGACAGCGGTGTTATTGGTGTCACCCCCATGATCAGTGGATCAGCCGTATTGAATATTCCTTAATTTTGCTCCCAGAAATGCCCTTTGTATTGGAATACATTGTGTATAATTTAATTATGCTCCTATTTGTTATCGTGTTAGCTTTGGTGATGCATTATTTATATTGAGAAGAATTGTAGACCTGCATGGCCTGATCATTAGGAGAAGCTGCTTAAATATTCTGCTTTTTCTTAGGGGAAAGCATTTGTTCTATACATGAGATTGCACATAACGCTATCTCACAGCCAGTTCTCCTCTGGACCCCTAGGTGGCATTGCTACATTAGTGTTGGGCAACGTCCCAAACGCCACACGTTATTATTCCAATGTATTGTGCTAACCTTTCCTGTACATATCATGTACACGCCAACAATAATTCAGTGGATCAATATCTGCACTCATATATAAAGTGTTTAACCCATTAAGAACCCCTGTTATGTTAGTCTGTAAATCAGTGGTTAAAGTTACAGTACACACCATTTAATTTAAATCATGGAGCCATCTATGCAGTGTTAGTATGTACTGCCCATGTGCCTGTCTATGCAGTGTTAGTATGTACTGCCCATGTGCCTGTCTATGCAGTGTTAGTATATACTGCCCATGTGCCTGTCTATGCAGTGTTACTATGTACTGCCCATGTTCCTATCTATGCAGTTTTACTATGTACAGTACTGCCCATTTTCCTATATATGCAGTGTTACTATGTTCTGCCCATGTGCCTGTCTATGCAGTGTTAGTATGTTCTGCCCATGTTCCTATCTATGCAGTGTTAGTATGTTTTGCCCATGTGCATATCTATGCAGTGTTGGTATGTTCTGCCCATGTGCCTGTCTATGCAGTGTTAGTATGTTCTGCCCATGTGCCTGTCTATGCAGTTTTAGTATTTACTGCCCATGTGCCTGTCTATGCAGTGTTACTATGTTCTGCCCATGTTCCTATCTATGCAGTGTTAGTATGTTCTGCCTATGATCTTATCTATGCAGTGTTAGTATGGTCTGCCGATGTGCCTGTCTATGCAGTGTTACTATATTCTACCCATGTGCCTGTCTATGCAGTGTTAGTATGTTCTGCCCATGTTACTATCTATGCAGTGTTAGTATGTTTTGCCCATGTGCATATCTATGCAGTGTTGGTATGTTCTGCCCATGTGCCTGTCTATGCAGTGTTAGTATGTTCTGCCCATGTGCCTGTGTATGCAGTGTTAGTATGTTCTGCCCATGTGCCTGTGTATGCAGTGTTAGTATGTTCTGCCCATGTGCCTATCTATGCAGTGTTACTATGTTCTGCCCATGTGCCTGTCTATGCAGTGTTAGTATGTACTGCCCATGTGCCTATCGATGCAGTGTTACTATGTTCTGCCCATTTGCCTATCTATGCAGTTTTAGTATGTACTGCCCATGTGCCTGTCTATGCAGTGTTACTATGTTCTGCCCATGTTCCTATCTATGCAGTGTTAGTATGTTCTGCCTATGATCTTATCTATGCAGTGTTAGTATGCTCTGCCGATGTGCCTGTCTATGCAGTGTTACTATATTCTGCCCATTTGCCTATCTATGTAGTGTTAGTATGTTCTGCTGATGTGCCTATCTATGCAGTTAGTATGTTTTGCCCATGTGCCTGTCTATGCAGTGTTAGTATGTTCTGCCCATGTTCCTATCTATGCAGTGTTAGTATTTTCTGCCTATGATCTTATCTATGCAGTGTTACTATGTTCTGCCAATTTTCCTGTCTATGCGGTTTTGGTATGTTCTGCCCATGTGCCTGTCTATGCGGTTTTGGTATGTTCTGCCCATGTGCCTGTCTATGCAGTGTTAGTATGTTCTGCTATGTGCCTATCTATGCAGTGTTAGTATGTTCTGCCATGTGCCTATCTATGCAGTGTTGGTATGTTCTGCCCATGTGCCTGTCTATGCAGTGTTAGTATGTTCTGCCCATGTGCCTGTCTATGCAGTGTTGGTATGTTCTGCCATGTGCCTGTCTATGCAGTGTTGGTATGTTCTGTCATGTGCCTGTCTATGCAGTGTTGGTATGTTCTGCCTATGTTCCTGTCTATGCAGTGTTAGTATGTTCTGCCCATGTTCCTATCTATGCAATGTTAGTATGTTCTGCCCATGTGCCTGTCTATGCAGTGTTAGTATGTTCTGCCCATGTTCCTATCTATGCAGTGTTAGTATGTTCTGCCTATGATCTTATCTGTGCAGTGTTAGTATGTACTGCCCATGTGCCTGTCTATGCAGTGTTAGTATGTACTGCCCATGTGCCTGTCTATGCAGTGTTAGTATGTACTGCCCATGTGCCTGTCTATGCAGTGTTAGTATGTACTGCCCATGTGCCTGTCTATGCAGTGTTACTATGTACTGCCCATGTTCCTATCTATGCAGTTTTACTATGTACAGTACTGCCCATTTTCCTATCTATGCAGTGTTACTATGTTCTGCCCATGTGCCTGTCTATGCAGTGTTAGTATGTTCTGCCCATGTTCCTATCTATGCAGTGTTAGTATGTTTTGCCCATGTGCATATCTATGCAGTGTTGGTATGTTCTGCCCATGTGCCTGTCTATGCAGTGTTAGTATTTTCTGCCCATGTGCCTGTCTATGCAGTTTTAGTATTTACTGCCCATGTGCCTGTCTATGCAGTGTTACTATGTTCTGCCCATGTTCCTATCTATGCAGTGTTAGTATGTTCTGCCTATGATCTTATCTATGCAGTGTTAGTATGCTCTGCCGATGTGCCTGTCTATGCAGTGTTACTATATTCTACCCATGTGCCTGTCTATGCAGTGTTAGTATGTTCTGCCCATGTTCCTATCTATGCAGTGTTAGTATGTTTTGCCCATGTGCATATCTATGCAGTGTTGGTATGTTCTGCCCATGTGCCTGTCTATGCAGTGTTAGTATGTTCTGCCCATGTGCCTGTGTATGCAGTGTTAGTATGTTCTGCCCATGTGCTGTGTATGCAGTGTTAGTATGTTCTGCCCATGTGCCTATCTATGCAGTGTTACTATGTTCTGCCCATGTGCCTTTCTATGCAGTGTTAGTGTGTACTGCCCATGTGCCTATCGATGCAGTGTTACTATGTTCTGCCCATTTGCCTATCTATGCAGTTTTAGTATGTACTGCCCATGTGCCTGTCTATGCAGTGTTACTATATTCTGCCCATTTGCCTATCTATGCAGTGTTAGTATGTTCTGCCCATGTGCCTATCTATGTAGTGTTAGTATGTTCTGCTGATGTGCCTATCTATGCAGTTAGTATGTTTTGCCCATGTGCCTGTCTATGCAGTGTTAGTATGTTCTGCCCATGTTCCTATCTATGCAGTGTTAGTATTTTCTGCCTATGATCTTATCTATGCAGTGTTACTATGTTCTGCCAATTTTCCTGTCTATGCGGTTTTGGTATGTTCTGCCCATGTGCCTGTCTATGCGGTTTTGGTATGTTCTGCCCATGTGCCTGTCTATGCAGTGTTAGTATGTTCTGCCATGTGCCTATCTATGCAGTGTTAGTATGTTCTGCCATGTGCCTATCTATGCAGTGTTAGTATGTTCTGCCATGTGCCTATCTATGCAGTGTTGGTATGTTCTGCCCATGTGCCTGTCTATGCAGTGTTAGTATGTTCTGCCCATGTGCCTGTCTATGCAGTGTTGGTATGTTCTGCCATGTGCCTGTCTATGCAGTGTTGGTATGTTCTGTCATGTGCCTGTCTATGCAGTGTTGGTATGTTCTGCCTATGTTCCTGTCTATGCAGTGTTAGTATGTTCTGCCCATGTTCCTATCTATGCAATGTTAGTATTTTCTGCCCATGTGCCTGTCTATGCAGTGTTAGTATGTTCTGCCCATGTTCCTATCTATGCAGTGTTAGTATGTTCTGCCTATGATCTTATCTGTGCAGTGTTAGTATGTACTGCCCATGTGCCTGTCTATGCATTGTTAGTATGTTCTGCCCATGTTCCTATCTATGCAGTGTTGGTATGTTCTGCCCATGTGCCTATCTATGCAGTATTAGTATGTTCTGCCTATGATCTTATCTGTGCAGTGTTAGTATGCTCTGCCTATGATCTTATCTGTGCAGTGTTAGTATGTTCTGCCCATGTTCCTATCTATGCAGTGTTGGTATGTTCTGCCCATGTGCCTATCTATGCAGTATTAGTATGTTCTGCCCATGTGCCTGTCTGTGCAGTGTTGGTATGTTCTGCCTATGTTCCTATCTATGCAGTGTTAGTATGTTCTGCCCATGTACCTGTCTATGCAGTGTTACTATGTACTGCCCATGTTCCTATCTATGCAGTTTTACTATGTACAGTACTGCCCATTTTCCTATCTATGCAGTGTTACTATGTTCTGCCCATGTTCCTATCTATGCAGTGTTAGTATGTTCTTCCCATGTGCCTGTCTATACAGTGTTACTATGTTCTGCCTATGTGCCTGCCTACGCTGTGTTACTATATTCTGCCCATGTGCCTGTCTATGCAGTGTTAGTATGTTCTGCCCATGTTCCTATCTATGCAGTGTTAGTATGTTTTGCCCATGTGCATATCTATGCAGTGTTAGTATGTTTTGCCCATGTGCATATCTATGCAGTGTTGGTATGTTCTGCCCATGTGCCTGTCTATGCAGTGTTAGTATGTTCTGCCCATGTGCCTGTGTATGCAGTGTTAGTATGTTCTGCCCATGTGCCTGTGTATGCAGTGTTAGTATGTTCTGCCCATGTGCCTATCTATGCAGTGTTACTATGTTCTGCCCATGTGCCTGTCTATGCAGTGTTAGTATGTACTGCCCATGTGCCTATTTATGCAGTGTTAGTATGTACTGCCCATGTGCCTGTCTATGTAGTGTTAGTATGTATTGCCCATGTTCCTATGTATGCAGTGCTAGTATGTTCAGCCCATGTTCCTATCTATGCAGTGTTAGTATGTACTGCCCATGTGCCTATCGATGCAGTGTTTCTATGTTCTGCCCATTTGCCTGTCTATGCAGTTTTAGTATGTACTGCCCATGTGCCTGTCTATGCAGTGTTACTATGTTCTGCCCATGTTCCTATCTATGCAGTGTTAGTATGTTCTGCCTATGATCTTATCTATGCAGTGTTACTATGTTCTGCCCATGTGCCTATCTATGTAGTGTTAGTATGTTCTGCTGATGTGCCTATCTATGCAGTTAGTATGTTTTGCCCATGTTCCTATCTATGCAGTGTTAGTATTTTCTGCCTATGATCTTATCTATGCAGTGTTACTATGTTCTGCCAATTTTCCTGTCTATGCGGTTTTGGTATGTTCTGCCCATGTGCCTGTCTATGCAGTGTTAGTATGTACTGCCATGTGCCTGTCTATGCAGTGTTAGTATGTTCTGCCTATGTTCCTGTCTATGCAGTGTTGGTATGTTCTGCCCATGTGCCTATCTATGCAGTGTTACTATGTTCTGCCAATTTTCCTGTCTATGCGGTTTTGGTATGTTCTGCCCATGTGCCTGTCTATGCGGTTTTGGTATGTTCTGCCTATGATCTTATCTATGCAGTGTTAGTATGCTCTGCCATGTGCCTGTCTATGCAGTGTTGGTATGTTCTGCCCATGTGCCTGTCTATGCAGTGTTAGTATGTTCTGCCCTTGTGCCTGTCTATGCAGTGTTGGTATGTTCTGCCATGTGCCTGTCTATGCAGTGTTGGTATGTTCTGTCATGTGCCTGTCTATGCAGTGTTGGTATGTTCTGCCCATGTGCCTGTCTATGCAGTGTTGGTATGTTCTGCCTATGTTCCTGTCTATGCAGTGTTGGTATGTTCTGCCCATGTGCCTATCTATGCAGTGTTAGTATGTTCTGCCCATGTGCCTTACTATGCAGTGTTGGTATGTTCTGCCCATGTGCCTATCTATGCAGTGTTAGTATGTTGGGTACATACGGGACCTAATTCTGAGTCGGACATATCTGCAATGCGGTCGCATCTTGCGGAGTTCAGCACTCTGCAGGCGCCAAAGGAAGACTGCGCAGGATCAGCCAAACGCTCACTGCGATGGCGCAGGACTCTTCTGTCCCATGGGTGTGTTGTGGGAGTGTGCGCTTACTTCCTTGCTCGATCATAGCGCACTGACGGACAGAGATGGACATCTGTGACATCCGGATCCCCTGCAGCCAGCATGGGGAGGGCATAAGTTCCGATACTAGTGATGACGGCAGCGGTTGTAAGAATAGTGGGCGAGATGGGCTCCTGCCTGCAGCCGCTAAGATTTGTACAGTACACGGGCGGATTCTCTCCTTGGCATAAACTAGTAGCAGCCTGCCGCGGCCGTATGGAAAAGCGCTCACAGATGGGGTCCACTAGTTAAGGGACTGAATGAGTAAGCCCTGAGGTCTGGAGTTACATTCCTAACCAAGGCCTTATCTGAGTGTATGTTCTCCGCGTGTTTCAGTGGGTTTCCTCTGTATGTTCCAAGTATCTAATGATTCCGCTCTCTTCACATATATAGCAGGAAGTTATATAGAAATGAGTATAGTCCATAATATCTGGGGGGGGGGGGGTTATTGGGGAGGGGGGTGTAATACCATAAAATGTATCCGTGACCCTAGCCGCTCCTCTCCCATACTGCGGGGATACGTACGGGTCTCACGTTTAACACAGGGGTGTCACATCCAGCCTCCCGGCATCGGTGGGGTCATTCTCTGTATCTGTGGGCAGGTGTACGTGTCTCACGTTTAACACAGGGGTGACACATCCAGCCTCCCGGCATCGGTGGGGTCATTCTCTGTATCTGTGGGCAGGTGTACGTGTCTCATGTATAACACAGGGGTGTCACATCCAGCCTCCCGGCATCGGTGGGGTGATTCTCTGTATCTGTGGGCACATGTACGTGTCTCATGTATAACACAGGGGTGTCACATCCAGCCTCCCGGCATCGGTGGGGTCATTCTCTGTATCTGTGGGCAGGTGTACGTGTCTCATGTATAACACAGGGGTGTCACATCCAGCCTCCCGGCATCGGTGGGGTCATTCTCTGTATCTGTGGGCAGGTGTACGTGTCTCATGTATAACACAGGGGTGACACATCCAGCCTCCCGGGGTCATTCTCTGTATCTGTGGGCACATGTACGTGTCTCATGTATAACACAGGGGTGTCACATCCAGCCTCCCGGCATCGGTGGGGTCATTCTCTGTATCTGTGGGCAGGTGTACGTGTCTCATGTATAACACAGGGGTGTCACATACAGCCTCCCGGCATCGGTGGGGTCATTCTCTGTATCTGTGGGCAGGTGTACGTGTCTCATGTATAACACAGGGGTGTCACATCCGGCCTCCCGGCATCGGTGGGGTCATTCTCTGTATCTGTGGGCAGGTGTACGTGTCTCATGTATAACACAGGGGTGTCACATCCAGCGTCCCGGCATCGGTGGGGTCATTCTCTGTGTCTCTGGGCAGGTGTACGTGTCTCATGTATAACACAGGGGTATCACATCCAGCCTCCCGGCATCGGTGGGGTAATTCTCTGTATCTGTGGGCAGGTGTACGTGTCTCATGTATAACACAGGGGTGACACATCCAGCCTCCCGGGGTAATTCTCTGTATCTGTGGGCACATGTACGTGTCTCATGTATAACACAGGGGTGTCACATCCAGCCTCCCGGCATCGGTGGGGTCATTCTCTGTATCTGTGGGCAGGTGTACGTGTCTCATGTATAACACAGGGGTGTCACATACAGCCTCCCGGCATCGGTGGGGTCATTCTCTGTATCTGTGGGCAGGTGTACGTGTCTCATGTATAACACAGGGGTGTCACATCCGGCCTCCCGGCATCGGTGGGGTCATTCTCTGTATCTGTGGGCAGGTGTACGTGTCTCATGTATAACACAGGGGTGTCACATCCAGCGTCCCGGCATCGGTGGGGTCATTCTTTGTGTCTCTGGGCAGGTGTACGTGTCTCATGTATAACACAGGGGTGTCACATCCAGCCTCCCGGCATCGGTGGGGTCATTCTCTGTATCTGTGGGCAGGTGTACGTGTCTCATGTATAACACAGGGGTGTCACATCCAGCCTCCCGGCATCGGTGGGGTCATTCTCTGTATCTGTGGGCAGGTGTACGTGTCTCATGTATAACACAGGGGTGTCACATCCGGCCTCCCGGCATCGGTGGGGTCATTCTCTGTATCTGTGGGCAGGGGTACGTGTCTCATGTATAACACAGAGGTGTCACATCCAGCCTCCCGGCATCGGTGGGGTAATTCTCTGTATCTGTGGGCAGGTGTACGTGTCTCATGTATAACACAGGGGTGTCACATCCAGCCTCCCGGCTGTGAGGGTCTCGTCCCCTTCGGTGGGGTAATTCTCTGTATCTGTGGGCAGGTGTACGTGTCTCATGTATAACACAGGGGTGTCACATCCGGCCTCCCGGCATCGGTGGGGTCATTCTCTGTATCTGTGGGCAGGTGTACGTGTCTCATGTATAACACAGGGGTGACACATCCAGCCTCCCGGGGTCATTCTCTGTATCTGTGGGCACATGTACGTGTCTCATGTATAACACAGGGGTGTCACATCCAGCCTCCCGGCATCGGTGGGGTCATTCTCTGTATCTGTGGGCAGGTGTACGTGTCTCATGTATAACACAGGGGTGACACATCCAGCCTCCCGGCATCGGTGGGGTCATTCTCTGTATCTGTGGGCAGGAGGTAGATGCTATCTCTTGCTCTGAGACACTGTCAGTACCAGTTCTGGGACATTACCAAAGTGATTATATGCATCATATCACAGCTGCTCCCATTACTACAGACCAAACTGAGAAACAGGTCTGCAAAATGGGAAATTCTGCCAGCCCAGGTAGCGTGTCTCTACAGCATGAATATTTGGACTGTGTAATGCCACTTGATATGGGCCATTTATTAATGCATTTGCTCTGAAATGAATATGAAGTTCTTAAAAAGTTTTGATGTCTGACAGAGGCGCAGGTCTGAGAGACGAGGATCTGGTCGCTAGCGGTGAGACAGGCATCCACTTTGTGTGTCAGACAGAGGCTTTCGAACTCGCTCCTCCGGGTTAAAGGTGCGTACACACTAGACGATATCCCCGGCATGGGTGTGCTCAGTGTCGTTAACGACATTGAGCACACACACTGATCGATATCATGAACAATATCGTTCAGTGCCGGACCTTCCCTCATCCCCGAACATGCAACAACCTGACAATATGGTCAGGTTGGCCAGCATGTTCGGGCGATGAATGACAATCCGTATTGTTGGTCGTTCGTCGTTATTGTTCATCGTTTTAGCGTACGCACATGACGATATAGTGAACGACTGAACAATAACGATATCGTGATTGTTCAGTTGTTTAAAATATCGACAAGTGTGTATACACTTTAACAGTCCCGATTTAAAGGCTATCAATGCTTGTACTCAGGTGACTTAATTAGAACGTCAGTCAATTTGATGTAATCATCTGTGCTCAACAATGGATATCCTTAAAGCCTGGACTTTTAGGGAGCTTGTGGACGAGTTTGGGAACCTGCGATCTAAGGGCCTGATTCAGAGCCACTCGTAAGCGGCAGCTCGTTCGCTCCGAGCGATGTTTGGCCAACTGTGCATGCGTACGGATCGTTATACGCATGCTCGAACCAGTCAGTGCGGCCGAAATTCATGTGCTCGCAAAATAGCGAATGCCTGCTAATTTGAGTGACAGAATGAGGCGTATGTGGGTGGTAACAGGGGAAGGTGCTTGAAAAGTGGAGATCCGGTCGCAGGCGTGCTTAAAGGTCAAAACGGGCGTTTTATGGGTGTGCATATTTAAAACAGCAGCGTCATTGACCACGTCACTGGGTTTTTTTTAAGGCAGAACTGCTCGCAAAATTGTGGTAGCAAAAACCAACCACAAGAATAGCGAGCAGTTCATACCCTGTTCGATGTACTCGATTAATCTAATAAATAGCGGACATGACGTAGGATGCGAGCGGCCAGGGGGCGTAGTTTCCCAAAAAACGACCGCAAGTTTTGTTCGCTCGTTCAGACCTAGAGGCGTGAACAGACCGCAAACAGCGAACGGTTCATTTGAATAGCCACCCCTATTTTCAGGACGAGCGAGCGCTAATTGCGTCCGGCTCTGAATGAGGCCCTAAGTCCTGAGTGTGACTTATCCAGAATGGAATCTCCTCTTTCTCTTCCTCTACGGGCAACGCTATCGCTGATTAGCAGGCAGTTGGCGCCATGGACACTGCCATTGGACATTCCAACACGTATGACCTGCACTAGAATTGTTGGGAACATCTGTAGACATCTGAGAAGGAATCGGCGGAGATGGCGTTGGGTCACTTTCTGCTTTTTATTTTCTTATGGTGACCCTGGAAGAGGGAAAATGTGAAACATCGCCATTAACGCTATAGTTTAAATAAATACTTCAAAACCAGAGTGATCTGAGACCTTTTAATTTTAGTCCAGGTCTCTGTGCCCTGTGCCTGGAGCCTCTCGGCGTGTAATGTGACGGGTATTCTGCTAGCCTGGTCCCTGGCTCTGGCCGCTAGTTATCCAGCAGTCAGACGAGATAAGAGAAAGTCTATGTGTAAAGTACATCCCCCCCTTCCTGTACATGCAGCATCCTGCTGAAAGGAGCTGCCACAATGACAAATAACATCAGCCGGCCTGAAATTATTACATCTCCCATCTGCAAGGCTTTCTTATCTGAGCACCAGCGCTCCTTCCCCGGGGAAACCTCACCCGTTACAGATAATTCTATGCATGGTAGGATGAGTCAGACCGTGATCTCCTTGTATAGATTAGATGGTCAGATTTACCTCCTCCACACCCAACCTTCCCCTCTTCTCTCCCTGGAGCTGACGCTGAGCGTCTCTTCTCCTGGCAGGAGTACCCTGGAAGCCGTGCCGTGTAAGGCCGTCCACATACAGTAGCACCGTGCAGGGGAATAGAATAGCGTGCAGGACGCTTTATTGCGCAGTGGGGCAATCCTGCAGATAGCGGGACAGATATTGTGCACAAAAACGCGCCTGCATGCACTTTTGTGTGCGTGACTGGGAGTCAGTGCTTCTCATCCATTTTTATATATTTGGAGGGCTATATTAAGAAGACTCCGGTGAAGACCCTTTTTGTTTCTCGATGGCTCCGTGCCAGCCCACCAGGAGCCTGATGTCAGAGTTGGCTGCTGGTATAGATGTACTGTCTGTGATTAGGAATACAAGTGCTTCCTCTTCGCTTTCCCTTAGGGCCTGTTGCATAAACTCCTCATTGTCCTGGGGTCCCGGGGAGGAAGGAGTAAGGGTCTTATTGAGTGGAAGAGCTGGGAGAGCTGTCCTCATTCAGGTCCCTCAGTGTGAGTCAGAGTAACTGGTTTGAACCCTCTATCCACTGCTGGACTGGTTTCTTTTTTTCTATCAAACAAACGTTAATGTGGCTACTCGCCATCTTAAGGCGGTCACGATGCCATGTGTGCGCTGCTGGCCATGCCGCAGAAGAGCCGGTTCCGTCCCTCTTCCATCCAGCTTGTTGTTCTGCTGTGTGGTCACATTGCTGGCGGCTCCTACCGGGCATCACCCACAGTCCGAGGTGATCTCTGAGACCAGTCACCACCAGTAGTGGCTGCGGCTGGGCACCTTCTGAGGGATGAGTTTGGCCTCTGTTGAGTCTTCTCGTCATGCCGGGTGCACCGTAGCAACAGAATGTATCTATAATTCATTGGCCGCCACCAGTTGATGAAGGTGCAGCTGCTGAAACAGCTTCCTAGCTGGCAAGGTTGCGAATGGTGCCCACGGGCTTAGCGTTAAAGTGGGTGGAGTTACAAGTCAGGAGGGGGGCGGGGGGTCAGCAAGCAGAGCGGTGGTTATGCTATAGCATTTACCAGCCGGCTGCAGCTTCCGTCATTATATTAATGTAAGTGCAGCTGCTTCCCAGCTGGCCGTGTTCTGTTATAGATAAAGTGCTGCGGTCTTGGCTCCGCCCACCCACGGAGGGGGCGGAGCTACAGTTCCAGGGGCACACCGGGGATTTCCCCGACTCCCGGGCAGCCCAGTCCAAGCCTGACTATACTGTACTATAATAAAGTGGCATTAGACGGTAACTTCACGTAATGTAACATAAATGGATTGTAATGTAATGGTATGAAGGCACACTCACCTTATGGATTAAGCCTTTCTTATACGGTATAATTAATATCATTATTGACAAATGTATTTATATAAAAATGTCTTCAGATAAGCTTTCTGCCCATCCCCCGACTGTTCCCGCTATACGCAGTAGTAAAACGTACCATTTGAAGCACCGCCATTCCTGCTGGCTTATCAGATGAGACCTATAGGTGTGTGTTTCTCTGCCAGCCCCCATGATGCAGAGCCATGCCCCGTAAGTACCGGCTCCAGAGTTTTGCGCGTCCTCTTGCGGCTGACTGAGTGCAATGGGGCGTGCTAATGTGGGCAGTGCTCAGTGAGGGGTGTCCATGGAATAGCGCTAGATGCCTGTGTTAGGACGTGTTTCTTGCACATATAAGGCTGGCGCAAGCATGCGCTGATGATGATGAAGCTCACGGATAGGGGCGGCCTGGGCGCATTTACAGTATGTGGTCAATTCTGCATTTGGGCCGAGATAGACATTTAGTCCCGCGCACACAAAGCCGACTTACCTTCGACCCCAGCCCCAAAGCCTTTAATGCTTGTAGTACATTTAAAAAACAAAATATTATGTTACCGAATGTCCCCAAATTACAGCTCCTGTAGAGGAGGTTCATGCTGCGCCTGTGCCTTGTACTGCATGCAGCCCGCATAATGGGCTGTCCTTGTCCTCAATAGCATTCACATAGGGTCCTCAATAGCATTCACATAGGGTCCTCAATAGCATTCATATAGGGTCCTCCATAGCATTCACATAGGATCCTCCATAGCATTCACATAGGATCCTCCATAGCATTCACATAGGGTCCTCCATAGCATTCATATTGGGTCCTCCATAGCATTCACATAGGATCCTCCATAGCATTCACATAGGATCCTCCATAGCATTCATATAGGGTCCTCCATAGCATTCACATAGGGTACGCCATAGCATTCATATAGGGTCCTCCATAGCATTCATATTGGGTCCTCCATAGCATTCACATAGGGTCCTCCATAGCATTCATATAGGGTCCTCCATAGCATTCACATAGGATCCTCCATAGCATTCACATAGGTTCCTCCATAGCATTCATATAGGGTCCTCCATAGCATTCACATAGGATCCTACATAGCATTCACATAGGGTCCTCCATAGCATTCACATAGGATCCTCCATAGCATTCACATAGGATCCTACATAGCATTCACATAGGGTCCTCCATAGCATTCACATAGGATCCTCCATAGCATTCACATAGGGTCCTCCATAGCATTCACATAGGGTCCTCCATAGCATTCACATAGGGTCCTCCATAACATTCATATAAGGTCCTCCATAGCATTCATAGGGTCCTCCATAGCATTCATATAGGGTAATCCATAGCATTCACATAGGGTCCTCAACAGCACATAAGGTCCTCCATAGCATTCATATAGGGTCCTCCATAGCATTCATATAGGGTCCTCGATAGCATTCGCAAAAGGTCCTCCATAGCATTCATATAGGGTCCTCCATAGTATTCATATAGGGTCCTCCATAGCATTCATATAGGGTCTGATTCTGTGTGGGGAGCGTAGCAAAAATGAGCAAGTACCTTCTCCCCTTGGTGTTTCACTGCAGGGGGGGGCGACTTACAATGTGCAGAGAGATTAGATGTGGGAGGGGCGCATCCAAACTCATATCTAAATTACAGTGTAAGAATAAAGCTGCCCAGCATGTGGGCTACATGCAGAAGCATCCAGTATTTGCCCTGCATGCATACATAGTACATGTATTTGCCCCCTTGCAGTGCAGCAGGGTTTCTCCAGGTTCATACAGTAGTTACTGTTTTTCAGTGTCAGTCTCAGGTATGTTTACGAAAGTGAGAGTTTATAGAAATGGAGATGTTGCCCATAGCAACCAATCAGATTCTACTTAACATTTAACTAGCACCTTCTAGAAGATGATAGCTAGAATCTTATTGGTTGCTATGGGCAACATCTCCACTTCCAAAAACTCTCACTTTAGTAACTATAACCCACAGTTGCAGATGCTTTCTTGCTGTTTCAGCACCATGGCCAGCTCCTATACAGCATGTCACTGCTTGGCTCCCTTGTGTCACATATAAATGGATTATACACCTAAACTTTCCTCAACCAATGCTGGATTCATGTCGTCTCTGCTTTGCTACAGAAACACCTTCCCGCTACTTCCAGCATTCCAATTATTGGAAACTGGACACTGCGAGATAAGCGTCCGGCTTTGTGGGATGGGTCTGCGTCATGATGTGAGAGTGGCCACATCCCAGGAGTGTGCCCTGCTAATGCTGTAAGCTCATTCTAAAATGCCAGCTCCGCTCCTCTCCCTGAAAATATCCTAGAGCAGGTGCCCCTGCTGTGAGCAGAACATTCCCCCAATCATTCCGCAATTTGGGAGACAAGTCCTAGCTGCCAGGACAGTCACCAAGGGTTTGCCTTACATGCAGTTGTCTTCCATGTGTGTTATGTCTTGTGTCACTGTTCATCACTGTTACATAAGGTGATCATTCCTGTCTTTCCTTGCAGCATGTGACGACTGGAAGGTTCTGCAGAAACCCAACTTGCACCGCAGTGTCAACCGGTTTGGCCACTCTGCGATCGTCAGTAACGGGTGAGACCATATACAGTATTTACGTGGATCTGGGAATGATGTACAGCAGGGATGGAACACAGCTTTGTGCAGAATCATGAGAGGGATGGGGTTTATCACTAGAGGGATAGGGTCTAGTATTTATCACTAGAGGGATAGGGTCTAGTATTTATCACTAGAGGGATGGGGTGTAGTATTTATCACTAGAGGGATAGGGTCTAGTATTTATCACTAGAGGGATAGGGTCTAGTATTTATCACTAGAGGGATAGGGTCTAGTATTTATCACTAGAGGGATAGGGTCTAGTATTTATCACTAGAGGGATGGGGTGTAGTATTTATCACTAGAGGGATGGGACCTAGTATTTATCACTAGAGGGATGGGGTGTAGTATTTATCACTAGAGGGATGGGATGTAGTATTTATCACTAGAGGGCTGGGGTGTAGTATTTATCAATAGAGGGCTGGGGTGTAGTATTTATCACTAGAGGGAAGGGGTGTAGTATTTATCACTAGAGGGATGGGGTGTAGTATTTATCACTAGAGGGATGGGGCCTAGTATTTATCACTAGACGGATGGGGTGTAGTATTTATCACTAGAGGGATGGGGTGTAGTATTTATCACTAGAGGGATGGGGTGTAGTATTTATCACTAGAGGGATGGGGCGTAGTATTTATCACTAGAGGGATGGGGCGTAGTATTTATCACTAGAGGGATGGGGCGTTGTATTTATCACTAGAGGGATGGGGCGTAGTATTTATCACTAGAGGGATGGGGCCTAGTATTTATCACTAGAGGGATGGGGCCTAGTATTTATCACTAGAGGGATGGGGTCTAGTATTTATCACTAGAGGGATGGGGCCTAGTATTTATAACTAGAGGGATGGGGCCTAGTATTTATCTCTAGAGGGATGGGGTCTAGTATTTATCACTAGAGGGATGGGGCCTAGTTTTTATCACTAGAGGGATGGGGCCTAGTTTTTATCACTAGAGGGATGGGGCCTAGTATTTATCACTAGAGGGATGGGGCCTAGTATTTATCACTAGAGGGATGGGGTGTAGTATTTATCACTAGAGGGATGGGGTGTAGTATTTATCACTAGAGGGATGGGGTGCAGTATTTATCACTAGAGGGATGGGGTGTAGTATTTATCACTAGAGGGATCGGGTCTAGTATTTATCACTAGAGGGATGGGGCCTAGTATTTATAACTAAAGGGATGGGGTGTAGTATTTATCACTAGAGGGATGGGGTGTAGTATTTATCACTAGAGGGATGGGGTGTAGTATTTATCACTAGAGGGATAGGGTCTAGTATTTATCACTAGAGGGATAGGGTCTAGTATTTATCACTAGAGGGATAGGGTCTAGTATTTATCACTAGAGGGATAGGGTCTAGTATTTATCACTAGAGGGATAGGGTCTAGTATTTATCACTAGAGGGCTAGGGCCTAGTATTTATCACTAGAGGGATGGGGTGTAGTATTTATCACTAGAGGGATGGGGTGTAGTATTTATCACTAGAGGGATCGGGTCTAGTATTTATCACTAGAGGGATGGGGCCTAGTATTTATAACTAGAGGGATGGGGCCTAGTATTTATCACTAGAGGGATGGGGCCTAGTATTTATCACTAGAGGGATGGGGTCTAGTATTTATCACTAGAGGGATGGGGCCTAGTATTTATCACTAGAGGGATGGGGCCTAGTTTTTATCACTAGAGGGATGGGGCCTAGTATTTATCACTAGAGGGATGGGGCCTAGTATTTATCACTAGAGGGATGGGGCCTAGTATTTATCACTAGAGGGATGGGGTGTAGTATTTATCACTAGAGGGCTGGGGTGTAGTATTTATCACTAGAGGGCTGGGGTGTAGTATTTATCACTAGAGGGATGGGGTGTAGTATTTATCACTAGAGGGATGGGGTGTAGTATTTATCACTAGAAGGATGGGGTGTAGTATTTATCACTAGAGGGATGGGGTGTAGTATTTATCACTAGAGGGATGGGGTGTATTATTTATCACTAGAGGGTTTGGGGCCTTGTATTTATTACTAGAGGGTTTGGGGCCTTGTATTTATCACTAGAGGGTGGGAGCCTTGTATTTATCACTAGAGGGTTGGAGGCCTTGTATTTATTACTAGAGGGTTGGGGGTGTAGTATTTATCACTAGAGGGTTGGGGGCCTTGTATTTATCACTAGAGGGTTGGGGGCCTTGCATTTATCACTAGAGGGTTGGGGGTGTAGTATTTATCACTAGAGGGTTGGGGGCCTTGTATTTATCACTAGAGGGTTGGGGGCCTTGTATTTATCACTAGAGGGTTGGGGGCCTTGTATTTATCACTAGAGGGTTGGGGGCCTTGTATTTATCACTGGAGGGTTGGGGGCCTTGTATTTATCACTAGAGGGTTGGAGGCCTTGTATTTATCACTAGAGGGATGGGGTGTAGTATTTATCACTAGATGGGATGGGGTGTATTATTTATCACTAGAGGGTTTGGGGCCTTGTATTTATTACTAGAGGGTTTGGGGCCTTGTATTTATTACTAGAGGGTTTGGGGCCTTGTATTTATAACTAGAGGGTGGGAGCCTTGTATTTATCACTAGAGGGTTGGAGGCCTTGTATTTATTACTAGAGGGTTGGGGGTGTAGTATTTATCACTAGAGGGTTGGGGGCCTTGTATTTATCACTAGAGGGTTGGGGGCCTTGTATTTATCACTAGAGGGTTGGGGGCCTTGTATTTATCACTGGAGGGTTGGGGGCCTTGTATTTATCACTAGAGGGTTGGAGGCCTTGTATTTATCACTAGAGGGATGGGTGTAGTATTTATCACTAGAGGGATGGGGTGTATTATTTATCACTAGAGGGTTTGGGGCCTTGTATTTATCACTAGAGGGTGGGAGCCTTGTATTTATCACTAGAGGGTTGGAGGCCTTGTATTTATTACTAGAGGGTTTGGGGCCTTGTATTTATCACTAGAGGGTTTGGGGCCTTGTATTTTTCACTAGAGGGTGGGAGCCTTGTATTTATCACTAGAGGGTTGGAGGCCTTGTATTTATTACTAGAGGGTTGGGGGTGTAGTATTTATCACTAGAGGTTTGGGGGCCTTGTATTTATCACTAGAGGGTTGGGGGCCTTGTATTTATCACTAGAGGGTTGGGGGCCTTGTATTTATCACTAGAGGGTTGGGGGCCTTGTATTTATTACTAGAGGGTTGGGGGTGTAGTATTTATCACTAGAGGGTTGGGGGCCTTGTATTTATCACTAGAGGGTTGGGGGCCTTGTATTTATCACTAGAGGGTTGGGGGCCTTGTATTTATCACTAGAGGTTTGGGGGCCTTGTATTTATTACTAGAGGGTTGGGGGTGTAGTATTTATCACTAGAGGGTTGGGGGCCTTGTATTTATCACTAGAGGGTTGGGGGCCTTGTATTTATCACTAGAGGGTTGGGGGCCTTGTATTTATCACTAGAGGGTTGGAGGCCTTGTACTTATCACTAGAGGGATGGGGTGTAGTATTTATCACTAGAGGGATGGGGTGTATTATTTATCACTAGAGGGTTTGGGGCCTTGTATTTATTACTAGAGGGTTTGGGGCCTTGTATTTATCACTACAGGGTGGGAGCCTTGTATTTATCTCTAGAGGGTTGGGGGCCTTGTATTTATCACTAGAGGGTTGGGGGCCTTGTATTTATCACTAGAGGGTTGGGGGCCTTGTATTTATCACTAGAGGGATGGGGTGTATTATTTATCACTAGAGGGATGGGGTGTATTATTTATCACTAGAGGGATGGGGTGTATTATTTATCACTAGAGGGATGGGGTGTATTATTTATCACTAGAGGGTTGGGGGCCTTGTATTTATCACTAGAGGGTTGGAGGCCTTGTATTTATCACTAGAGGGTTGGAGGCCTTGTATTTATTACTAGAGGGTTGGGGGTGTAGTATTTATTACTAGAGGGTTGGCGGCCTTGTATTTATCACTAGAGGGTTGCAGGCCTTGTATTTATCACTAGAGGGTTGGAGGCCTTGTATTTATCACTAGAGGGTTAGGGGCCTTGTATTTATCACTAGAGAGTTGGGGGCCTTGTATTTATCACTAGAGGTTTGGGGGCCTTGTATTTATTACTAGAGGGTTGGGGGTGTAGTATTTATCACTAGAGGGTTGGGGGCCTTGTATTTATCACTAGAGGGTTGGGGGCCTTGTATTTATCACTAGAGGGTTGGGGGCCTTGTATTTATCACTAGAGGGTTGGAGGCCTTGTACTTATCACTAGAGGGATGGGGTGTAGTATTTATCACTAGAGGGATGGGGTGTATTATTTATCACTAGAGGGTTTGGGGCCTTGTATTTATTACTAGAGGGTTTGGGGCCTTGTATTTATCACTACAGGGTGGGAGCCTTGTATTTATCTCTAGAGGGTTGGGGGCCTTGTATTTATCACTAGAGGGTTGGGGGCCTTGTATTTATCACTAGAGGGTTGGGGGCCTTGTATTTATCACTAGAGGGTTGGGGGCCTTGTATTTATCACTAGAGGGATGGGGTGTATTATTTATCACTAGAGGGATGGGGTGTATTATTTATCACTAGAGGGATGGGGTGTATTATTTATCACTAGAGGGTTGGGGGCCTTGTATTTATTACTAGAGGGTTGGAGGCCTTGTATTTATCACTAGAGGGTTGGAGGCCTTGTATTTATTACTAGAGGGTTGGGGGTGTAGTATTTATTACTAGAGGGTTGGCGGCCTTGTATTTATCACTAGAGGGTTGGCGGCCTTGTATTTATCACTAGAGGGTTGGCGGCCTTGTATTTATCACTAGAGGGTTGGAGGCCTTGTATTTATCACTAGAGGGTTGGAGGCCTTGTATTTATCACTAGAGGGTTAGGGGCCTTGTATTTATCACTAGAGGGTTGGGGGCCTTGTATTTATCACTAGAGGGTTGGGGGCCTTGTATTTATCACTAGAGGTTTGGGGGCCTTGTATTTATTACTAGAGGGTTGGGGGTGTAGTATTTATCACTAGAGGGTTGGGGGCCTTGTATTTATCACTAGAGGGTTGGGGGCCTTGTATTTATCACTAGAGGGTTGGGGGCCTTGTATTTATCACTAGAGGGTTGGAGGCCTTGTACTTATCACTAGAGGGATGGGGTGTAGTATTTATCACTAGAGGGATGGGGTGTATTATTTATCACTAGAGGGTTTGGGGCCTTGTATTTATTACTAGAGGGTTTGGGGCCTTGTATTTATCACTACAGGGTGGGAGCCTTGTATTTATCTCTAGAGGGTTGGGGGCCTTGTATTTATCACTAGAGGGTTGGGGGCCTTGTATTTATCACTAGAGGGTTGGGGGCCTTGTATTTATCACTAGAGGGTTGGGGGCCTTGTATTTATCACTAGAGGGATGGGGTGTATTATTTATCACTAGAGGGATGGGGTGTATTATTTATCACTAGAGGGATGGGGTGTATTATTTATCACTAGAGGGTTGGGGGCCTTGTATTTATCACTAGAGGGTTGGAGGCCTTGTATTTATCACTAGAGGGTTGGAGGCCTTGTATTTATTACTAGAGGGTTGGGGGTGTAGTATTTATTACTAGAGGGTTGGCGGCCTTGTATTTATCACTAGAGGGTTGGCGGCCTTGTATTTATCACTAGAGGGTTGGCGGCCTTGTATTTATCACTAGAGGGTTGGAGGCCTTGTATTTATCACTAGAGGGATGGGTGTAGTATTTATCACTAGAGGGATGGGGTGTATTATTTATCACTAGAGGGTTTGGGGCCTTGTATTTATCACTAGAGGGTGGGAGCCTTGTATTTATCACTAGAGGGTTGGAGGCCTTGTATTTATTACTAGAGGGTTGGGGGTGTAGTATTTATCACTAGAGGGTTGGGGGCCTTGTATTTATCACTAGAGGGTTTGGGGCCTTGTATTTATCACTAGAGGGTGGGAGCCTTGTATTTATCACTAGAGGGTTGGAGGCCTTGTATTTATTACTAGAGGGTTGGGGGTGTAGTATTTATCACTAGAGGTTTGGGGGCCTTGTATTTATCACTAGAGGGTTGGGGGCCTTGTATTTATCACTAGAGGGTTGGGGGCCTTGTATTTATCACTAGAGGGTTGGGGGCCTTGTATTTATTACTAGAGGGTTGGGGGTGTAGTATTTATCACTAGAGGGTTGGGGGCCTTGTATTTATCACTAGAGGGTTGGGGGCCTTGTATTTATCACTAGAGGGTTGGGGGCCTTGTATTTATCACTAGAGGTTTGGGGGCCTTGTATTTATCACTAGAGGGTTGGGGGTGTAGTATTTATCACTAGAGGGTTGGGGGCCTTGTATTTATCACTAGAGGGTTGGGGGCCTTGTATTTATCACTAGAGGGTTGGGGGCCTTGTATTTATCACTAGAGGGTTGGAGGCCTTGTACTTATCACTAGAGGGATGGGGTGTAGTATTTATCACTAGAGGGATGGGGTGTATTATTTATCACTAGAGGGTTTGGGGCCTTGTATTTTTTACTAGAGGGTTTGGGGCCTTGTATTTATCACTACAGGGTGGGAGCCTTGTATTTATCTCTAGAGGGTTGGGGGCCTTGTATTTATCACTAGAGGGTTGGGGGCCTTGTATTTATCACTAGAGGGTTGGGGGCCTTGTATTTATCACTAGAGGGATGGGGTGTATTATTTATCACTAGAGGGATGGGGTGTATTATTTATCACTAGAGGGATGGGGTGTATTATTTATCACTAGAGGGTTTGGGGCCTTGTATTTTTTACTAGAGGGTTTGGGGCCTTGTATTTATCACTACAGGGTGGGAGCCTTGTATTTATCTCTAGAGGGTTGGGGGCCTTGTATTTATCACTAGAGGGTTGGGGGCCTTGTATTTATCACTAGAGGGTTGGGGGCCTTGTATTTATCACTAGAGGGTTGGAGGCCTTGTACTTATCACTAGAGGGATGGGGTGTAGTATTTATCACTAGAGGGATGGGGTGTAGTATTTATCACTAGAGGGATGGGGTGTATTATTTATCACTAGAGGGTTTGGGGCCTTGTATTTATTACTAGAGGGTTTGGGGCCTTGTATTTATCTCTAGAGGGTTGGGGGCCTTGTATTTATCACTAGAGGGTTGGAGGCCTTGTACTTATCACTAGAGGGATGGGGTGTAGTATTTATCACTAGAGGGATGGGGTGTATTATTTATCACTAGAGGGTTTGGGGCCTTGTATTTATCACTACAGGGTGGGAGCCTTGTATTTATCTCTAGAGGGTTGGGGGCCTTGTATTTATCACTAGAGGGTTGGGGGCCTTGTATTTATCACTAGGGGGTTGGGGGCCTTGTATTTATCACTAGAGGGTTGGGGGCCTTGTATTTATCACTAGAGGGATGGGGTGTATTATTTATCACTAGAGGGATGGGGTGTATTATTTATCACTAGAGGGATGGGGTGTATTATTTATCACTAGAGGGTTGGGGGCCTTGTATTTATCACTAGAGGGTTGGAGGCCTTGTATTTATCACTAGAGGGTTGGAGGCCTTGTATTTATTACTAGATTGTTGGGGGTGTAGTATTTATTACTAGAGGGTTGGCGGCCTTGTATTTATCAGTAGAGGGTTGGCGGCCTTGTATTTATCACTAGAGGGTTGGCGGCCTTGTATTTATCACTAGAGGGTTGGAGGCCTTGTATTTATCACTAGAGGGTTGGAGGCCTTGTATTTATCACTAGAGGGTTAGGGGCCTTGTATTTATCACTAGAGGGTTGGGGGCCTTGTATTTATCACTAGAGGTTTGGGGGCCTTGTATTTATTACTAGAGGGTTGGGGGTGTAGTATTTATCACTAGAGGGTTGGGGGCCTTGTATTTATCACTAGAGGGTTGCGGGCCTTGTATTTATCACTAGAGGGTTGGGGGCCTTGTATTTATCACTAGAGGGTTGGAGGCCTTGTACTTATCACTAGAGGGATGGGGTGTAGTATTTATCACTAGAGGGATGGGGTGTATTATTTATCACTAGAGGGTTTGGGGCCTTGTATTTATTACTAGAGGGTTTGGGGCCTTGTATTTATCACTACAGGGTGGGAGCCTTGTATTTATCTCTAGAGGGTTGGGGGCCTTGTATTTATCACTAGAGGGTTGGGGGCCTTGTATTTATCACTAGAGGGTTGGGGGCCTTGTATTTATCACTAGAGGGATTCGGTGTATTATTTATCACTAGAGGGATGGGGTGTATTATTTATCACTAGAGGGATGGGGTGTATTATTTATCACTAGAGGGTTGGGGGCCTTGTATTTATCACTAGAAGGTTGGAGGCCTTGTATTTATCACTAGAGGGTTGGAGGCCTTGTATTTATCACTAGAGGGTTGGAGGCCTTGTATTTATTACTAGAGGGTTGGGGGTGTAGTATTTATTACTAGAGGGTTGGCGGCCTTGTATTTATCACTAGAGGGTTGGCGGCCTTGTATTTATCACTAGAGGGTTGGAGGCCTTGTATTTATCACTAGAGGGTTGGAGGCCTTGTATTTATCACTAGAGGGTTAGGGGCCTTGTATTTATCACTAGAGGGTTAGGGGCCTTGTATTTATCACTAGAGGGTTAGGGGCCTTGTATTTATTATTATATACATATACAATTGTGTTTCTCGCTAGGTCCATGTATATATTTGGAGGATTTTCCAGCGTGCTGCTGAATGACATCTTGGTGTATAAACCTCCGAGCTGTGAGGCTTTCCACACTCGGGAGCTGTGCACGGGCGCCGTACAGGGCATCAGCTGTCTGTGGGACCGAGGCCACTGTGTGTCATGGGAGACTGCGCACACCAGCAGCAGCAGCTTGTCCCGGGCCCATTGCCCCAACAAATCCGGTAAGAGGCCAGGTGCCGGCACTTCCCCGTCCTGAGAGTGTAACCACTTTATATTTGCTAACAACGTGCAGTACATTAATTACATTAGCATAATGGACTTCTGAGCTGTAATGTAATAAGAGCCGTATATATGAAATAAAGGAATTGACTTCTGATCCTCATTGGCACTTTTCCGGGCGCTGTCAGGTGCTGGTAAGTAATAGGGGTCGGTTTTTGGCTGTTTGTAAACCTTAGTGACACATAGAACGTTGCTCAATTCCGACCACAGACGCATCTCCTGCACCAGGATTGGCTGATACAAATGTGCGCGGTTACTGATGGCTGCCTTCACCAACGCATGGATGGGGCGATGCAGACGTAAACGTATGCGTCATCCCTCGTTGTTGCTCAGGTCGCGCCATACAGGCATCTTAGTCGCGTTATGAAAATATAGTGGGTGGGCGCATTGAGACGCGACAGAATCCACGGCATGAAATGCACAGCGTACCCGCCCATACACACCACGTACACATTTATACACACTGTATACGTCCAAACACACCACGTACACATTTATAAACACCGTACACGCCCATACACACCACATACACATTTATACACACCGTACACGTCCATACACACCACGTACACATTTATACACACCGTACATGCCCATACTCACCACGTACACATTTATATACACCGTACACGCCCATACACACCACGTACACATTTATACACACCGTACACGCCCATACACACCACGTACACATTTATACACACTGTACACGCCCATACACAGCACGTACACATTTATATACACCGTACACGTCCATACACACCACGTACACATTTATACACACCATACACACCACGTACACATTTATATACACAGTACACGCCCATACACACCACGTACACATTTATACACACCGTACACGCCCATACACACCACGTACACATTTATACACACCGTACACGCCCATACACACCACGTACACATTTATACACACCGTACACGCCCATACACACCACGTACACATTTATACACACCGTACATGCCCATACACACCACGTACACATTTATACACACCGTACACGCCCATACACACCACGTACACATTTATTCACACCGTACACGTCCATACATACCACGTACACATTTATACACACCGTACACGCCCATACACACCACGTACACATTTATACACACCGTACACGTCCATACACACCACGTACACATTTATACACACCGTACACGCCCATAAACACCACGTACAAATTTATACACACCGTACACGTCCATACATACCACGTACACATTTATACACACCGTACACGTCCATACACACCACGTACACATTTATACACACCGTACACGCCCATACACACCGTACACGCCCATACACACCACGTACACATTTATACACACCGTACACGTCCATACACACCACGTACACATTTATACACACCGTACACGCCCATACACACCACGTACACATTTATACACACCGTACACGTCCATACACACCACGTACACATTTATACACACCGTACACGTCCTTACACACCACGTACACATTTATACACACCGTACACGTCCTTACACACCACGTACACATTTATACACACCGTACACGTCCATACACACCACGTACACATTTATACACACCGTACACGTCCATACACACCACGTACACATTTATACACACCGTACACGCCCATACACACCACGTACACATTTATACACACCGTACACGCCCATACACACCACGTACACATTTATACACACCGTACACGTCCATACACACCACGTACACATTTATACACACCGTACACGCCCATACACACCACGTACACATTTATACACACCGTACACGCCCATACACACCACGTACACATTTATACACACCGTACACGCCCATACACACCACGTACACATTTATACACACCGTACACGTCCATACACACCACGTACACATTTATACACACCGTACACACCCATACACACCACGTACACATTTATACACACCGTACACGCCCATACACACCACGTACACATTTATACACACCGTACACGCCCATACACACCACGTACACATTTATACACACCGTACACATTTATACACACCGTACACGCCCGTACACACCACGTACACATTTATACACACCGTACACGCCCGTACACACCACGTACACATTTATACACACCGTACACGCCCATACACACCACGTACACATTTATATACACCGTACACGTCCATACACACCATGTACACATTTATACACTGTACACACCACGTACACATTTATACACACTGTACACACCACGTACACATTTATACACTGTACACACCATGTACACATTTATACACTGTACACACCACGTACACATTTATACACACCGTACACGCCTGTATACACCACGTACACATTTATACACACCGTACACACCACATACACATTTATACACACTGTACACGCCCGTACACACTGTACACGCCCGTACATTTATATACACACCGTACACACCCATACGCACAACGTACACATTTATACAGACTGTACACACCCGTACACACTTGCGCGCACCGTAGAAGTTTATACACACGCCGTACCACCCCTTACACTCCATGTACATGTTAATATACACACCGTACTACCCCAAACACTCCATGTACATGTTTATACACACGCCGTACCACCCCTTACACTCCATTTACATGTTAATATACGCCCCGTAAGAGACATCCACAAACTACTATATCCTAGAAATAATTATATGCCGCAGTTTAATTATCTGGGGTGCAATATGCAAAATGCAGGGAAACAAACTCATTACTAATTGTTATCAATGTACAATAAAAGTGTCGGTGGAATCAGTGGGGCCCTCCGGGGTGGTTATCCGGCATTTCCCATCTATTAATCCTTTATGCTATTGAATTGTACGTGGTGCAGGATTGTACATCATTGTTTTATACTCCTTTTCTATTTTATTATGTTCATACTCTATACAGTGCTGTACTGTTATATAACTTAGTGTAGTCACCAGTGCATCGCACATTCCTCCCTACCTGCTATGCCTGATAATATAACCTGTCATGTCTGCCCCCCTCCCACAGCGCCAGCAGATGACAGATGCTATAAAAACACCGACTGCGCCAGCTGTACCGCCAACACCAACGGCTGCCAGTGGTGTGATGACAAGAAGTGTATGTCGCTGACCAGCAACTGCAGTGTGGTGAGAACTCCGTTCATTATAAGACACAATCCACACAGATATAACCTTTATTACAGCCTTGTGTTCTAGCTAGGAACCAGTGACATCCTGAGAGTGCACCCTATAGACTCACTAGGAGCCAGTGACATCACTGATAGTGCAGCCTATCCAGTCATTAGAAACCAGTTACATCACTGAGAATGCAGCCAATACAGTCACTAGGAACCAGTGACATCACTGAGAATGCAGCGCATCTAGTCACTAGAAACCAGTTACATCACTGAGAATGAAGCCTATCCAGTCACTAGGAACCAGTGACATCACTGAGAATGCAGCCTATCCAGTCACTAGGAACCATGAGATCACTGAGAATGCAGCCTATTCAGTCACTAGCAACCAGTGACATCACTGAGAATGCAGCCAATACAGTCACTAGGAACCAGTGACATCACTGAGAATGCAGCCTATTCAGTCACTAGCAACCAGTGACATCACTGAGAATGCAGCCAATACAGTCACTAGGAACCAGTGACATCACTGAGAGTGCAGCCTATCCAGTCACTAGGAACCAGTGACATCACTGAGAGTGCAGCCTATACAGTCACTAGGAACCAGTGACATCACTGAGAATGCAGACTATCCAGTCACTAGGAACCAATGACATCACTGAGAGTGCAGCCTATCCAGTCACTAGGAACCAGTGACATCACTGAGAATGCTGCCTATCCAGTCACTAGGAACCAATGACATCACTGAGAATGCAGCCTATCCAGTCACTAGGAACCAGTGACATCACTGAGAATGCTGCCTATCCAGTCACTAGGAGCCAGTGACATCACTGAGAATGCTGCCTAACCAGTCACTAGGAACCAATGACATCACTGAGAATGCAGCCTATCCAGTCACTAGGAGCCAGTGACATCACTGAGAATGCAGCCTATCCAGTCACTAGGAGCCAGTGACATCACTGAGAATGCAGCCTATCCAGTCACTAGGAACCAGTTACATCACTGAACTGCACTGTATTATTACAGTCTCTGGTATGGAATTGGATAGACAGATATATTCCCCTTATACAGTATCTAATATCATCGTTGCTGCTTGTTGTAAACTGTAAGTAATTGTAATTTTGTTTCTCTTATTGGCTGTCCCCAGTCTGTGAAGAATTACACCAAGTGTTATGTGAGAAATGAGCAGATCTGTAACAAGCTGACCAGCTGTAAGAGCTGTTCCCTCAACCTGAACTGCCAGTGGGATCAGAGACAGCAGGAGTGCCAGGCCCTGCCAGGTGTGTAGTCACTGGTATGATTGTGTCCTCATCCACTACACATGGGTCATTAGTGTTCTGCTGTTATTGGCCTCTGTATACCTCACTCCCTATCTGTGTTCTTTATTTCCATACGTCAGGACATCACATCCCACCAGACCCTCACCACCCCATCCTCCTCCTTGCCACCCTGCCTCTCCTCATCCTCCCCATCCTGCCTCTCCTCATCCTTCCCATCCTGCCTCTCCTCATCCTTCCCATCCTGCCTCTCCTCATCCTTCCCATCCTGCCTCTCCTCATCCTTCCCATCCTGCCTCTCCTCATCCTCCCCATCCTGCCTCTCTTCATCCTTCCCATCCTGCCTCTCCTCATCCTTCCCATCCTGCCTCTCCTCATCCTTCCCATCCTGCCTCTCCTCATCCTCCCCATCCTGCCTCTCCTCCTCCTTCCCATCCTGCCTCTCCTCATCCTCCCCATCCTGCCTCTCCTCATCCTTCCCATCCTGCCTCTCCTCATCCTCCCCATCCTGCCTCTCCTCATCCTCCCCATCCTGCCTCTCCTCATCCTTCCCATCCTGCCTCTCCTCATCCTTCCCATCCTGCCTCTCCTCATCCTTCCCATCCTGCCTCTCCTCATCCTCCCCATCCTGCCTCTCCTCATCCTCCCCATCCTGCCTCTCCTCATCCTTCCCATCCTGCCTCTCCTCATCCTCCCCATCCTGCCTCTCCTCATCCTCCCCATCCTGCCTCTCCTCATCCTCCCCATCCTGCCTCTCCTCATCCTTCCCATCCTGCCTCTCCTCATCCTCCCCATCCTGCCTCTCCTCATCCTCCCCATCCTGCCTCTCCTCATCCTTCCCATCCTGCCTCTCCTCATCCTTCCCATCCTGCCTCTCCTCATCCTTCCCATCCTGCCTCTCCTCATCCTCCCCATCCTGCCTCTCCTCATCCTCCCCATCCTGCCTCTCCTCATCCTTCCCATCCTGCCTCTCCTCATCCTTCCCATCCTGCCTCTCCTCATCCTCCCCATCCTGCCTCTCCTCATCCTCCCCATCCTGCCTCTCCTCATCCTCCCCATCCTGCCTCTCCTCATCCTCCCCATCCTGCCTCTCCTCCTCCTCCCCATCCTGCCTATCCTCATCCTCCCCATCCTGCCTCTCCTCATCCTTCCCATCCTGCCTCTCCTCCTCCTCCCCATCCTGCCTCTCCTCCTCCTTCCCATCCTGCCTCTCCTCATCCTCCCCATCCTGCCTCTCCTCATCCTTCCCATCCTGCCTCTCCTCATCCTTCCCATCCTGCCTCTCCTCATCCTTCCCATCCTGCCTCTCCTCATCCTCCCCATCCATCTTAACAACTCTTACATAATTCTGCCCAGTATCTGGAGATGGTCAGGGCCCTCATCCGGACCTCCCCCTTAACCCTATCCCCTCCTGCCTCCTCCACTCCCTCTGCCCTGTTGCCTGTTCAAATCTTGCTAACCTATTCAGTCTCTCTCCTCCCTTTTGCCTCCAAACTCCTTGAGCGTATTGTCTACAACCGTCTTACCACATTTCTTTCCTCCCACTCCCTCCTTGACCCTTTTCAGTCTGGCTTCCGTTCTCTCCACTCCACCGAAACTGCCCTCACCAAAGTCACCAATGACCTCCTTGTTGCCAAATCCAAGGGCCACTACTCCCTGGTCATTCTCTTTGACCTCTCTGCTGCTTCTGACACTGTGGACCACCCTCTCCTGCTGCAAATCCCTCACTCCCTTGGTCTACGTGACACTTCCCTCTCCTGGCTGTCATCCTACCTCTCTGGCTGATCCTTATCTGTCTCCTGTCATGACTCCTATTCCCCCCCCCCACATGGACCTATCCTATTCTCCCTCTATATGTCCTCTATAGGTGAAGTCATTAGCTATTTTGACCTCTAATATCATCTCTATGCTGATGACACTCAGATCTACCTTTCCTCCCCGACCTCTCTCCTCACTCATATCTTTAATTGTCTCTCATTGTCCCAGCATTTTACTTCCTCCCACTCCAGCCTCCCTACCTCTGGAACTCTCTACCTCTCCCTATTAGACTTTCCACCGCTCTACCAAGCTTCAAATGGGCTATCAAAAATCTATCTTCATCAAAGCCTCCCAGCTGTCATCCTAACCCACTGCTCTATGCTCCTCACTCACGGTCTCTCCCCTCTGTGTCACCCCTGTCTATCTGCCTCTCCCCTATAGAGTGTAAGCTCTCATCCTAACCCACTGCTCTATGCTCCTCACTCACGGTCTGTCCCCTCTGTGTCACCCCTGTCTGTCTGCCCCTCCCCTATAGAGTGTAAGCTCTCATCCTAACCCAACGCTCTATGCTCCTCACTCACTGTCTCTCCCCTCTGTGTCACCCCTGTCTGTCTGCCTCTCCCCTATAGAGTGTAATCTCTCATCCTAACCCTCCTCTCTATCCTCCTCTCTCACTGTCTCTCCCCTCTGTGTCACCCCTGTCTGTCTGCCTCTCCCCTATAGAGTGTAATCTCTCATCCTAACCCTCCTCTCTATCCTCCTCTCTCACTGTCTCTCCCCTCTGTGTCACCCCTGTCTGTCTGCCTCTCCCCTATAGAGTGTAATCTCTCATCCTAACCCACCGCTCTATGGGCCTGATTCAGGCCGAACGCTCTGACCAGAGATCTCGCTCTGAATCAGGGCCCTCCTCCCTCAACTTGGAGCGGCCTCATGGATGATCGCATAGTTGTTGGTTACCACCCACAGCTATAGCGAGCGTCCATGATGATGGTCGCGATGGTCAAGACCATCGCGACCATCGGGCTTGCGATGAGACCCTGCGGTAGGGTCTCGCTGCCGCAAGCCCAGGAGTGCTTTTGGCTCTATCAGAGCTAAAATCACTTCCACTGACATCACTACTGATGTCAGTGGGGCCGGACTCAGACGGTAGGCGTTCCCATGGGAACGCCTCCGTCTGGCAGCCACGCCCCCGGCACGCCCACCAAAGGGGGCGTGCTGTCACTCACCATCGACAGCACGCCCCCTTTGGTGCGAGAACCATATTATTCGGGTCTCGCACATGCGCACGACGGAGCTCCCTCCGTCGTGCGCATGCGCAATTCGGCACCATCGACCCGCTTGCGAGCATCCAGCGCTCGCGAGCGGGTCAGAATCAGGCCCAATGCTCCTCACTCACTGTCTCTCCCCTCTGTGTCACCCCTGTCTGTCTGCCCCTCCCCTGTAGACTGTAGGCTCTCACGAGCAGGGCCCTCTTATGTGCTTTTCTTTCCCTCACTTATACCATAATCTCCTCCCCACTGCCTACAAGAGCACCTGACCCTTGGGTAGTGCTGACCCGCTTATTATTTGGGTATTATGAGCAATGTTTATAAACCACATCCTCGTCCTGCAGTGTTCTGTACTGTAAGTAGCTTATTTCTTGTTTTGTTCATACCCATTTGTTTATGTACTGTGTAAGGCGCTGCGGAACCCTTGTGGCACCATATAAATAAAGTATAATAATAATAGTAATATATCCCTTTTTCATGCTCTCCATTTTTGTGATTGCAGCCCACTTATGCGGAGAGGGATGGAGCCATGTGGGAGATGCCTGTCTGCGTATAAACTCCAGCCGGGACAGCTACGACAATGCTAGAGTGTACTGCCACAACCTGAGCGGCAGCCTCGCCTCCCTCACCTCCTCCAAGGAAGTGGACTTTGTGCTTGATGAAATGCAGAAATATACAGTGCAGGTAACATCACCTAACACGATGCAATCATCCTACTGCCCTCCCCCGTACCACACCGCTCTTACCACACTCCCCCGTACCACACCGCTCTTACCACACTCCCCGGTAACACACCGCTCTTACCACACTCCCCGGTAACACACCGCTCTTACCACACTCCCCGGTAACACACCGCTCTTACCACACTCCCTGGTAACACACCGCTCTTACCACACTCCCCGGTAACACACCGCTCTTACCACACTCCCCCGTACCACATTGCTCTTACCACACTCCCCCGTACCACACTGCTCTTACCACACTCCCCCGTACCACTCCGCTCTTAACCACACTCCCCGGTAACACACCACTCTTACCACACTCCCCGGTAACACACCGCTCTTACCACACTCCCCTTCCACACCGCTCTTACCACAGTCCCCAGTATCACACCGCTCTTACCACACTCCCCGGTAACACACTGCTCTTACCACACTCCACTTCCACACCGCTCTTACCACACTCCCCCGTACCACACCGCTCTTACCACACTCCCCGGTAACACACCACTTTTACCATGCTCCCCGGTAAGACACCGCTCTTACCACACTCCCCGGTAACACACCGCTCTTATCACACTCTCCTGTAACACACAGTGCGATATTAGACACACTGGAGTCTCCGCAGTGATAACGGTATACTGTCACTGATATGTGCTGGATTCATGCTCAGAGCGCACCACGGGACTGGAGTATAAATGAGATTACAGTAAAACGTGACTGGACATCCCATTCCGGCATCCTGTACCCATCCCCCCAATACTCCCCTCTTTCCCTTTATCAATGTCTCTGGCATCCTGTACCCATCCCCCCAATACTCCCCTCTGTCCCTTTATCAATGTCTCCGGCATCCTGTACCCATCCCCCCAATACTCCCCTCTGTCCCTTTATCAATGTCTCCGGCATCCTGTACCCATCCCCCCAATACTACCCACTGTCCCTTTATCAATGTCTCCGGCATCCTGTACCCATCTTCCCAATACTCCCCTCTTTCTCTTTATCAATGTCTCCGGCATCCTGTACCCATCCTCCCAATACTCCCCTCTTTCCCTTTATCAATGTCTCCGGCATCCTGTACCCATCCCCCCAATACTCCCATCTGTCCCTTTATCAATGTCTCCGGCATCCTGTACCCATCCACCCAATACTCCCCTCTGTCCCTTTATCAATGTCTCCGGCATCCTGTACCCATTCCACCAATACTCCCCTCTGTCCCTTTATCAATGTCTCCGGCATCCTGTACTCATCCCCCCCAATATTCCCCTCTGTCCCTTTATCAATGTCTTCGGCATCCTGTACCCATCCTCCCAGTACTCCCCTCTATCCCTTTATCAATATCTCCGGCATCCTGTACTCATCCACCAATACTCCCCTCTGTCCCTTTATCATTGTCTCCGGCATCCTGTACCCATCCCCCCAATACTCCCCTCTGTCCCTTTATTATTGTCTCCGGCATCCTGTACCCATCCTCTCAATACTCCCCTCTGTCCCTTTATCAATGTCTCCGGCACCCTGTACCCATCCCCCAATACTCCCCTCTGTCCCTTTATCATTGTATTCAGCATCCGATATTAGACAGGGGTTGTGCGTATTACTGAGTATAGTGGACATATTGCATCCACCAGGCACGTCGGGTGTCCATGTCTGGGATACTGTAACGACAGAACGTAACAGTTGTCTGTCGGATGAGAAATACAGAATCTCCCATTAATAACGCCACATCTCCTGCTCAGCCTGTCACTGTAAATTATTTATCAAACTCATCTGTTGTTGTAATCTGCTCGGACTCTCTCTTGGCTACTGAGCGCTGGCTGCGAGCGCAGAGCAGATGAGGGCTGGTGCCGGCAGAGTGAAAGCCATAACACGCACTTTATAACCGCAACAAATGGACCTCATTACCCTCAGCCTCAATCTGTGACCGAGACACATTAATAGGATTATTCAGGCTCAGGAAATTGTCATTGTAGAGTGTGTATGAGAGGCAGCCTCTGAGCGACGGGACGGTGGGGGAGACGCACCGCGTGTAGCTCTATAAACGCTCTGCAAAGCCGGCTGCATGTTACACACCGGAATCTGTATATACAGCTGTAATGTAACCAGTGCAGGATATAGTATTACACACCGGAATCTGTATATACAGCTGTAATGTAACCAGTGCAGGATATACTATTACACACCGGGATCTGTATATACAGCTGTAATGTAACCAGTGCAGGATATACTATTACACACCGGGATCTGTATATACAGCTGTAATGTAACCAGTGCAGGATATACTATTACACACCGGGATCTGTATATACAGCTGTAATGTAACCAGCGCAGGATATACTATTACACACCGGGATCTGTATATACAGCTGTAATGTAACCAGTGCAGGATATACTATTACACACCGGGATCTGTATATACAGCTGTAATGTAACCAGTGCAGGATATACTATTACACACCGGGATCTGTATATACAGCTGTAATGTAACCAGTGCAGGATATACTATTACACACCGGGATCTGTATATACAGCTGTAATGTAATCAGTGCAGGATATACTATTACACACCGGGATCTGTATATACAGCTGTAATGTAATCAGTGCAGGATATACTATTACACACCGGGATCTGTATATACAGCTGTAATGTAACCAGTGCAGGATATACTATTACACACCGGGATCTGTATATACAGCTGTAATGTAACCAGCGCAGGATATACTATTACACACCGGGATCTGTATATACAGCTGTAATGTAACCAGCGCAGGATATACTATTACACACCGGGATCTGTATATACAGCTGTAATGTAACCAGCGCAGGATATACTATTACACACCGGGATCTGTATATACAGCTGTAATGTAACCAGCGCAGGATATACTATTACACACCGGGATCTGTATATACAGCTGTAATGTAACCAGCGCAGGATATACTATTACACACCGGGATCTGTATATACAGCTGTAATGTAACCAGCGCAGGATATATTATTACACACCGGGATCTGTATATACAGCTGTAATGTAACCAGCGCAGGATATACTATTACACACCGGGATCTGTATATACAGCTGTAATGTAACCAGTGCAGGATATACTATTACACACCGGGATCTGTATATACAGCTGTAATGTAACCAGTGCAGGATATACTATTACACACCGGGATCTGTATATACAGCTGTAATGTAACCAGTGCAGGATATACTATTACACACCGGGATCTGTATATACAGCTGTAATGTAACCAGTGCAGGATATACTATTACACACCGGGATCTGTATATACTGCTGTAATGTAACCAGTGCAGGATATACTATTACACACCGGGATCTGTATATACAGCTGTAATGTAACCAGTGCAGGATATACTATTACACACCGGGATCTGTATATACAGCTGTAATGTAACCAGTGCAGGATATACTATTACACACCGGGATCTGTATATACAGCTGTAATGTAACCAGTGCAGGATATACTATTACACACCGGGATCTGTATATACAGCTGTAATGTAACCAGTGCAGGATATACTATTACACACCGGGATCTGTATATACAGCTGTAATGTAACCAGCGCAGGATATACTATTACACACCGGGATCTGTATATACAGCTGTAATGTAACCAGTGCAGGATATACTATTACACACCGGGATCTGTATATACAGCTGTAATGTAACCAGCGCAGGATATACTATTACACAACGGGATCTGTATATACAGCTGTAATGTAACCAGTGCAGGATATACTATTACACACCGGGATCTGTATATACAGCTGTAATGTAACCAGTGCAGGATATACTATTACACACCGGGATCTGTATATACAGCTGTAATGTAACCCAGTCGCAGGATATACTATTACACACCGGGATCTGTATATACAGCTGTAATGTAACCAGTGCAGGATATACTATTACACACCGGGATCTGTATATACAGCTGTAATGTAACCAGCGCAGGATATACTATTACACACCGGGATCTGTATATACAGCTGTAATGTAACCAGCTGCAGGATATACTATTACACACCGGATCTGTATATACAGCTGTAATGTAACCAGCGCAGGATATACTATTACACACCGGGATCTGTATATACAGCTGTAATGTAACCAGCGCAGGATATACTATTACACACCGGGATCTGTATATACAGCTGTAATGTAACCAGTGCAGGATATACTATTACACACCGGGATCTGTATATACAGCTGTAATGTAACCAGCGCAGGATATACTATTACACACCGGGATCTGTATATACAGCTGTAATGTAACCAGTGCAGGATATACTATTACACACCGGGATCTGTATATACAGCTGTAATGTAACCAGTGCAGGATATACTATTACACACCGGGATCTGTATATACAGCTGTAATGTAACCAGCGCAGGATATACTATTACACACCCGGGATCTGTATATACAGCTGTAATGTAACCAGCGCAGGATATACTATTACACACCGGGATCTGTATATACAGCTGTAATGTAACCAGCGCAGGATATACTATTACACACCGGGATCTGTATATACAGCTGTAATGTAACCAGTGCAGGATATACTATTACACACCGGGATCTGTATATACAGCTGTAATGTAACCAGTGCAGGATATACTATTACACACCGGGATCTGTATATACAGCTGTAATGTAACCAGTGCAGGATATACTATTACACACCGGGATCTGTATATACAGCTGTAATGTAACCAGTGCAGGATATACTATTACACACCGGGATCTGTATATACAGCTGTAATGTAACCAGTGCAGGATATACTATTACACACCGGGATCTGTATATACAGCTGTAATGTAACCAGTGCAGGATATACTATTACACACCGGGATCTGTATATACAGCTGTAATGTAACCAGTGCAGGATATACTATTACACACCGGGATCTGTATATACAGCTGTAATGTAACCAGTGCAGGATATACTATTACACACCGGGATCTGTATATACAGCTGTAATGTAACCAGTGCAGGATATACTATTACACACCGGGATCTGTATATACAGCTGTAATGTAACCAGTGCAGGATATACTATTACACACCGGGATCTGTATATACAGCTGTAATGTAACCAGTGCAGGATATACTATTACACACCGGGATCTGTATATACAGCTGTAATGTAACCAGTGCAGGATATACTATTACACACCGGGATCTGTATATACAGCTGTAATGTAACCAGTGCAGGATATACTATTACACACCGGGATCTGTATATACAGCTGTAATGTAACCAGCGCAGGATATACTATTACACACCGGGATCTGTATATACAGCTGTAATGTAACCAGTGCAGGATATACTATTACACACCGGGATCTGTATATACAGCTGTAATGTAACCAGTGCAGGATATACTATTACACACCGGGGATCTGTATATACAGCTGTAATGTAACCAGTGCAGGATATACTATTACACACCGGATCTGTATATACAGCTGTAATGTAACCAGTGCAGGATATACTATTACACACCGGGATCTGTATATACAGCTGTAATGTAACCAGTGCAGGATATACTATTACACACCGGGATCTGTATATACAGCTGTAATGTAACCAGTCGCAGGATATACTATTACACACCGGGATCTGTATATACAGCTGTAATGTAACCAGTGCAGGATATACTATTACACACCGGGATCTGTATATACAGCTGTAATGTAACCAGTCGCAGGATATACTATTACACACCGGGATCTGTATATACAGCTGTAATGTAACCAGTGCAGGATATACTATTACACACCGGGATCTGTATATACAGCTGTAATGTAACCCAGCGCAGGATATACTATTACACACCGGGATCTGTATATACAGCTGTAATGTAACCAGCTGCAGGATATACTATTACACACCGGGATCTGTATATACAGCTGTAATGTAACCAGTGCAGGATATACTATTACACACCGGGATCTGTATATACAGCTGTAATGTAACCAGCGCAGGATATACTATTACACACCGGGATCTGTATATACAGCTGTAATGTAACCAGCTGCAGGATATACTATTACACACCGGGATCTGTATATACAGCTGTAATGTAACCAGTGCAGGATATACTATTACACACCGGGATCTGTATATACAGCTGTAATGTAACCAGCGCAGGATATACTATTACACACCGGGATCTGTATATACAGCTGTAATGTAACCAGCGCAGGATATACTATTACACACCGGGATCTGTATATACAGCTGTAATGTAACCAGTGCAGGATATACTATTACACACCGGGATCTGTATATACAGCTGTAATGTAACCAGTGCAGGATATACTATTACACACCGGGATCTGTATATACAGCTGTAATGTAACCAGTGCAGGATATACTATTACACACCGGGATCTGTATATACAGCTGTAATGTAACCAGTGCAGGATATACTATTACACACCGGGATCTGTATATACAGGCTGTAATGTAACCAGCGCAGGATATACTATTACACACCGGGATCTGTATATACAGCTGTAATGTAACCAGTGCAGGATATACTATTACACACCGGGATCTGTATATACAGCTGTAATGTAACCAGTGCAGGATATACTATTACACACCGGGATCTGTATATACAGCTGTAATGTAACCAGTGCAGGATATACTATTACACACCGGGATCTGTATATACAGCTGTAATGTAACCAGTGCAGGATATACTATTACACACCGGGATCTGTATATACAGCTGTAATGTAACCAGCGCAGGATATACTATTACACACCGGGATCTGTATATACAGCTGTAATGTAACCAGTGCAGGATATACTATTACACACCGGGATCTGTATATACAGCTGTAATGTAACCAGTGCAGGATATACTATTACACACCGGGATCTGTATATACAGCTGTAATGTAACCAGCGCAGGATATACTATTACACACCGGGATCTGTATATACAGCTGTAATGTAACCCAGCGCAGGATATACTATTACACACCGTGATCTGTATATACAGCTGTAATGTAACCAGTGCAGGATATACTATTACACACCGGGATCTGTATATACAGCTGTAATGTAACCAGCTGCAGGATATACTATTACACACCGGGATCTGTATATACAGCTGTAATGTAACCAGTGCAGGATATACTATTACACACCGGGATCTGTATATACAGCTGTAATGTAACCAGTGCAGGATATACTATTACACACCGGGATCTGTATATACAGCTGTAATGTAACCAGTGCAGGATATACTATTACACACCGGGATCTGTATATACAGCTGTAATGTAACCAGTGCAGGATATACTATTACACACCGGGATCTGTATATACAGCTGTAATGTAACCAGTGCAGGATATACTATTACACACCGGGATCTGTATATACAGCTGTAATGTAACCAGTGCAGGATATACTATTACACACCGGGATCTGTATATACAGCTGTAATGTAACCAGTGCAGGATATACTATTACACACCGGGATCTGTATATACAGCTGTAATGTAACCAGTGCAGGATATACTATTACACACCGGGATCTGTATATACAGCTGTAATGTAACCAGTGCAGGATATACTATTACACACCGGGATCTGTATATACAGCTGTAATGTAACCAGTCGCAGGATATACTATTACACACCGGGATCTGTATATACAGCTGTAATGTAACCAGTGCAGGATATACTATTACACACCGGGATCTGTATATACAGCTGTAATGTAACCAGCGCAGGATATACTATTACACACCGGATCTGTATATACAGCTGTAATGTAACCAGTGCAGGATATACTATTACACACCGGGATCTGTATATACAGCTGTAATGTAACCAGTGCAGGATATACTATTACACACCGGGATCTGTATATACAGCTGTAATGTAACCAGTGCAGGATATACTATTACACACCGGGATCTGTATATACAGCTGTAATGTAACCAGTGCAGGATATACTATTACACACCGGGATCTGTATATACAGCTGTAATGTAACCAGTGCAGGATATACTATTACACACCGGGATCTGTATATACAGCTGTAATGTAACCAGTGCAGGATATACTATTACACACCGGGATCTGTATATACAGCTGTAATGTAACCAGTGCAGGATATACTATTACACACCGGGATCTGTATATACAGCTGTAATGTAACCAGCGCAGGATATACTATTACACACCGGGATCTGTATATACAGCTGTAATGTAACCAGTGCAGGATATACTATTACACACCGGGATCTGTATATACAGCTGTAATGTAAACCAGTGCAGGATATACTATTACACACCGGGATCTGTATATACAGCTGTAATGTAACCAGTGCAGGATATACTATTACACACCGGGATCTGTATATACAGCTGTAATGTAACCAGTGCAGGATATACTATTACACACCGGGATCTGTATATACAGCTGTAATGTAGTGCAGGATATACTATTACACACCGGGATCTGTATATACAGCTGTAATGTAACCAGTGCAGGATATACTATTACACACCGGGATCTGTATATACAGGTGTAATGTAACCAGTGCAGGATATACTATTACACACCGGAATCTGTATATACAGCTGTAATGTAACCAGCGCAGGATATACTATTACACACCGGGATCTGTATATACAGCTGTAATGTAACCAGCGCAGGATATACTATTACACACCGGGATCTGTATATACAGCTGTAATGTAACCAGTGCAGGATATACTATTACACACCGGGATCTGTATATACAGCTGTAATGTAACCAGTGCAGGATATACTATTACACACCGGGATCTGTATATACAGCTGTAATGTAACCAGTGCAGGATATACTATTACACACCGGGATCTGTATATACAGCTGTAATGTAACCAGCGCAGGATATACTATTACACACCGGGATCTGTATATACAGCTGTAATGTAACCAGCGCAGGATATACTATTACACACCGGGATCTGTATATACAGCTGTAATGTAACCAGCGCAGGATATACTATTACACATCGGGATCTGTATATACAGCTGTAATGTAACCAGTGCAGGATATACTATTACACACCGGGATCTGTATATACAGCTGTAATGTAACCAGTGCACGATATACTATTACACACCGGGATCTGTATATACAGCTGTAATGTAACCAGCGCAGGATATACTATTACACACCGGGATCTGTATATACAGCTGTAATGTAACCAGTGCAGGATATACTATTACACACCGGGATCTGTATATACAGCTGTAATGTAACCAGTGCAGGATATACTATTACACACCGGGATCTGTATATACAGCTGTAATGTAACCAGTGCAGGATATACTATTACACACCGGGATCTGTATATACAGCTGTAATGTAACCAGTGCAGGATATACTATTACACACCGGGATCTGTATATACAGCTGTAATGTAACCAGTGCAGGATATACTTTTACACACCGGGATCTGTATATACAGCTGTAATGTAACCAGGGCAGGATATACTATTACACACCGGGATCTGTATATACAGCTGTAATGTAACCAGGGCAGGATATACTATTACACACCGGGATCTGTATATACAGCTGTAATGTAACCAGTGCAGGATATACTATTACACACCGGGATCTGTATATACAGCTGTAATGTAACCAGTGCAGGATATACTATTACACACCGGGATCTGTATATACAGCTGTAATGTAACCAGCGCAGGATATACTATTACACACCGGGATCTGTATATACAGCTGTAATGTAACCAGTGCAGGATATACTATTACACACCGGGATCTGTATATACAGCTGTAATGTAACCAGCGCAGGATATACTATTACACACCGGGATCTGTATATACAGCTGTAATGTAACCAGCGCAGGATATACTATTACACACCGGGATCTGTATATACAGCTGTAATGTAACCAGTGCAGGATATACTATTACACACCGGGATCTGTATATACAGCTGTAATGTAACCAGTGCAGGATATACTATTACACACCGGGATCTGTATATACAGCTGTAATGTAACCAGTGCAGGATATACTATTACACACCGGGATCTGTATTTACAGCTGTAATGTAACCAGTGCAGGATATACTATTACACACCGGGATCTGTATATACAGCTGTAATGTAACCAGTGCAGGATATACTATTACACACCGGGATCTGTATATACAGCTGTAATGTAACCAGTGCAGGATATACTATTACACACCGGGATCTGTATATACAGCTGTAATGTAACCAGCGCAGGATATACTATTACACACCGCGATCTGTATATACAGCTGTAATGTAACCAGTGCAGGATATACTATTACACACCGGGATCTGTATATACAGCTGTAATGTAACCAGTGCAGGATATACTATTACACACCGGGATCTGTATATACAGCTGTAATGTAACCAGTGCAGGATATACTATTACACACCGGGATCTGTATATACAGCTGTAATGTAACCAGTGCAGGATATACTATTACACACCGGATCTGTATATACAGCTGTAATGTAACCAGCGCAGGATATACTATTACACACCGGGATCTGTATATACAGCTGTAATGTAACCAGTGCAGGATATACTATTACACACCGGGATCTGTATATATAGCTGTAATGTAACCAGCGCAGGATATACTATTACACACCGGGATCTGTATATACAGCTGTAATGTAACCAGCGCAGGATATACTATTACACACCGGGATCTGTATATACAGCTGTAATGTAACCAGCGCAGGATATACTATTACACTCCGGGATCTGTATATACAGCTGTAATGTAACCAGTGCAGGATATACTATTACACTCCGGGATCTGTATATACAGCTGTAATGTAACCAGCGCAGGATATACTATTACACACCGGGATCTGTATATACAGCTGTAATGTAACCAGCGCAGGATATACTATTACACTCCGGGATCTGTATATACAGCTGTAATGTAACCAGTGCTGGATATACTATTACACTCCGGGATCTGTATATACAGCTGTAATGTAACCAGTGCAGGATATACTATTACACACCGGGATCTGTATATACAGCTGTAATGTAACCAGTGCAGGATATACTATTACACACCGGGATCTGTATATACAGCTGTAATGTAACCAGCGCAGGATATACTATTACACACCGGGATCTGTATATACAGCTGTAATGTAACCAGCGCAGGATATACTATTACACACCGGGATCTGTATATACAGCTGTAATGTAACCAGTGCAGGATATACTATTACACACCGGGATCTGTATATACAGCTGTAATGTAACCAGTGCAGGATATACTATTACACACCGGGATCTGTATATACAGCTGTAATGTAACCAGTGCAGGATATACTATTACACACCGGGATCTGTATATACAGCTGTAATGTAACCAGTGCAGGATATACTATTACACACCGGGATCTGTATATACAGCTGTAATGTAACCAGTGCAGGATATACTATTACACACCGGGATCTGTATATACAGGTGTAACGTAACCTGCGCAGGATATACTATTACACACCGGGATCTGTATATACAGCTGTAATGTAACCAGTGCAGGATATACTATTACACACCGGGATCTGTATATACAGCTGTAATGTAACCAGTGCAGGATATACTATTACACACCGGGATCTGTATATACAGCTGTAATGTAACCAGCGCAGGATATACTATTACACACAGTGATCTGTATATACAGCTGTAATGTAACCAGTGCAGGATATACTATTACACACCGAGATCTGTATATACAGCTGTAATGTAACCAGCGCAGGATATACTATTACACACCGGGATCTCTTACACCTGTGCCGGCTTCTGCTCACACCTATACTATTACACATCGGGATCTCTTACACCTGTGCCGGCTTCTGCTCACACCTATACTATTACACCTGTGTTTTTATCTGTTGATTACGTTCTGGAACACTGTAATTCTCACTGAGCGTCCTTCCCGGCATCATAATGATATAATAATATTTTAGGTATGTTTAAATTCTATTAATCTATTATCAAACTCCACAAACAATTTGTGCAAAAGCGTTAGGTATACTGGAAATATTTTGCATTACTTAAATTAAGCTAATAAAAGTTTTGTAAGTTTAGAACGTGACCACAGTTCAGTTGACGGAGAGGGTTGCTCTGCGCAGTTCCTGTATGAGGTGCACGGAGAGGGTTAATCTGCGCCGTTTCTGTATGAGGCGCACGTAGAGGGTTAATCTGCGCAGTTTCTGTATGAGGCACACGGAGAGGGTTAATCTGCGCAGTTCCTGTATGAGGCGCACGGAGAGGGTTAATCTGCGCAGTTTCTGTATGAGGAGCACGGAGAGGGTTAATCTGCGCCGTTTCTGTATGAGGCGCACGGAGAGGATTAATCTGCGCAGTTTCTGTATGAGGCGCACGGAGAGGGTTAATCTGCGCAGTGTCTGTATGAGGAGCACGGAGAGGGTTATTCTGCGCAGTTCCTGTATGAGGCGCACGGAGAGGGTTAATCTGCGCAGTTTCTGTTTGAGGCGCACGGAGAGGGTTAATCTGCGCAGTTCCTGTATGAGGCGCACGGAGAGGGTTAATCTGCGCAGTTCCTGTACGAGGCTCACGGAGAGGGTTAATCTGCGCAGTTTCTTTACGAAGTGCACGGAGAGGGTTAATCTGCGCAGTTTCTGTACGAGGCGCACGGAGAGGGTTAATCTGCGCAGTTTCTGTATGAGGCGCACGGAGAGGGTTAATCTGCGCAGTTTTTGTATGAGGCGCACGGAGAGGGTTACTCTGCGCCATTTCTGTATGAGGTGCACGGAGAGGGTTAATCTGCGCAGTTTCTGTACGAGGTGCACGGAGAGGGTTAATCTGCGCAGTTCATGTACGAGGCTCACGGAGAGGGTTTATCTGCGCAGTTTCTGTACGTCGCGCACGGAGAGGGTTAATCTGCACAGTTCCTGTATGAGGCTCACGGAGATGCTGTAAAGTCCCCATAATCCCGGTGAAACGTTCGCCATCCTTCTCTTTCATTTCCCTGTCAGGGCAGATTTTATGTTTTGCATTAAAGCATTTTGCGCACAAGGTCAGCACAATGGAGAGAAATGAATATCGGAGCGTTCTGGGGCTTTATGGCAGAAAAACAATGTATTTTTGTATGAGAGAGGGGTTTGTATAATGCGGATCAGAGCGCCTGGAAATATGTCTATATATAAATATATGTTATCACTGCGAGAGGTTCCCACGTCCGTCCGTGTTATAAAGTAGAACATAGTACAGTAACACAGAGGAGTACAGGATACATACTGTCGTCTTGTTGGTATCAGGGCGTAATGGAATAAGTCTCCGGTAAAGTGACAATAAGCAGTAATTAGGCAGAATGGAAGATCTGTAGGGACAGTTGTGAGTATAAAACTGATCTCACTCTCTCTGTTCCCATCAGGGTCCGTTGTGTCCTTTAGGCTAAAGCTGTAATGGAGAGGGGGGGGTTTCTGTGCCGCCCCCAGCTGGTGGCATCCGTAGGCACGTGCCTAATGGGAAATCCTGCATTGCCTGGGCCCCAGAGCTTACACACGCTGGTAGACTAGTGACATGCTCTGTATGAATGGCGCAGCCTCTCTCACGGTTATGTTGCCAGTGACGTGTTTATGATTTCCGATGTAGCTGGACACACAGAACACCTGGGTGTCACTCGCTTATAGGTGACAGATATACTTTGTTTATTTTTGCTTTTCCGCTGTTTTGGGACATGTAATAATGTGGTGCACGTTTATATACAGTCAGGTGCATAAATATTGGGACATTGACAGAATTTTCATATTTTGGCCTCTATTCACCACCACAATGGCTTTGAAATGAAACAAACAAGATGTGATTTACCTGCAGACTTTCAGATTTAATTTGAGGGTAATTACATCCAAATCAGGTGAACGGTGTAGGAATTACAACGGTTTCTATATGTGTCTCCCACTTTTTAAGGGGCCAAAAGTAATGGGACAAACTAAACAATCCTAAATCTAACTTTCACTATTTAATACTTTGGGGCCCATTTATCAAAGATCATTTGAGGTAAATTCCCCGAAAACACCTGTTTTCGGGGGTTTACCTCAAATACTTCGTATACCCCGAATGTATGAAGGAGGGACCGCAGCAGGTATCGGAGATACCTGCTGCGATCCCTCCATTGCCGCCGGCAGCCGCCTCCCCCATAGGTTTCTATGGGGTATGCGATGCTGCCAAATGTATCAATATCGGGAATGCTTCGCATTCCCGATATTGACCCCAGCAGCTAACGCCATCTGCAGATAGCGTTAGCCGCTGTGTCCTATGGGCACTTACCGCATTAGAGCCGGCGGAGGGATCTTCCAGATCCCTCCGCCGGCAATGGGCGCCGCTCATGTGCAGTTAAAAGCAGGTAAAAGGTCTGGAGTTGATTCTAGGTGTGACATTTGCATTTGGAATCGGTTCCTGTTGACTCTCAATATGAGATCCAAAGAGCTGTCACTATCAGTGAAGCAACCAATCATTAGGCTGAAAAATCAAAACAAACCCATCAGAGAGATAGTAAAAACATTAGGTGTGGCCAAATCAACTGTTTGGAACATTCTTAAAAAGAAAGAACGCACCGGAGAGCTCAGCAACACCAAAAGACCCGGAAGACCATGGAAAACAACTGTGGTGGATGACAGAAGAATTATTTCCCTGGTGAAGAAAAACCCCCTTCACAACAGTTGGCCAAATCAAGAACACTCTCCAGGAGGTAGGTGTATATGTGTCAAAGTCATCAATCAAGAGAAGACTTCACAAGAGTGAATATAGAGGGTTCACCACAAGATGTAAACCAATGGTGAGCCACAAAAACAGGAAGACCAGATTAGAGTTTGCCAAACAACATCTAAAAAAAGCCATTACAGTTCTGGAACAACATCCTATGGACAGATGAGACAAAGATCAACTTGTACCACAGTGATGGGAAGAGAATAGTATGGAGAAGGAAAGGAACAGCTCATGATCCAAAACATACCACCTCATCAGTGAAGCATGGTGGTGGTAGTGTCATGGCGTGGGCATGTATGGCTGCCAATGGAACTGGTTCCCTTGTATTTATTGATGATGTGACTGCTGACAAAGGCAGTAGAATTAATTCTGAAGTGTTTCGGGTAATATTATATGCTCATATTCAGTCAAATGCTTCAGAACTCATTGGACGGCGCTTCACAGTGCAGATGGACAATGACCCGAAGCATACTGCAAAAGTAACCAAAGAGTTTTTTAAGGCTAAAAAGTGGAATGTTATGCAATGGCCAAGTCAATCCCCTGACCTGAATCCGATTGAGCATGCATTTCACTTGATGAAGACAAAAGTGAAGGGAAAATGCCCCAAGAACAAGCAGGAACTGAAGACATTTGCAGTAGAGGCCTGGCAGAGCATCACCAGGGATGAAACCCAGCGTCTGGTGATGTCTATGCGTTCCAGACTTCAGGCTGTAATTGCCTGCAAAGGATTTGCAACAAAGAGGCCCATTTATTAAGGATCGCATTTTGCAATGCGATCAGGGCATGCAGTATCGCCCATGATCGCATTGCAAAATGCGATCATACCGGCCGAATGTATGACCCGGCACATGCACGGAGACGGGCTCCGAAAAGAGCCCGTCCCTGTGATGTGGCCGGAGCGCATTTCGGGCTGCTGCGCATGCGCAGTCCCGCGGACTGCACATGAGCGGCGCCCATTGCCGGCGGAGGGATCTGGAAGATCCCTCCGCCGGCTCTAATGCGGTAAGTGCCCATAGGACACAGCGGCTAACGCTATCTGCAGATGGCGTTAGCTGCTAGGGTCAATATCGGGAATGCGAAGCATTCCCGATATTGATACATTTGGCAGCATCGCATACCCCATAGAAACCTATGGGGGAGGCGGCTGCCGGCGGCAATGGAGGGATCGCAGCAGGTATCTCCGATACCTGCTGCGGTCCCTCCTTCATACATTCGGGGTATACGAAGTATTTGAGGTAAACCCCCGAAAACAGGTGTTTTCGGGGAATTTACCTCAAATGATCTTTGATAAATGGGCCCCAAAGTATTAAATAGTGAAAGTTAGATTTAGGATTGTTTAGTTTGTCCCATTACTTTTGGCCCCTTAGAAAGTGGGAGGCACATATAGAAACTGTTGTAATTCCTACACCGTTCACCTGATTTGGATGTAATTACCCTCAAATTAAATCTGAAAGTCTGCAGGTAAAGCACATCTTGTTTGTTTCATTTCAAAGCCATTGTGGTGGTGAATAGAGGCCAAAATATGAAAATTCTGTCAATGTCCCAAAATTTATGCACCTGACTGTGCAGTTACTCATATCAGCCATTGGGGGCGCTATTAATCTGGGTTTGGCTGACTATTTACAGTGTTACTTTGTTCCAATTAAATCATCCCTGGCTCCTGGGGTTCTATGTACTAATAATCGCGGTACTGCTACCAGATTATGTACCCAACTCGCGGGGGATATTTTCATTTTTAGTAAAAATATCCCGGCTATGTACAGTACAACATGGTTGCGGTAACCGCTGTCCCCGCGTGTTTTATCCCTGGCAAATTGTAAATGTCTTTCACAGATGTGAGAGACTTCCCCGAGGAAAGCTAACGCTGCGCATGCGCACAGCGTCAGCTTCCGGAACTGCCCCGGGGGCTGCGGAGGAAAGATCGAAAGTTCTCTCTCCTGCCCCTGGAGCCCCCATAGGCTTACAGTAGTATACAACAGCTGAACATGGTGTAAAATACCGGTGCGTAACAGTACATAGGGGTCAGATCGTAGACCCCATTGATAATAATGGGGACTGCGATCTGCAGCGTTAATTAGCGCTTTGCCGGAAATTTATGTGAAATTCTCTGCTTTGTGCTGTTGGTTTGCAGTCGGGATGGTGAAGGTCTAAAGGCCGATCGTTGGCATCCCGACTGTCTAATCCCGGCAAGGTTCTAATGACAGGCGTCGAAATCCCGTCGCCTGTCATCTTACCTATGCCGGGAGCCCAACACCTGGCATCCCGATCGAAGGTAAGCCGGCCGCGGACAGCACCCCCAGGGGGAGGTCAGGGTTAGGCACCCCCCCCCCCCCCCGGAGGGTTAGGGTTAGGCTAGGGGAAGGGGGGGTTAGGGTTAGGCACTTACAGGGTGGGTTAGGGTTAGGCACTTGGGGGGAGGTTAGTGTTGGGGGGGGGTTAGGTTAGTTAATAGGAAAATACTTATCTGTCGGGATTAGAACCGTCTGTCTTCTAGCGTTGGCATTAGAACCGCCGGGCATGCGTCCGATGATGAATCATACCGATCCCGTGCTATTAGTACATAGGAGTGATACATACAATCTTATGTAAGAGACAGCCTGATACACAGGTCCCTTTGTGCACATAAATGTATTGGTTTAATATTCAAAATAGGGTTTGGATTGAATTTGGTTATTTAGTCGCAGTCTGGAATACGGATTTGGTGCGTCCCAGGTTGCAGCACAGTGATACTGATTACATGCAGCTTCTATATGTTACAAACATGCGAACGCAGTCCTCTTCCCCCTATTTTCGGTTAATATCCCCTCTTGCGGCTGGTGCTATAGAGATACATCGTATATAGGGAATTTCCTCAGCTCAGTTGTGTAATGTTGTCTCTTATGAGGCAGGTCAGTGCCTCTAACTACATCTATAGCGCCATGATATGAGGCAGGTCAGTGCCTCTAACTACATATATAGCGCCATGATATGAGGCAGGTCAGTGCCTCTAGCTACATATATAGCGCCATGATATGAGGCAGGTCAGTGCCTCTAGCTACATCTATAGCGCCATGATATGAGGCAGGTCAGTGCCTCTAACTACATATATAGCGCCATGATATGAGGCAGGTCAGTGCCTCTAGCTACATCTATAGCGCCATGATATGAGGCAGGTCAGTGCCTCTAACTACATCTATAGCGCCATGATATGAGGCAGGTCAGTGCCTCTAGCTACATCTATAGCGCCATGATATGAGACAGGTCAGTGTCTCTAACTACATATATAGCGCCATGGTATGAGGCAGGTCAGTGCCTCTAGCTACATATATAGCGCCATGATATGAGGCAGGTCAGTGCCTCTAGCTACATTTATAGCGCCATGATATGAGGCAGGTCAGTGCCTCTAGCTACATCTATAGCGCCAAGATATGAGGCAGGTCAGTGCCTCTAACTACATATATAGCGCCATGATATGAGACAGGTCAGTGCCTCTAGCTACATTTATAGCGCCATGATATGAGGCAGGTCAGTGCCTCTAGCTACATCTATAGCGCCATGATATGAGGCAGGTCAGTGCCTCTAGCTACATCTATAGCGCCATGATATGAGGCAGGTCAGTGCCTCTAACTACATCTATAGCGCCATGATATGAGGCAGGTCAGTGCCTCTAGCTACATCTATAGCGCCATGATATGAGACAGGTCAGTGCCTCTAACTACATATATAGCGCCATGGTATGAGGCAGGTCAGTGCCTCTAGCTACATCTATAGCGCCATGATATGAGGCAGGTCAGTGCCTCTAGCTACATTTATAGCGCCATGATATGAGGCAGGTCAGTGCCTCTAGCTACATCTATAGCGCCAAGATATGAGGCAGGTCAGTGTCTCTAACTACATATATAGCGCCATGATATGAGGCAGGTCAGTGCCTCTAGCTACATATATAGCGCCATGATATGAGGCAGGTCAGTGCCTCTAGCTACATCTATAGCGCCATGATATGAGGCAGGTCAGTGCCTCTAACTACATCTATAGCGCCATGATATGAGGCAGGTCAGTGCCTCTAGCTACATCTATAGCGCCATGATATGAGACAGGTCAGTGCCTCTAACTACATATATAGCGCCATAGTATGAGACAGGTCAGTGCCTCTAACTACATATATAGCGCCATGATATGAGGCAGGTCAGTGCCTCTAGCTACATTTATAGCGCCATGATATGAGGCAGGTCAGTGCCTCTAGCTACATATATAGCGCCATGATATGAGGCAGGTCAGTGCCTCTAACTACATATATAGCGCCATGATATGAGGCAGGTCAGTGCCTCTAGCTACATATATAGCGCCATGATATGAGGCAGGTCAGTGCCTCTAACTACATCTATAGCGCCATGATATGAGGCAGGTCAGTGCCTCTAACTACATCTATAGCGCCATGATATGAGGCAGGTCAGTGCCTCTAACTACATCTATAGCGCCATGATATGAGGCAGGTCAGTGCCTCTAGCTACATCTATAGCGCCATGATATGAGGCAGGTCAGTGCCTCTAGCTACATCTATAGCGCCATGATATGAGACAGGTCAGTGCCTCTAACTACATATATAGCGCCATGGTATGAGGCAGGTCAGTGCCTCTAACTACATATATAGCTCCATGGTATGAGGCAGGTCAGTGCCTCTAGCTACATATATAGCTCCATGATATGAGGCAGGTCAGTGCCTCTAGCTACATATATAGCGCCATGGTATGAGGCAGGTCAGTGCCTCTAGCTACATCTATAGCGCCATGGTATGAGGCAGGTCAGTGCCTCTAGCTACATCTATAGCGCCATGATATGAGACAGGTCAGTGCCTCTAACTACATATATAGTGCCATGGTATGAGGCAGGTCAGTGCCTCTAACTACATATATAGCTCCATGATATGAGGCAGGTCAGTGCCTCTAGCTACATATATAGCTCCATGATATGAGGCAGGTCAGTGCCTCTAGCTACATCTATAGCGCCATGATATGAGGCAGGTCAGTGCCTCTAGCTACATCTATAGCGCCATGATATGAGGCAGGTCAGTGCCTCTAACTACATCTATAGCGCCATGATATGAGGCAGGTCAGTGCCTCTAGCTACATCTATAGCGCCATGATATGAGGCAGGTCAGTGCCTCTAGCTACATCTATAGCGCCATGATATGAGACAGGTCAGTGCCTCTAACTACATATATAGCGCCATGGTATGAGGCAGGTCAGTGCCTCTAGCTACATATATAGCGCCATGATATGAGGCAGGTCAGTGCCTCTAGCTACATTTATAGCGCCATGATATGAGGCAGGTCAGTGCCTCTAGCTACATCTATAGCGCCATGATATGAGGCAGGTCAGTGCCTCTAACTACATATATAGCGCCATGATATGAGGCAGGTCAGTGCCTCTAGCTACATATATAGCGCCATGATATGAGGCAGGTCAGTGCCTCTAGCTACATCTATAGCGCCATGATATGAGGCAGGTCAGTGCCTCTAACTACATCTATAGCGCCATGATATGAGGCAGGTCAGTGCCTCTAGCTACATCTATAGCACCATGATATGAGACAGGTCAGTGCCTCTAACTACATATATAGCGCCATGGTATGAGGCAGGTCAGTGCCTCTAGCTACATATATAGCGCCATGATATGAGGCAGGTCAGTGCCTCTAGCTACATATATAGCGCCATGATATGAGGCAGGTCAGTGCCTCTAACTACATGTATAGCGCCATGATATGAGGCAGGTCAGTGCCTCTAGCTACATATATAGCGCCATGATATGAGGCAGGTCAGTGCCTCTAGCTACATATATAGCGCCATGATATGAGGCAGGTCAGTGCCTCTAACTACATCTATAGCGCCATGATATGAGGCAGGTCAGTGCCTCTAACTACATCTATAGCGCCATGATATGAGGCAGGTCAGTGCCTCTAGCTACATCTATAGCGCCATGATATATAGCGCCTCTAACTACATATATAGCGCCATGGTATGAGGCAGGTCAGTGCCTCTAACTACATATATAGCTCCATGATATGAGGCAGGTCAGTGCCTCTAGCTACATATATAGCTCCATGATATGAGGCAGGTCAGTGCCTCTAGCTACATATATAGCGCCATGGTATGAGGCAGGTCAGTGCCTCTAGCTACATCTATAGCGCCATGATATGAGGCAGGTCAGTGCCTCTAGCTACATCTATAGTGCCTCTAGCTACATCTATAGCGCCATGATATGAGGCAGGTCAGTGCCTCTAGCTACATATATAGCGCCATGGTATGAGGCAGGTCAGTGCCTCTAGCTACATCTATAGCGCCATGATATGAGACAGGTCAGTGCCTCTAACTACATATATAGCGCCATGGTATGAGGCAGGTCAGTGCCTCTAGCTACATATATAGCTCCATGATATGAGGCAGGTCAGTGCCTCTAGCTACATCTATAACGCCATGGTATGAGGCAGGTCAGTGCCTCTAGCTACATATATAGCGCCATGATATGAGGCAGGTCAGTGCCTCTAACTACATATATAGCGCCATGGTATGAGGCAGGTCAGTGCCTCTAACTACATATATAGCGCCATGATATGAGGCAATTGTTCTGTGTGCCAGCAGAGCTTACTTACATCAATAAATAATGATATTATTTTCCTTTGAGCAGCTCTGTGGCTCTCACAGAATGGAATATATTGGGGGTTATTCTCTGTATTGCGGGGTAGTAAGAAGTTACTGAGATCTTCCGATTTGTACAGTCAGGAAAACAGTTCTGGTGGTAAATTTACTAATGGTCGATTTTAATCGATTAAAAATCAGTCAACATCGATGTTGTGTTTCAGGGGCTAAATCACACATTTACTAACAGACAATTTTTTTAATATCGATTTTTTGTGATTTAGCCCCTGAAATACAACATTGATGCTGATCGATTTATATCACTTAAAATCCACCTTTGGTATATGTACCCCTATGTCTAACGTCTCATCTGCTGTAACCGGATTTACATTCTCCTCCTGCGTCTTATTCACAGAAGCTGTCGCCCTGGGTGGGCTTACGGAAGATCAATGTGTCCTATTGGGGCTGGGAGGATATGTGTCCATTCACCAACACCACCCTTCAGTGGCTGCCCGGGGAGCCCAACGACTCTGGGTTTTGTGCCTACCTAGAGAGAGCGGAGGTGGCGGGACTGAAGGCTAACCCCTGCACCGCCATGACGGACGGACTCGTGTGCGAGAAGCCAGTCGGTAGGTGTTATACGGCCGTGCACGCAGTAAGGTGATGAGTGTACTCTTATATACATTGGTCATTATGTAGCATCACATACGGGAAGGATATATACATCACAAAGGACGCAGAGCACATCTCAGCATTGGTAATGCCATCTTCCAAACTTACGGGAAATACTCCCGTTCCCATCTCTTCCAACATAATCCTGAGCAGCAACATAAAGTCATCGCTATAAGTAAGCCGCCATCTTGGCATATATAGCGATCCGCACCAGGATGTGAAAATGCGTAGCGGCTCTGCGCCTTCCGCTGGTAAATACATTCTGCATTGCCCTAATATAACATGGCCACAGCCATCCTGACAGTACTGTCTGGTCGCACAGAGCAGTGATACTGGGGCAGATGTATGACGCTCTGGGAAGTGATAAAGTGCAGAGTGATAACCGACCAACCAATCAGCTCCCAACTGTCATTTTTCAAACACAGCCTGTGACATGACAGTTGGGAGCTGAGTGGCTGGTCATTTATCACTCTGCACTTTATCATGCTTCATACATCTGCCCCACTGAGCGCTGCACAGGCAGGTACTGTAAGGCAGGAGGCAGTACTGTGCATTAGGGGCAGAATTACTCATTGAGTAACATTTTCTTATCTAAACCGTAAAATGCCCCAGACGCCCAGATTATTATCTCTTACCATGAACTGGGCGGGGTAACATGTCAGCAAGTATCATGTAGTTCAGATCCCTCGTCTGCCCAATACCACCTCTCATCATGTAATACATTATTACTGTAATATACATGCCCCGGCCCCCGTACTGATGTCTCCTGTTCTGCTCCTCCGCCCCGTGAGTTGGTTAAGTAACAAAGAGCAGAGATAAAATAGACGGACTGTCGGCCTAAAACCATTTTATTATTGTGCGTCAGAGGATTTGGCGAGAAGATCGGAAACCGCTGGATTTGATATAAATTCTGTTGTTATGCAGAATGAAGGAATGGGAAGTGTCTACTAATCTTGTATCTAACCCTGTTCTGTAACCCTGCGGCGTCCATCTCATACGCCATCACCAGTACCCCACTATGGTCTCTTCCGCGTTACCTGTATCATTAGCGAGCGCTCTGGAGAGCTCAGCAGTGCTAGAACAGCTTTACTGGTCCATGTAACGAGTGCGGACAGCGAGCAGCAGAGCGTTGCGTCTCCTTTATCTTGCAGAAGATCCCCATCCAGTTTTTCTTCCCATTGTGGCGATAAATTGGCTTTTTCTGCCTTTCCGTGTGTTGTTTCCTCCGGGGTCAGTCACCTTTTGTTATCCTCCATGTCCCTATGGGCATTATTAAATCTGCTACAAGTTCATTACGCGCTCCGCACCTTTGTCCGAGACATCTTTTACTGCCGTCTGAAAGGAAAACATCTCAGACTTAGAAGCTGCTCCGTTTGTGGTCATATGGGAGGGGGGGGGGGGTCAGTGCTCTGTCCCATCTATAGGAGGACTGCACCTCAGTGTAAAGCAGTATATGTATTGTATAAATGGGGCACTGCTCTGCATGACGCACACTGAAACCTATGATAACATTCTTTGGAAACTTTTATAGCCTATGAGAGATACAATAGTCACTGGTTCTAACGTGGGGGGAGGGGGGAGGCAAGAGTTAATTTAAGAAATTAAATGATAGAACAGAGACTCCTTAAGAACTCTGAATTATAGAAGTGGATAAAAGTGCATATAGTGTGGAGTTATCTTTGTATTAAATTCTCCACGGACTTTGTAGCTGTATTTACAAAATTGTCAGAAATGGAAAATGTTCTAAAGAGATTATTAAACTAAAAGCTAATTGTTTAAATCTGTTGTTCTTAATAGCGCCTTATATAGATAGATAAAAACAAAACTGAAAAATAAAAAAAAATATATATTTTCTTTAGGGTCCATAGGGTTTCACAGGGAGACATTGGGGTGTAGGTGGGACCTGGAGGACCGGATACCAATAGCAAAGCTTTTCAATCCCAGGATGCGCCGGTCCTTGCCCACAGCCTGAGGGCACTTCAGTTTTGTTGGTGTCCGGCAGTAGCTTGATCACCATTATAACAGGGGGCTGCATTAATCAGCCCAAGCTTTTGCTTTATGATTTAATTTATATCTTATTTTTTCACTATAATGGGCGAGCAGCACCAGACTGTCCTCCAGACGTCTGTGCTGCCGCCCCATCACCCCTCCGAGGCGCCGTGACACCAAGCCTGTGCTAGGCGCTCCCAGTGGGGCTCCGAGGGGGACTAACTAGCAGGCTCCTCGGACCTCCAGACTCTAGCCCGGAATTCAGGGGACAGGTAACACGGAACCCCGTTCGCAGGGACCCGCTTTGCTGTGCAGTGTAGCCTCCGGTCTCAGTAGACAGACCGGAGGCACTGATCTGGACACTGGTGCGCCCACAACTCCGCTAGACCACTGGGGCATATAACATACTGGCGCAGAGCTTATGTAAGGAGGCCAGGGACCCAGAGGTTAACGTCAGCAAGGGGAGAAGGCGCTCTCCCTGCAGCCCCTTCCCCCAGCCCAGGGCTTCTATTCCACAGCGGTCTTGGTGTTCCCTGGGCTGCTCCCCCCCTAGAGATGTGCGGCAGCCATTTTCTGCAAGCAGGTCTCCAGGAACGCCAGGTCCAGTCTCCCTGTAGGTCATACAGCGTTATATCCTACCAGTCACTGTGGTCTGTGTAGTTGATTTTAGTGCTAATGGGAAGTTCCCCCAGCGTTGGATGCTCATGTAACACGTCTGGTTAGAAAAGCCACCTTACCCATTCATACTGCTACCTCTACTGAATTCAGGAGTAATAATTTGGGTCCCCTCAGACGCCCAATTGGTCTCATCGGCCTATCCTCAACCTCAAATCTCTGAATACGTTTATCAGGGTGCCCAGGTTTCGTATGGAAACCCTCTGTTCCATTATCCTAGCTACTGTATGGAGCCTTGGGATTATATGGTATCTCTAGACATTCAGGACTCTTCCCTACATGTACCTATAGTGCCTTCTCATCAACAATATCTCCTGTTTGCTACACTGCAGCAATGTTACCAGTTTCAGTCTCTGCCGGTCGGCTCTTTACCAAGATCATGGCAGTTATGGCGGCCTTTCTTCGTCATCAGACTGCTCCCATACCTGGACGATCTCTTGCTGTTGGCCAGCTGTCCAGAGACTCTTCACCACAGGTGAACATTGCCTTTCTTCAAATGCACGGTTGGCTAATCAACTGGAAAAAATCTTCCCTAACACCCTCTCAAATTATGGTACATTTGGGAGCTCTCCTGGACTCTCGAGTTCAGAGAATTTTCCTAAAGGCGGACTAGATTTCAGCAATCCAGCACAGACTACGCAGACTGCTCCACAATCTCCGAGTGACAATGCACTCTGCAATGCACACCTTGGGATCAATGGTGTCCACCTTCGACATGGTGGAGTTCGCCCAGTTTCACTCCGTGATGCGATCTTCATAGATGCATTGTCGGTGAAATGTAATTTCCATTTGGCATATCTCTTCACTCCAATATCCCTACTTTTTTGAGTGCTTCAAAAGTACACATAGGAAAGGGGCACAGTCCTGTTCATAGCTCCGGCTTGGTCCAGACGTCATTGGTACTCCGATCTGCCAAGGCTCTTCATAGACGTTCCTCTTCAACTTCCTCTACGAGTAGACCTGTTGTCTCAGGGTCCATGTCTACATCTGGACCTAGCCCATCTGTCTTTAACGGCTTGGCTCTTAAGACATCCCTCCTAACGGCTAAGGGTGTCTCCAGCTCTGTGGTCCAGATCATGCTCAGAGCCTGTAAACCTGCCTCAGCCAGGATTTACCACAGAATATGGCATACATATTTCCAGTGGTGTGCTCCAAGAGACTATGACCCTCAAGTCTATAAGGTTTCTCGAATTCTTGCCTTTCTTCAGGTGAACTGGATCTAGGCATCCGCCTAGCATCTCTGAAAGTGCAGGTCTCTGCTTTGTCTATCTGGTTTCAGTACAGAATTGCTACTATACTGGATGTTTACACCTTCATGCAAGGTGTTCTACGTATACAACCTCCTGTGGCTCCGTGGGATTTGTCAGTGGTGCTCCAAGCACTTCAGGAACTTCCATTCGAACCCCTGAAATCGATGGATGTCAAGTGGCTCACTGCGAAGACTCTGTTTCTTCTGGCATCTGCCCGCAGGGTATCGGATTTAGGGGCACTTTCATGTCGCTCCCCCTTTTTAATATTTCATCAGGACAGGGCTGTTCTTCGTACATGATCAGGTTTCCTTCCCAAAGTGGTTTCTCGCTTCCACCTGAATGAGGAAATTGTGGTTTCGGCATTTAATTCACCACACCTCTCGGCAGGTCTCTTTGGATGTGGACAATAAACTAAAAGATATATAGACAGCGCTGTAGATAAAAAGATAAATAAACAATATTTATTTAGCATGACATAGTATTCTGACCCTTGTGGTCCTAAAAAACATATAAACATGCAACATATACAAAAATGAGCATGATCATCATAAAAAATGTACAAATAATATGAAAGTATTTATAAAATATATAGTATAAAATTAGATATTCACAGCAGAAAAAAATTAACAAGGGAAATCCTTTGATTTTTGAAAGTTCCTTTGGACATTCGCACTAGGATCTTTAATCCAAAAAAAATGTCAATATGAATATACGAATCCACAGTGTAAATAAATTGAAAACATTTGTTGTAATTGAGATGTAGGTAACTCCGTTTAGACACAATGGGCCTGATTCAGACCCACTCGCGAGCGGCTGTCTGCTCGCAAGTGGGTCGATGTTATGCACTGAGCATGCGCACGACGGAGGGAGCTCCGTCGTGCGCATGCGCCAGACGCGACGAGCGAAGGAAAGTCCTTCGCTCGTTGTGTCCGATCAAAGGGGGCGTGCTGTCAATGTTGATTGACAGCACGCCCCCTTTGGTGGGCGTGCCGGGGGCGTGCCTCCCTGACGGGGGCGTTCCCACGGGAACGCCTCCCGTCAGAAGCCGGCCCACTGACATCACTAGTGATGTCAGTGGGAGTGATTTTGGCTCTGATAGAGCCAAAATCACTCCGGAGCTTGCGGTTGAAAACCTCAACCGCAGGCTCCGGCTCGCAATTTCGATGGTCGCGATGGTCTCGACCATCGCGGCCATCACAAAGCACGCTCGTATAGCCTGTGGGTGGTGACCCACAGCTATACGAGCGTCCAGGAGGACGCTCCATGAAAATGGAGCCCGGCCCTCATTCAGAGCGTGCGCTCTGCTCAGAGCGTACGGCTCTGAATGAGGGCCAATGTTCCAAATAAATGTAACAGTGAGAAACAAAATCTTTCTAAAATGGTTATATTATTCCAGGCTCAATTAAAGAAATAATGCCGTGTAGTATACTTCGGTATATGGATGGTTAGCACGCCTGTCAGTACGAAAAAGAAGAAAGACAAATCTTTTACCTCCTCCTTCCCACGGAGGGAACCACCGGAATGGAGAGCTGTACGCGTCTCCTGTTTTTGGATAGATGTCTTCTGCAGGAGAGTGGCTGGAAAATGACCAGAGTCTCCACTCCCTGACTCCGTCTTGTAGCTGGGAGTGTGATAGCTGGTGGTTCCGGTGCGGGTGACGGAACACTCGATCTCAGCCCCTGATTCAGAGCCGCTCGTTCACTCTGATCGATGTTCGCACAACTACTCATGTGTATGGGTCGTAATGCGCATGTGCAAAACAGTCATTGCGGTCGGAAATCTTGCGCTCGTAAAACAGCGAGGGGCTGCTAATTTGATTGACAGAATGTACCGTTTGTTGGTGGTAATAGGGGAAGGTGCTTGAAAACGGGGGAGTGGAGATCCGAACGCAGGCGTGCCTAACTGTCAAAAGGGCGTTTAATGGGAGTGCATAATTAGTAAAGGAGCGTCATCGACCACGTCACTTGGTTGTCTTTAGCCTGAACTGCTCGCAGTGATTGCTGGAAGAAAATCCTACCACAAGCACTGCGAGCAGTTCAGATGCCTTTAGATGTTCCCGATTAATCTAATAAATACCGGAGATGACGTGTGATGCGAACGGCAAAGGGGCGTCTTTACAAAATAGCGAGCACATTTTTCGGACGCTCACTCAGACATAGAGGCGTCAACACACCGCAAAGAGCGCTCAATTTAAATATCCCGCCCCTTTTTAAGAACGAGTGTCCGCAAATAGCGTCCGGGTTTGAATCAGGCCCACAGTCCCTATTTTGCTGCAGGGAGACCATACAGTACCAGAGCACTGTCTGGAAGGTCTGGTATCAGTAACGGAGCTCCCGATCTTGTACTCCGTCCTTAGGCGGGGAGGATAAGAAGTGCAGAAGCCCAAGTTGGCTTCAAATACCAGTAAGTATTGTGCGTAGTGTGGATAAGCTCCAAAAAGCCCTAACTGGTTTCTTCCCTATTGGGATTTCTTCAGAGGGATGTGGTCCGTGCTCCATCTGGGCCTATGAGTGCGGCCGATCCAGCCACTAGGAGTTGGTTACATCACTGAGAATGCAGCCTATCCAGTCACTTCGAGTCAGTTACATCACAGAGTGCAGCCTATCCAGTCACTAGGAACCAGTGGCATCACTGAGAATACAGCCTATCCAGTCACTAGGAGTCAGTGACATCACTGAGAATGCAGCCTATCCAGTCACTAGGAGTCAGTGACATCACTGAGAATGCAGCCTATCCAGTCACTAGGAGTCAGTGACATCACTGAGATTGCAGCCTATCCAGGCACTAGGAACCAGTGACATCACTGAGAATGCAGCCTATCCAGTCACTAAGAACCAGTGACATCACTGAGAATGCAGCCTATCCAGTCACTAGGAGTCAGTTACATCACAGAGTGCAGCCCCTTTTATCCACTTCCGGTTTTGAGTCACCACGATGGAATGAGTATTTCCGGCTTTGAAACGCTGGTGACACGCAAATGGTAGATGCGTGTCATTGGCATCTATTTCCAGCTCCAGATGACCGCACTATAACATGTATTTCCGGCCAATGGAACTTCCGGTGAGGCGCGAGTGGCGGATACGCGTCATCGGCATCTACCTCCGGCTCTAGATGACGGCATTGGAACGCACATTTCCGTTTTTGGGAACCTCAGGTGACACGCAAGTGGCGGGAATCAACGCCGGAACTTGAGGATAACCACTTCTACTTTACTTACATAAATAGTACCATTTGCACTCACAGCGGCATGCACTTGAAAAAGGATCAAAATCCGAAACGGGTTGTGCTCCATGCCGTGCTGTGGTACCTGGACTTCTACAGGACTCGCTTTTGGGCTAAGTCTGGTGGTGTGTTGATGAATGGCCTAATTGGACAACGTGAACACATATTTTCTTACACACCACCATTCCCATATGTTATGTCTTCTCCATCCTGCATTACAATATATATGTTATAATTGGATCGCTTTTATCATTTTCACATGATATGATATAAGGATTATCGGACCCATCTCTATTCTGATTGCACTTTGACACTTTCCTATTTATTCATATACATGAAGTGATGCACTGTGACGCTTTATTTCATGTTAATTTGTGAATTTTAATATAATAAAATTGTTTACGTCTTTCCAGTAATCAGCGCAATTGTATCCATTTTATTTTATCACAGAGTGCAGCCTATCCAGTCACTAGGAACCAATGACATTACTGAGAGTGCAGCCTATCCAGTCACTAGGAACCAGTGACATCACTGATAGTGCAGCCTATCCAGTCACTAGGAACCAGTGACATCACTGATAGTGCAGCCTATCCAGTCACTAGGAACCAGTGACATCACTGAGAATGCAGCCTATCCAGTCACTAAAAACCAGTGACATCACTGAGAATGCAGCCTATCCGGTCACTAGGAACCAGTGACATCACTGATAGTGCAGCCTATCCAGTCACTAGGAACCAGTGACATCACTGAGAGTGCACCCTATCTAGTCACTAGGAACCAGTGACATCACTGAGAGTGCACCCTATCCAATCACTAGGAACCAATGACATCACTGAGAATGCAGCCTATCCAGGCACTAGGAGCCAGTGACATCACTGAGAATGCAGCCTATCCAGTCACTAGGAACCAGTGATATCACTGAGAATGCAGTCTATCCAGTCACTAGGAGCCAGTGACATCACTGAGAATACAGCCTATCCAGTCACTAGGAGCCAATTATATCACTGAGAGTGCAGCCAATCCAGTCACTAAGAACCAGTGACATCACTGAGTGCGCAGCCTATCCAGTCACTAGGAACCAGTGACATCACTGAGAGTGCACCCTATCCAGTCACTAGGAACCAGTGACATCACTGAGAATGCAGCCTAACCAGTCACTAGGAACCAGTGACATCACTGAGAATACAGCCTATCCAGTCACTATTAATTAGTGACATCACTGAGAATGCAGCCTATCCAGTCACTAGGAACCAGTGACATCACTGAGAATACAGCCTATCCAGTCACTAGGAACCAATGACATCACTGAGGATGCAGCCTATCCTGTCACTAGGAACCAGTGACATCACTGAGAGTGCAGCCTATCCAGTCACTAGGAACCATGACATCACTGAGAATGCAGCCTATCCAGTCACTAGGAACCAATGACATCACTGAGAATACAGCCTATCCTGTCACTAGTAACTAGTGACATAACTGAGAATACAGCCTATCCAGTCACTAGGAACCAATGATATTACTGAGAATACAGCCTATCCTGTCACTAAGAGCCAGTGACATCACTGAGAATGCAGCCTATCCTGTCACTAGTAACTAGTGACATAACTGAGAATACAGCCTATCCAGTCACTAGGAACCAATGACATCACTGAGAATGCAGCCTATCCTGTCACTAGTAACTAGTGACATAACTGAGAATACAGCCTATCCTGTCACTAGTAACCAGTGACATCACTGAGAATGCAGCCTATCCAGTCACTAGTAACTAGTGACATCACTGAGAATACAACCTATCCTGTCACTAGTAACTAGTGACATAACTGAGAATACAGCCTATCCAGTCACTAGGAACCAATGATATTACTGAGAATACAGCCTATCCTGTCACTAAGAGCCAGTGACATCACTGAGAATGCAGCCTATCCTGTCACTAGTAACTAGTGACATAACTGAGAATGTAGCCTATCCAGTCACTAGGAACCAATGACATCACTGAGAATGCAGCCTATCCAGTCACTAGGAACCATGACATCACTGAGAATGCAGCCTATCCTGTCACTAGGAACCAATGACATCACTGAGAATGCAGCCTATCCAGTCACTAGTAACTAGTGACATCACTGAGAATACAACCTATCCTGTCACTAGTAACTAGTGACATAACTGAGAATACAGCCTATCCAGTCACTAGGAACCAGTGACATCACCGAGAGTACAGCCTATCCTGTCACTAGGAGCCGGTGACATCAATGATAGTGCAGCCTATCCAGTCACTAGGAACCAATGATATTACTGAGAATACAGCCTATCCTGTCACTAAGAGCCAGTGACATCACTGAGAATGCAGCCTATCCTGTCACTAGTAACTAGTGACATAACTGAGAATGCAGCCTATCCTGTCACTAGGAGCCGGTGACATCAATGATAGTGCAGCCTATCCTGTCACTAGGAGCCGGTGACATCACTGAGAGTGCAGCCTATCCAGTCACTTGGAGCCAGTGACATCACTGAGAGTGCAGCCTATCCAGTCACTAGGAACCAGTGACATCACTGAGAATGCAGCCTATCCAGTCACTAGGAGCCAGTGACATCATGCAGCAATACGAGTAGTACTGGGGAGGGGGATTGAGCAGATATAAGAGTAATAGATGAGCAGTAATGGAGGCACCTTTACAAAAGGGAAGGAAACGGCTGAAATCCTATAGACATAAATAATAATATTCAGGAGAAAGTGACTCCTCCCGTAGCAGGAAGCTATTACAGTACAGTAGTTACACTATTCTGCCGGCTTTCAGAAAGTGACTCCTCCCGTAGCAGGAAGCTATTACAGTACAGTAGCTACACTAGTCTGCCGGCTTACAGTAAGTGTCTCCTCCCATAGCAGGAAGCTATTACAGTACAGTAGCTACACTAGTCTGCCGGCTTACAGTAAGTGACTCCTCCCGTAGCAGGAAGCTATTACAGTACAGTAGTTACACTAGTCTGCCGGCTTACAGAAAGTGTCTCCTCCCGTAGCAGGAAGCTATTACAGTACAGTAGCTACACTAGTCTGCCGGCTTACAGTAAGTGACTCCTCCCATAGCAGGAAGCTATTACAGTACAGTAGTTACACTAGTCTGCCGGCTTACAGTAAGTGACTCCTCCCATAGCAGGAAGCTATTACAGTACAGTAGTTACACTAGTCTGCCGGCTTACAGTAAGTGACTCCTCCCATAGCAGGAAGCTATTACAGTACAGTAGTTACACTAGTCTGCCGGCTTACAGTAAGTGACTCCTCCCGTAGCAGGAAGCTATTACAGTACAGTAGCTACACTATTCTGCCGGCTTACAGTAAGTGACTCCTCCCGTAGCAGGAAGCTATTACAGTACAGTAGTTACACTAGTCTGCCGGCTTACAGTAAGTGACTCCTCCCATAGCAGGAAGCTATTACAGTACAGTAGTTACACTAGTCTGCCGGCTTACAGTAAGTGACTCCTCCCGTAGCAGGAAGCTATTACAGTACAGTAGTTACACTAGTCTGCCGGCTTACAGTAAGTGACTCCTCCCATAGCAGGAAGCTATTACAGTACAGTAGTTACACTAGTCTGCCGGCTTACAGTAAGTGACTCCTCCCGTAGCAGGAAGCTATTACAGTACAGTAGTTACACTATTCTGCCGGCTTACAGAAAGTGAAGGCAGGAGATTGCAGTAGTCAGGGTGGGAGAGGGTCAGGTATTGTGGTGATTTGTGTCACGGTGTGCTAAGTAATGTGTCTGTGTATAATGATTACAGGGATGTTTTCTGTGTGTGTATGTTATGTACTGACACACCTCTCCCCTTGTTTGTGCAGTCAGCCCCAATCAGAACGCCCGTCCGTGCAAGACACCATGTTCTCTGCGTAGCTCCTGCTCCAACTGCACCAGTAACGGCATGGAGTGCATGTGGTGCAGCAACGCCAAGCGCTGTGTGGACTCCAACGCGTATATCATCTCCTTTCCCTACGGACAGTGCCTGGAGTGGCAGACCAACACCTGCTCCCGTGAGTAACGCTGCTAATGGCGCAGGCGGCTTCCGTCTCCCTGGCCCCTGTCATTTTGCATATTGTGCATTTATATTAAGCTCCAAAACGCGCCCAGGGAGATGGATACTGTTCATGCTGTGCAAGGAAATATATGAAGTGCGCCACTCGCCGTCATTCCGCCTGTATGCATACCGCTTACCAATCCCACGTGAATTAAACTTTAGGATTTTTTTGTTTTATATTTCCCTACGGACAGGAAAAAGTAAAGTTAATTAGCAGAATGTTTTCTTAGCACGGTGTAAATTCTAGGTCATTAAAAATAAGTTTTCTCCCAGGACATTGTTCATGCAGAAGAAAGTCATCTCATTTTCTAATACCTGAAATAATTATTTACATTAAAAGCAGTAAGAGTTGGGATTGCAGCACTAATGCGCAGTGTTGCCACGTACATTATATATGGGCGCCATAGTCCCAGGGACAGGAAATTACACATTGGGGACGTTTTAGTTCAATAAACCGCATTCTGATATCTGATATCTGAAATTCCTTTTATAATTGAAAACTGTCCACCAAATAGCCCCCACCCTGTAACAGCCTCCGTTACCTAATGCCAGGAGAGGACTGGTGTGACCGGAGGGGCCTAGGCTGCCACCCGGGCGCAGTAAGGATTCCCTTTTTCCCCTACTGATCGTCTGTTACTGACTCCTCCTACTGCGTGGTAAGAGGTTAAGTCGCTGCCAGCAGAAGGCACCAGCTCCTGGAACCACTTGTGTCTGGGTACGTGTGTGGTCATTCTGCTGCAGCACCCCCTGAGAATGGATCCAAAGCGGGTACCTGCAATAAAATGTCCTATAAAGGAGAGTACTCTCAGCTGAATGTATTGGGAGTGCACACATTGCAGAAGTTCAGATTTTAAGCTAAGTAAGCACTGTTGTATCAATATAACGCAGATCAGAACGATATATCGTACACATCGTATAGTGCGCACGCCTGATCCGTCATACACGGCGGTCGGCCATCGCATCGTCCCGTCTGCTGTTCTCCGTAGCCTCCTTTACACGTTTCAGTAGAGCTCACAGAGCTCCTTGTAATCAGTACAGACACACAATACAGCTGGGTGTAATACAGGCCCTGTCTCTGTAACCAGTCCAGCTGAAGGCATACACTGTACCTCACACAGGAAAGATGTAACTGGTGCACAGGGGGAGTAGGGATAAAGGCTTTCTGCCGTCCCTGTCATCTGTATGTCTGGGGAGAGATATAACCTTTAAAGATGTCCCACCCAATCCACCCTCCAGAAGTGCCCCAGATCCTGGCTCTCCTCTCTGGGCAAAATGGGCTTCCAGAGGGAATGGCCCTAACACAGGCAACAGACCCTCCGGGCTCCGGTGTGGCAATTAGCTGGAGGGAGCTCCCACGCGAAGCTCACTAGCTGTAGCTGGCAGCTAGATTGCGGTGAGCAGTGACCACATGCCACCCCCTACTGGATCGCCATGGACTGGGCCCACTGTCAGTGCCACAGGGCTGTTATATCTTGAGAAAGGGACAGGTGTGTCCCGAAACGTTGGTGCGGTGTCATGTAAACAGTTTACATAAATTAATTATTAAGTGTGACAAGTCTGCGCTTGTTTGCAACGGTTATTTATACTATTTAGATCCAGAGGGCACTGGAGCTATTGAGAGGTGAGTGCCGGTCCGCATTAGAAGTTATATATATATATATATATATATATATATGGATCCTTTCAGTTTTCCTAGTGGTTTTACTGTTTCCATTTTCTCCTGCTATAAATGATATGGGAGCAGGGAGTATTGTCTTTCTCTGGATCTTTAAGCCAATGTTATGCTTCTTTCTGGTCCCACAGGTTCTAAACATCTCCATTTCTTCTCATCCAAGGGGATGTAGTCTGGAACCCGACGGTCTAAACGCCGACCGCCGGCTTCCAGACTGCTTTATCCCGACTAGGAACGAATGACAGGCGTCTAAATGTAGACGCCTGCCATTTGCCCGACGTCGGGAGACCGGCGCCCGGCATACCGATCGAGCGGATGCCGGGCGCCGCAGTGCACAGCCGTGGGGGAGGGGGGGAGGGGCAGGATTAGGTTTAGGGCTCCCGGGGGGGAATTAGGGTTAGGCACCCCCCAGGAGGTTAGGGTTAGGCTAGGGGAATGGAGGGGTTAGGCACCCCCCCCGGGGGACTTAGGTTTAGGTAGCGGGGAAGGGGGGGGTTAGGTTTAGGCACTTAGAGGGGGGGTAGGGTTAGGCACAGGAGGGGATTAGGCACCCCTAAGGAGGGTTAGGGTTAGGTTAGTAAATACTTAACTTTAGGACGATCGGGATCTCTTCCTTTGTCGGGAATTGAACCATGCGGCCAGTGGTAATATCACACCCTGTCCAAGATGTGCTTCTGCCCATCTGTGCCACAGCTTCTGCCTGAGTAGGTGGCACCTTTACAGGGTCTGGTTGATTATTTGATTTGATGTATGCGCCAGGGAGCACAATGCCCAGCTCAGCCACAGGGGTGACTCATGTCTGGGTTAGACCAGCTGTGTGCCCCCTGGCTCCCAGGTTATCTCGTGTATAGACAGGCGTCCTGGCCGCTGACTTACCTGTGATACAAGCGCAGTGTGCGCATTATTACTGTATATTATCCCTGCAGTCACTGCACACCAGCGCAAGCTGCAGATTAGGGATATTTATTTTAGCAGTAATGTTGTATTGTTGAATATACTCTCGGCATGAGAGCGTGCATGTGAGCAGATGCTAATGTATGTTACATGTATGTTATGTGTCACAGTAACCACACTGATTGTAGCTAAATGGACAGGTACAATGACATGCACAGTGTAGTGAAGGACGCTGGGAGTAAGAACACACAGTAATGCCGGCAATACACTGATAGTGAATGTTATGGGGAGCCGGATGGGTACACAGCGCGTTAGTGTCATCACCCCTTTTATCCCTGGTCCTTCCATCCGCTTTCTCTCCTTCTAGAGACGTTACACATGGCCGCCGCCCCTCCGTTACAGCCGCTCTATGGATGGGACCAAAATATGAAATCCAACCTGCATGTGTGTGAATCACCCCGACAGTATTACAGTGTGGTGGGGGGGATTTACACACGTGCAGGTTGGAGGACCCAATGTGAAGTCATCGTGCTTCCTCTAGTTTTATGTGCAGAGCCATGATGCAGCTAAGCTTGTGGTACACGCTGTGGTACTGGTGGTGGGGGTACAGGCTGTGGTACTGGTGGTGGGGGTACAGGCTGTGGTACTGGTGGTGGGGGTACAGGCTGTGGTACTGGTGGTGGGGGTACAGACTGTGGTACTGGTGGTGGGGGTACAGGCTGTGATACTTGTGGTGGGGGTACAGACTGTGGTACTGGTGGTGGTGGTACAGACTGTGGTACCAGGTGGGGGTACAGACTGTGGTGGTGGTGGTACAGGCTGTGGTACTGGTGGTGGTGGTACAGACTGTGGTACTGGTGGTGGTACAGACTGTGGTACTGGTGGTGGTGGTACAGGCTGTGGTACCAGGTGGAGGTACAGACTGTGGTACCAGGTGTTGGTGCAGGCTGTGGTACTGGTGGTGGTGGTACAGACTGTGGTACCAGGTGGGGGTACAGACTGTGGTACCAGGTGGGGGTGCAGGCTGTGGTACCAGGTGGGGGTGCAGGCTGTGGTACTGGTGGTGGTGGTACAGACTGTGGTACTGGTGGTGGTGGTACAGACTATGGTACTGGTGGTGGTGGTACAGGCTGTGGTACTGGTGGTGGTGGTACAGACTGTGGTACTGGTGGTGGTGGTGGTGGTACAGACTGTGGTACTGGTGGTGGTGGTACAGACTGTGGTACTAGTGGTGGTGGTACAGGCTGTGGTACTGGTGGTGGTGGTACAGGCTGTGGTACTGGTGGTACAGGCTGTGGTACTGGTGGTGGTGGTACAGGCTGTGGTACTGGTGGTGGTGGTGGTACAGACTGTGGTACTGGAGGTGGTGGTACAGATTGTGGTACCAGGTGGAGGTACTGACTGTGGTACTGGTGGTGGTGGTACAGACTGTGGTACCAGGTGGGGGTACAGACTGTGGTACTGGTGGTGGTGGTACAGACTGTGGTACTGGTGGTGGGGGTACAGACTGTGGTACTGGTGGTGGTGGTGGTACAGACTGTGGAACTGGTGGTGGGGGTACAGACTGTGGTACCAGGTGGGGGTCCAGACTGTGGTACCAGGTGGGGGTGCAGGCTGTGGTACTGGTGGTGGTGGTACAGGCTGTGGTATTGGTGGTGGAGTTACAGACTGTGGTACTGGTGGTGGCGGTACAGACTGTGGTACTGGTGGTGGTGGTACAGACTATGGTACTGGTGGTGGTGGTACAGGCTGTGGTACTGGTGGTGGTGGTACAGACTGTGGTACTGGTGGTGGTGGTACAGACTGTGGTACTGGTGGTGGTGGTACAGACTGTGGTACTGGTGGTGGGGGTACAGACTGTGGTACTGGTGGTGGGGGTACAGACTGTGGTACCAGGTGGGGTTGCAGGCTGGTGGTGGTGGTACAGACTGTGGTACCAGGTGGAGGTACAGACTGTGGTACCAGGTGGAGGTACAGACTGTAGTACCAGGTGGGGGTACACACTATGGTACCAGGTGGGGGTACAGACTGGTACCAGGTGGGGGTACAGACTGTGGTACTGGTGGTGGCGGTACAGACTGTGGTACTGGTGGTGGGGGTACAGACTGTGGTACTGGTGGTGGTGGTGGTACAGACTGTGGTACTGGTGGTGGGGGTACAGACTGTGGTACCAGGTGGGGGTCCAGACTGTGGTACCAGGTGGGGGTGCAGGCTGTGGTACTGGTGGTGGTGGTACAGGCTGTGGTACTGGTGGTGGAGTTACAGGCTGTGGTACTGGTGGTGGTGGTACAGGCTGTGGTATCAGCTGGTGGTACAGGCTGCTGTGAGCCCCCAGTTCACCACCACTGTCTTTTAGTATTTATCCATCTTACACCAGTATTTTCACCCAGGTTACTTTGAGTTTATCACCTTTATTTCTTCCGGTTTCTCGCCCAGGTTATCTCCACTTTATCACTTGTGTTGCCTCCAAATAATCCACCATGTTACCTCTAGTTAATCACCCGTGTAATCTCCAGTTTATCACTCATCTTACTTTGTTTATAACCATTAATACCTCCAGTTTATCGCCTGTGTAACAAAAATAGGAATTTATTTAATTGCTACTCGCCGTGGTGCATTTTAGCGTGATGGCAATCTTGTTTCAAATGAAGCAAGAAAGTAAAGGTATATGAGGACACATCTGTACTTCCAGTTTATCAGACGTGTTACCACCATATTATCATTACACTTTAATGTTCAGTTTAGAATTTAGGCCAAACCGCAAATGAACAGTCCCCAAAATCACAAGTGCCACTAACATCTAACTCTGCCTTATACAGCAGCCGGCTCTCAGTGTGTGATAGGGAGAGCAGTGGGTGACCTTCCCTGAGTCCTGTCCCCGGTATACAGCAGCCGGCTCTCAGTGTGTGATAGGGAGAGCAGTGTGTGACCTTCCCTGAGTCCTGTCCCCGGTATACAGCAGCCGGCTCTCAGTGTGTGATAGGGAGAGCAGTGTGTGACCTTCCCTGAGTCCTGTCCCCGGTATACGGCAGCCGGCTCTCAGTGTGTGATAGGGAGAGCAGAGTGTGACCTTCCCTGAGTCCTGTCCCCGGTATACAGCAGCCGGCTCTCAGTGTGTGATAGGGAGAGCAGTGTGTGACCTTCCCTGAGTCCTGTCCCCGGTATACAGCAGCCGGCTCTCAGTGTGTGATAGGGAGAGCAGTGTGTGACCTTCCCTGAGTCCTGTCCCCGGTATACAGCAGCCGGCTCTCAGTGTGTGATAGGGAGAGCAGTGTGTGACCTTCCCTGAGTCCTGTCCCCGGTATACAGCAGCCGGCTCTCAGTGTGTGATAGGGAGAGCAGTGTGTGACCTTCCCTGAGTCCTGTCCCCGGTATACGGCAGCCGGCTGTCACTGTGTGATAGGGAGAGCAGTGTGTGACCTTCCCTGAGTCCTGTCCCCGGTATACAGCAGCCGGCTCTCAGTGTGTGATAGGGAGAGCAGTGTGTGACCTTCCCTGAGTCCTGTCCCCGGTATACAGCAGCCGGCTCTCAGTGTGTGATAGGGAGAGCAGTGTGTGACCTTCCCTGAGTCCTGTCCCCGGTATACAGCAGCCGGCTCTCAGTGTGTGATAGGGAGAGCAGTGTGTGACCTTCCCTGAGTCCTGTCCCCGGTATACAGCAGCCGGCTCTCAGTGTGTGATAAGGAGAGCAGTGTGTGACCTTCCCTGAGTCCTGTCCCCGGTATACAGCAGCCGGCTCTCAGTGTGTGATAGGGAGAGCAGTGTGTGACCTTCCCTGAGTCCTGTCCCCGGTATACAGCAGCCGGCTCTCAGTGTGTGATAGGGAGAGCAGTGTGTGACCTTCCCTGAGTCCTGTCCCCGGTATACAGCAGCCGGCTCTCAGTGTGTGATAGGGAGAGCAGTGTGTGACCTTCCCTGAGTCCTGTCCCCGGTATACAGCAGCCGGCTCTCAGTGTGTGATAGGGAGAGCAGTGTGTGACCTTCCCTGAGTCCTGTCCCCGGTATACGGCAGCCGGGTCTCAGTGTGTGATAGGGAGAGCAGTGTGTGACCTTCCCTGAGTCCTGTCCCCGGTATACAGCAGCCGGCTCTCAGTGTGTGATAGGGAGAGCAGTGTGTGACCTTCCCTGAGTCCTGTCCCCGGTATACAGCAGCCGGCTCTCAGTGTGTGATAGGGAGAGCAGTGTGTGACCTTCCCTGAGTCCTGTCCCCGGTATACAGCAGCCGGCTCTCAGTGTGTGATAGGGAGAGCAGTGTGTGACCTTCCCTGAGTCCTGTCCCCGGTATACAGCAGCCGGCTGTCAGTGTGTGATAGGGAGAGCAGTGTGTGACCTTCCCTGAGTCCTGTCCCCGGTATACAGCAGCCGGCTCTCAGTGTGTGATAGGGAGAGCAGTGTGTGACCTTCCCTGAGTCCTGTCCCCGGTATACGGCAGCCGGCTCTCAGTGTGTGATAGGGAGAGCAGTGTGTGACCTTCCCTGAGTCCTGTCCCCGGTATACGGCAGCCGGCTCTCAGTGTGTGATAGGGAGAGCAGTGTGTGACCTTCCCTGAGTCCTGTCCCCGGTATACAGCAGCCGGCTCTCAGTGTGTGATAGGGAGAGCAGTGTGTGACCTTCCCTGAGTCCTGTCCCCGGTATACAGCAGCCGGCTCTCAGTGTGTGATAGGGAGAGCAGTGTGTGACCTTCCCTGAGTCCTGTCCCCGGTATACAGCAGCCGGCTCTCAGTGTGTGATAGGGAGAGCAGTGTGTGACCTTCCCTGAGTCCTGTCCCCGGTATACAGCAGCCGGCTCTCAGTGTGTGATAGGGAGAGCAGTGTGTGACCTTCCCTGAGTCCTGTCCCCGGTATACAGCAGCCGGCTCTCAGTGTGTGATAGGGAGAGCAGTGTGTGACCTTCCCTGAGTCCTGTCCCCGGTATACAGCAGCCGGCTCTCAGTGTGTGATAGGGAGAGCAGTGTGTGACCTTCCCTGAGTCCTGTCCCTGGTATACAGCAGCCGGCTCTCAGTGTGTGATAGGGAGAGCAGTGTGTGACCTTCCCTGAGTCCTGTCCCCGGTATACAGCAGCCGGCTCTCAGTGTGTGATAGGGAGAGCAGTGTGTGACCTTCCCTGAGTCCTGTCCCCGGTATACAGCAGCCGGCTCTCAGTGTGTGATAGGGAGAGCAGTGTGTGACCTTCCCTGAGTCCTGTCCCCGGTATACAGAAGCCGGCTCTCAGTGTGTGATAGGGAGAGCAGTGTGTGACCTTCCCTGAGTCCTGTCCCCGGTATACTGCAGCCGGCTCTCAGTGTGTGATAGGGAGAGCAGTGTGTGACCTTCCCTGAGTCCTGTCCCCAGTATACAGCAGCCGGCTCTCAGTGTGTGATAGGGAGAGCAGTGTGTGACCTTCCCTGAGTCCTGTCCCCGGTATACGGCAGCCGGCTCTCAGTGTGTGATAGGGAGAGCAGTGTGTGACCTTCCCTGAGTCCTGTCCCCGGTATACAGCAGCCGGCTCTCAGTGTGTGATAGGGAGAGCAGTGTGTGACCTTCCCTGAGTCCTGTCCCCGGTATACAGCAGCCGGCTGTCAGTGTGTGATAGGGAGAGCAGAGTGTGACCTTCCCTGAGTCCTGTCCCCGGTATACAGCAGCCGGCTCTCAGTGTGTGATAGGGAGAGCAGTGTGTGACCTTCCCTGAGTCCTGTCCCCGGTATACAGCAGCCGGCTCTCAGTGTGTGATAGGGAGAGCAGTGTGTGACCTTCCCTGAGTCCTGTCCCCGGTATACGGCAGCCGGCTCTCAGTGTGTGATAGGGAGAGCAGTGTGTGACCTTCCCTGAGTCCTGTCCCCGGTGTACAGCAGCCGGCTCTCAGTGTGTGATAGGGAGAGCAGTGTGTGACCTTCCCTGAGTCCTGTCCCCGGTATACGGCAGCCGGCTCTCAGTGTGTGATAGGGAGAGCAGTGTGTGACCTTCCCTGAGTCCTGTCCCCGGTATACAGCAGCCGGCTCTCAGTGTGTGATAGGGAGAGCAGTGTGTGACCTTCCCTGAGTCCTGTCCCCGGTATACAGCAGCCGCTCTCAGTGTGTGATAGGGAGAGCAGTGTGTGACCTTCCCTGAGTCCTGTCCCCGGTATACAGCAGCCGGCTCTCAGTGTGTGATAGGGAGAGCAGTGTGTGACCTTCCCTGAGTCCTGTCCCCGGTATACAGCAGCCGGCTCTCAGTGTGTGATAGGGAGAGCAGTGTGTGACCTTCCCTGAGTCCTGTCCCCGGTATACGGCAGCCGGCTCTCAGTGTGTGATAGGGAGAGCAGTGTGTGACCTTCCCTGAGTCCTGTCCCCGGTATACAGCAGCCGGCTCTCAGTGTGTGATAGGGAGAGCAGTGTGTGACCTTCCCTGAGTCCTGTCCCCGGTATACGGCAGCCGGCTGTCACTGTGTGATAGGGAGAGCAGTGTGTGACCTTCCCTGAGTCCTGTCCCCGGTATACAGCAGCCGGCTCTCAGTGTGTGATAGGGAGAGCAGTGTGTGACCTTCCCTGAGTCCTGTCCCCGGTATACAGCAGCCGGCTCTCAGTGTGTGATAGGGAGAGCAGTGTGTGACCTTCCCTGAGTCCTGTCCCCGGTATACAGCAGCCGGCTCTCAGTGTGTGATAGGGAGAGCAGTGTGTGACCTTCCCTGAGTCCTGTCCCCGGTATACAGCAGCCGGCTCTCAGTGTGTGATAGGGAGAGCAGTGTGTGACCTTCCCTGAGTCCTGTCCCCGGTATACAGCAGCCGGCTCTCAGTGTGTGATAGGGAGAGCAGTGTGTGACCTTCCCTGAGTCCTGTCCCCGGTATACAGCAGCCGGCTCTCAGTGTGTGATAGGGAGAGCAGTGTGTGACCTTCCCTGAGTCCTGTCCCCGGTATACAGCAGCCGGCTCTCAGTGTGTGATAGGGAGAGCAGTGTGTGACCTTCCCTGAGTCCTGTCCCCGGTATACAGCAGCCGGCTCTCAGTGTGTGATAGGGAGAGCAGTGTGTGACCTTCCCTGAGTCCTGTCCCCGGTATACAGCAGCCGGCTCTCAGTGTGTGATAGGGAGAGCAGTGTGTGACCTTCCCTGAGTCCTGTCCCCGGTATACAGCAGCCGGCTCTCAGTGTGTGATAGGGAGAGCAGTGTGTGACCTTCCCTGAGTCCTGTCCCCGGTATACAGCAGCCGGCTCTCAGTGTGTGATAGGGAGAGCAGTGTGTGACCTTCCCTGAGTCCTGTCCCCGGTATACAGCAGCCGGCTCTCAGTGTGTGATAGGGAGAGCAGTGTGTGACCTTCCCTGAGTCCTGTCCCCGGTATACAGCAGCCGGCTCTCAGTGTGTGATAGGGAGAGCAGTGTGTGACCTTCCCTGAGTCCTGTCCCCGGTATACAGCAGCCGGCTCTCAGTGTGTGATAGGGAGAGCAGTGTGTGACCTTCCCTGAGTCCTGTCCCCGGTATACAGCAGCCGGCTCTCAGTGTGTGATAGGGAGAGCAGTGTGTGACCTTCCCTGAGTCCTGTCCCCGGTATACAGCAGCCGGCTCTCAGTGTGTGATAGGGAGAGCAGTGTGTGACCTTCCCTGAGTCCTGTCCCCGGTATACAGCAGCCGGCTCTCAGTGTGTGATAGGGAGAGCAGTGTGTGACCTTCCCTGAGTCCTGTCCCCGGTATACAGCAGCCGGCTCTCAGTGTGTGATAGGGAGAGCAGTGTGTGACCTTCCCTGAGTCCTGTCCCCGGTATACGGCAGCCGGCTCTCAGTGTGTGATAGGGAGAGCAGTGTGTGACCTTCCCTGAGTCCTGTCCCCGGTATACAGCAGCCGGCTCTCAGTGTGTGATAGGGAGAGCAGTGTGTGACCTTCCCTGAGTCCTGTCCCCGGTATACAGCAGCCGGCTCTCAGTGTGTGATAGGGAGAGCAGTGTGTGACCTTCCCTGAGTCCTGTCCCCGGTATACAGCAGCCGGCTCTCAGTGTGTGATAGGGAGAGCAGTGTGTGACCTTCCCTGAGTCCTGTCCCCGGTATACAGCAGCCGGCTCTCAGTGTGTGATAGGGAGAGCAGTGTGTGACCTTCCCTGAGTCCTGTCCCCGGTATACAGCAGCCGGCTCTCAGTGTGTGATAGGGAGAGCAGTGTGTGACCTTCCCTGAGTCCTGTCCCCGGTATACAGCAGCCGGCTCTCAGTGTGTGATAGGGAGAGCAGTGTGTGACCTTCCCTGAGTCCTGTCCCCGGTATACAGCAGCCGGCTCTCAGTGTGTGATAGGGAGAGCAGTGTGTGACCTTCCCTGAGTCCTGTCCCCGGTATACAGCAGCCGGCTCTCAGTGTGTGATAGGGAGAGCAGTGTGTGACCTTCCCTGAGTCCTGTCCCCGGTATACAGCAGCCGGCTCTCAGTGTGTGATAGGGAGAGCAGTGTGTGACCTTCCCTGAGTCCTGTCCCCGGTATACAGCAGCCGGCTCTCAGTGTGTGATAGGGAGAGCAGTGTGTGACCTTCCCTGAGTCCTGTCCCCGGTATACAGCAGCCGGCTCTCAGTGTGTGATAGGGAGAGCAGTGTGTGACCTTCCCTGAGTCCTGTCCCCGGTATACAGCAGCCGGCTCTCAGTGTGTGATAGGGAGAGCAGTGTGTGACCTTCCCTGAGTCCTGTCCCCGGTATACAGCAGCCGGCTCTCAGTGTGTGATAGGGAGAGCAGTGTGTGACCTTCCCTGAGTCCTGTCCCCGGTATACAGCAGCCGGCTCTCAGTGTGTGATAGGGAGAGCAGTGTGTGACCTTCCCTGAGTCCTGTCCCCGGTATACAGCAGCCGGCTCTCAGTGTGTGATAGGGAGAGCAGTGTGTGACCTTCCCTGAGTCCTGTCCCCGGTATACAGCAGCCGGCTCTCAGTGTGTGATAGGGAGAGCAGTGTGTGACCTTCCCTGAGTCCTGTCCCCGGTATACAGCAGCCGGCTCTCAGTGTGTGATAGGGAGAGCAGTGTGTGACCTTCCCTGAGTCCTGTCCCCGGTATACAGCAGCCGGCTCTCAGTGTGTGATAGGGAGAGCAGTGTGTGACCTTCCCTGAGTCCTGTCCCCGGTATACAGCAGCCGGCTCTCAGTGTGTGATAGGGAGAGCAGTGTGTGACCTTCCCTGAGTCCTGTCCCCGGTATACAGCAGCCGGCTCTCAGTGTGTGATAGGGAGAGCAGTGTGTGACCTTCCCTGAGTCCTGTCCCCGGTATACAGCAGCCGGCTCTCAGTGTGTGATAGGGAGAGCAGTGTGTGACCTTCCCTGAGTCCTGTCCCCGGTATACAGCAGCCGGCTCTCAGTGTGTGATAGGGAGAGCAGTGTGTGACCTTCCCTGAGTCCTGTCCCCGGTATACAGCAGCCGGCTCTCAGTGTGTGATAGGGAGAGCAGTGTGTGACCTTCCCTGAGTCCTGTCCCCGGTATACAGCAGCCGGCTCTCAGTGTGTGATAGGGAGAGCAGTGTGTGACCTTCCCTGAGTCCTGTCCCCGGTATACAGCAGCCGGCTCTCAGTGTGTGATAGGGAGAGCAGTGTGTGACCTTCCCTGAGTCCTGTCCCCGGTATACAGCAGCCGGCTCTCAGTGTGTGATAGGGAGAGCAGTGTGTGACCTTCCCTGAGTCCTGTCCCCGGTATACAGCAGCCGGCTCTCAGTGTGTGATAGGGAGAGCAGTGTGTGACCTTCCCTGAGTCCTGTCCCCGGTATACAGCAGCCGGCTCTCAGTGTGTGATAGGGAGAGCAGTGTGTGACCTTCCCTGAGTCCTGTCCCCGGTATACAGCAGCCGGCTCTCAGTGTGTGATAGGGAGAGCAGTGTGTGACCTTCCCTGAGTCCTGTCCCCGGTATACAGCAGCCGGCTCTCAGTGTGTGATAGGGAGAGCAGTGTGTGACCTTCCCTGAGTCCTGTCCCCGGTATACAGCAGCCGGCTCTCAGTGTGTGATAGGGAGAGCAGTGTGTGACCTTCCCTGAGTCCTGTCCCCGGTATACAGCAGCCGGCTCTCAGTGTGTGATAGGGAGAGCAGTGTGTGACCTTCCCTGAGTCCTGTCCCCGGTATACAGCAGCCGGCTCTCAGTGTGTGATAGGGAGAGCAGTGTGTGACCTTCCCTGAGTCCTGTCCCCGGTATACAGCAGCCGGCTCTCAGTGTGTGATAGGGAGAGCAGTGTGTGACCTTCCCTGAGTCCTGTCCCCGGTATACAGCAGCCGGCTCTCAGTGTGTGATAGGGAGAGCAGTGTGTGACCTTCCCTGAGTCCTGTCCCCGGTATACAGCAGCCGGCTCTCAGTGTGTGATAGGGAGAGCAGTGTGTGACCTTCCCTGAGTCCTGTCCCCGGTATACAGCAGCCGGCTCTCAGTGTGTGATAGGGAGAGCAGTGTGTGACCTTCCCTGAGTCCTGTCCCCGGTATACAGCAGCCGGCTCTCAGTGTGTGATAGGGAGAGCAGTGTGTGACCTTCCCTGAGTCCTGTCCCCGGTATACAGCAGCCGGCTCTCAGTGTGTGATAGGGAGAGCAGTGTGTGACCTTCCCTGAGTCCTGTCCCCGGTATACAGCAGCCGGCTCTCAGTGTGTGATAGGGAGAGCAGTGTGTGACCTTCCCTGAGTCCTGTCCCCGGTATACAGCAGCCGGCTCTCAGTGTGTGATAGGGAGAGCAGTGTGTGACCTTCCCTGAGTCCTGTCCCCGGTATACAGCAGCCGGCTCTCAGTGTGTGATAGGGAGAGCAGTGTGTGACCTTCCCTGAGTCCTGTCCCCGGTATACAGCAGCCGGCTCTCAGTGTGTGATAGGGAGAGCAGTGTGTGACCTTCCCTGAGTCCTGTCCCCGGTATACAGCAGCCGGCTCTCAGTGTGTGATAGGGAGAGCAGTGTGTGACCTTCCCTGAGTCCTGTCCCCGGTATACAGCAGCCGGCTCTCAGTGTGTGATAGGGAGAGCAGTGTGTGACCTTCCCTGAGTCCTGTCCCCGGTATACAGCAGCCGGCTCTCAGTGTGTGATAGGGAGAGCAGTGTGTGACCTTCCCTGAGTCCTGTCCCCGGTATACAGCAGCCGGCTCTCAGTGTGTGATAGGGAGAGCAGTGTGTGACCTTCCCTGAGTCCTGTCCCCGGTATACAGCAGCCGGCTCTCAGTGTGTGATAGGGAGAGCAGTGTGTGACCTTCCCTGAGTCCTGTCCCCGGTATACAGCAGCCGGCTCTCAGTGTGTGATAGGGAGAGCAGTGTGTGACCTTCCCTGAGTCCTGTCCCCGGTATACAGCAGCCGGCTCTCAGTGTGTGATAGGGAGAGCAGTGTGTGACCTTCCCTGAGTCCTGTCCCCGGTATACAGCAGCCGGCTCTCAGTGTGTGATAGGGAGAGCAGTGTGTGACCTTCCCTGAGTCCTGTCCCCGGTATACAGCAGCCGGCTCTCAGTGTGTGATAGGGAGAGCAGTGTGTGACCTTCCCTGAGTCCTGTCCCCGGTATACAGCAGCCGGCTCTCAGTGTGTGATAGGGAGAGCAGTGTGTGACCTTCCCTGAGTCCTGTCCCCGGTATACAGCAGCCGGCTCTCAGTGTGTGATAGGGAGAGCAGTGTGTGACCTTCCCTGAGTCCTGTCCCCGGTATACAGCAGCCGGCTCTCAGTGTGTGATAGGGAGAGCAGTGTGTGACCTTCCCTGAGTCCTGTCCCCGGTATACAGCAGCCGGCTCTCAGTGTGTGATAGGGAGAGCAGTGTGTGACCTTCCCTGAGTCCTGTCCCCGGTATACAGCAGCCGGCTCTCAGTGTGTGATAGGGAGAGCAGTGTGTGACCTTCCCTGAGTCCTGTCCCCGGTATACAGCAGCCGGCTCTCAGTGTGTGATAGGGAGAGCAGTGTGTGACCTTCCCTGAGTCCTGTCCCCGGTATACAGCAGCCGGCTCTCAGTGTGTGATAGGGAGAGCAGTGTGTGACCTTCCCTGAGTCCTGTCCCCGGTATACAGCAGCCGGCTCTCAGTGTGTGATAGGGAGAGCAGTGTGTGACCTTCCCTGAGTCCTGTCCCCGGTATACAGCAGCCGGCTCTCAGTGTGTGATAGGGAGAGCAGTGTGTGACCTTCCCTGAGTCCTGTCCCCGGTATACAGCAGCCGGCTCTCAGTGTGTGATAGGGAGAGCAGTGTGTGACCTTCCCTGAGTCCTGTCCCCGGTATACAGCAGCCGGCTCTCAGTGTGTGATAGGGAGAGCAGTGTGTGACCTTCCCTGAGTCCTGTCCCCGGTATACAGCAGCCGGCTCTCAGTGTGTGATAGGGAGAGCAGTGTGTGACCTTCCCTGAGTCCTGTCCCCGGTATACAGCAGCCGGCTCTCAGTGTGTGATAGGGAGAGCAGTGTGTGACCTTCCCTGAGTCCTGTCCCCGGTATACAGCAGCCGGCTCTCAGTGTGTGATAGGGAGAGCAGTGTGTGACCTTCCCTGAGTCCTGTCCCCGGTATACAGCAGCCGGCTCTCAGTGTGTGATAGGGAGAGCAGTGTGTGACCTTCCCTGAGTCCTGTCCCCGGTATACAGCAGCCGGCTCTCAGTGTGTGATAGGGAGAGCAGTGTGTGACCTTCCCTGAGTCCTGTCCCCGGTATACAGCAGCCGGCTCTCAGTGTGTGATAGGGAGAGCAGTGTGTGACCTTCCCTGAGTCCTGTCCCCGGTATACAGCAGCCGGCTCTCAGTGTGTGATAGGGAGAGCAGTGTGTGACCTTCCCTGAGTCCTGTCCCCGGTATACAGCAGCCGGCTCTCAGTGTGTGATAGGGAGAGCAGTGTGTGACCTTCCCTGAGTCCTGTCCCCGGTATACAGCAGCCGGCTCTCAGTGTGTGATAGGGAGAGCAGTGTGTGACCTTCCCTGAGTCCTGTCCCCGGTATACAGCAGCCGGCTCTCAGTGTGTGATAGGGAGAGCAGTGTGTGACCTTCCCTGAGTCCTGTCCCCGGTATACAGCAGCCGGCTCTCAGTGTGTGATAGGGAGAGCAGTGTGTGACCTTCCCTGAGTCCTGTCCCCGGTATACAGCAGCCGGCTCTCAGTGTGTGATAGGGAGAGCAGTGTGTGACCTTCCCTGAGTCCTGTCCCCGGTATACAGCAGCCGGCTCTCAGTGTGTGATAGGGAGAGCAGTGTGTGACCTTCCCTGAGTCCTGTCCCCGGTATACAGCAGCCGGCTCTCAGTGTGTGATAGGGAGAGCAGTGTGTGACCTTCCCTGAGTCCTGTCCCCGGTATACAGCAGCCGGCTCTCAGTGTGTGATAGGGAGAGCAGTGTGTGACCTTCCCTGAGTCCTGTCCCCGGTATACAGCAGCCGGCTCTCAGTGTGTGATAGGGAGAGCAGTGTGTGACCTTCCCTGAGTCCTGTCCCCGGTATACGAGCAGCCGGCTCTCAGTGTGTGATAGGGAGAGCAGTGTGTGACC
>JAUIMM010002821.1:0-114330 GCA_031769625.1 Taudactylus pleione | reverse complement strand
ATGGAAGAATGTGATATAACAGGGAGCAGTGTGTGTAGGGGTCTCCTCTGCCTATAGGGACATTACTGAGGTGAGACAGGACCAGGGACTGCTGTATACTGCTAGTGGGGTCCCATGGAAGAATGTGATATAACAGGGAGCAGTGTGTGTAGGGGTCTCCTCTGCCTATAGGGACATTACTGAGGTGAGACAGGACCAGGGACTGCTGTATACTGCTAGTGGGGTCCTATGGAAGAATGTGATATAACAGGGAGCAGTGTGTGTAGGGGTCTCCTCTGCCTATAGGGGGCATTACTGAGGTGAGACTGTTGGGGGAAATGACGGTTCTGGCTGTACTGAGTGGGGTCACTATTTCTTGCCTAGAGCAGTAAATATAGGTATATACTGTAGGGATATTGATGTGGGCGGTGAAAGGATAAGGCAGTATGTCCCATCTCAGTCCTCCGGTAGCTCTAACGCTGCCTCTTCTCCATTCTCTGTACAAGGTCAGGTTGTACTAATTACTTCACTCATGATTCTGTGAGGAGAGCTGGAAAACATGTACTGTTGGGGTCAGTAGTTGGGAAATCTTACAACTAAAGAGTGACGATCTGTACATGCAATGCTCTGCAGAGAGAGGATGGTGCTTGTACTGTAACTAATCATTTTCTTCTTCTCCCGTTCAAGGTGGATCCCACAGAGAATCTGACATTTAATCCTCGTCTGTCAGAGGCAGAATGGGAACTGAAGGAATCTGCAATCTTACCCTATACATTTACTAACACTAAGTAAGGAGAATGTGTCCATTATACAGGCAGGGTCACCAAGATGGGGGGAGCTGTACATACACCCCCCTGATTCCACCACCACTCACTCAGTGTGCGCCTTGGTTACCTACACGACCAGGGGCCGTAACCATATATCACTCCTCTATCCCCACCCATATATCACTCCTCCATCACTGTGACCTCTATCCCCACCCATATATCACTCCTCCATCACTGTGACCTCTATCCTCACCCATATATCACTCCTCCATCACTGTGACCTCTATCCCCACCCATATATCACTCCTCCATCACTGTGACCTCTATCCCCACCCATATATCACTCCTCACTCACTGTGACCTCTATCCTCACCCATATATCACTCCTCCATCACTGTGACCTCTATCCCCACCCATATATCACTCCTCCATCACTGTGACCTCTATCCTCACCCATATATCACTCCTCCCTCACTGTGACCTCTATCCCCACCCATATATCACTCCTCCATCACTGTGACCTCAATCCTCACCCATATATCACTCCTCCATCACTGTGACCTCTATCCCCACCCATATATCACTCCTCCATCACTGTGACCTCTATCCTCACCCATATATCACTCCTCCCTCACTGTGACCTCTATCCCCACCCATATATCACTCCTCCATCACTGTGACCTCTATCCCTACCCATATATCACTCCTCCCTCACTGTGACCTCTATCCCCACCCATATATCACTCCTCCATCACTGTGACTTCTATCCCCACCCATATATCACTCCTCCCTCACTGTGACCTCTATCCCCACCCATATATCACTCCTCCCTCACTGTGACCTCTATCCCCACCCATATATCACTCCTCCCTCACTGTGACCTCTATCCCTACCCATATATCACTCCTCCCTCACTGTGACCTCTATCCCCACCCATATATCACTCCTCCATCACTGTGACCTCTATCCCCACCCATATATCACTCCTCCATCACTGTGACCTCTATCCCCACCCATATATCACTCCTCCATCACTGTGACCTCTATCCCCACCCATATATCACTCCTCCCTCACTGTGACCTCTATCCCCACCCATATATCACTCCTCCATCACTGTGACCTCTATCCTCACCCATATATCACTCCTCCCTCACTGTGACCTCTATCCTCACCCATATATCACTCCTCCATCACTGTGACCTCTATCCCCACCCATATATCACTCCTCCATCACTGTGACTTCTATCCCCACCCATATATCACTCCTCCATCACTGTGACCTCTATCCCCACCCATATATCACTCCTCCCTCACTGTGACCTCTATCCCCACCCATATATCACTCCTCCATCACTGTGACCTCTATCCTCACCCATATATCACTCCTCCATCACTGTGACCTCTATGCCCACCCATATATCACTCCTCACTCACTGTGACCTCTATCCTCACCCATATATCACTCCTCACTCACTGTGACCTCTATCCCCACCCATATATCACTCCTCCCTCACTGTGACCTCTATCCTCACCCATATATCACTCCTCCATCACTGTGACCTCTATCCCCACCCATATATCACTCCTCCATCACTGTGACTTCTATCCCCACCCATATATCACTCCTCCCTCACTGTGACCTCTATCCCCACCCATATATCACTCCTCCATCACTGTGACCTCTATCCCCACCCATATATCACTCCTCCATCACTGTGACCTCTATCCTCACCCATATATCACTCCTCCATCACTGTGACCTCTATCCCCACCCATATATCACTCCTCACTCACTGTGACCTCTATCCCCACCCATATATCACTCCTCCATCACTGTGACCTCTATCCTCACCCATATATCACTCCTCACTCACTGTGACCTCTATCCTCACCCATATATCACTCCTCACTCACTGTGACCTCTATCCCCACCCATATATCACTCCTCCATCACTGTGACCTCTATCCTCACCCATATATCACTCCTCCATCACTGTGACTTCTATCCCCACCCATATATCACTCCTCCCTCACTGTGACCTCTATCCTCACCCATATATCACTCCTCCATCACTGTGACCTCTATCCTCACCCATATATCACTCCTCCCTCACTGTGACCTCTATCCCTACCCATATATCACTCCTCCATCACTGTGACCTCTATCCCCACCCATATATCACTCCTCCATCACTGTGACCTCTATCCTCACCCATATATCACTCCTCCATCACTGTGACCTCTATCCTCACCCATATATCACTCCTCCCTCACTGTGACCTCTATCCCCACCCATATATCACTCCTCCATCACTGTGACCTCTATCCCCACCCATATATCACTCCTCCATCACTGTGACCTCTATCCCCACCCATATATCACTCCTCCCTCACTGTGACCTCTATCCCCACCCATATATCACTCCTCCATCACTGTGACCTCTATCCCCACCCATATATCACTCCTCCATCACTGTGACCTCTATCCCCACCCATATATCACTCCTCCATCACTGTGACCTCTATCCCCACCCATATATCACTCCTCCATCACTGTGACCTCTATCCTCACCCATATATCACTCCTCCATCACTGTGACCTCTATCCCCACCCATATATCACTCCTCACTCACTGTGACCTCTATCCCCACCCATATATCACTCCTCCATCACTGTGACCTCTATCCTCACCCATATATCACTCCTCACTCACTGTGACCTCTATCCTCACCCATATATCACTCCTCACTCACTGTGACCTCTATCCCCACCCATATATCACTCCTCCATCACTGTGACCTCTATCCTCACCCATATATCACTCCTCCATCACTGTGACTTCTATCCCCACCCATATATCACTCCTCCCTCACTGTGACCTCTATCCTCACCCATATATCACTCCTCCATCACTGTGACCTCTATCCTCACCCATATATCACTCCTCCCTCACTGTGACCTCTATCCCTACCCATATATCACTCCTCCATCACTGTGACCTCTATCCCCACCCATATATCACTCCTCCATCACTGTGACCTCTATCCTCACCCATATATCACTCCTCCATCACTGTGACCTCTATCCTCACCCATATATCACTCCTCCCTCACTGTGACCTCTATCCCCACCCATATATCACTCCTCCATCACTGTGACCTCTATCCCCACCCATATATCACTCCTCCATCACTGTGACCTCTATCCCCACCCATATATCACTCCTCCCTCACTGTGACCTCTATCCCCACCCATATATCACTCCTCCCTCACTGTGACCTCTATCCCCACCCATATATCACTCCTCCATCACTGTGACTTCTATCCCCACCCATATATCACTCCTCCATCACTGTGACCTCTATCCCCACCCATATATCACTCCTCCCTCACTGTGACCTCTATCCCCACCCATATATCACTCCTCCATCACTGTGACCTCTATCCCCACCCATATATCACTCCTCCATCACTGTGACCTCTATCCCCACCCATATATCACTCCTCCATCACTGTGACCTCTATCCCCACCCATATATCACTCCTCCATCACTGTGACCTCTATCCCCACCCATATATCACTCCTCCCTCACTGTGACCTCTGTCCTCACCCATATATCACTCCTCCATCACTGTGACCTCTATCCTCACCCATATATCACTCCTCCATCACTGTGACCTCTATCCCCACCCATATATCACTCCTCCATCACTGTGACCTCTATCCCCACCCATATATCACTCCTCCATCACTGTGACCTCTATCCCCACCCATATATCACTCCTCCATCACTGTGACCTCTATCCCCACCCATATATCACTCCTCCATCACTGTGACCTCTATCCCCACCCATATATCACTCCTCCATCACTGTGACCTCTATCCCTACCCATATATCACTCCTCCCTCACTGTGACCTCTATCCCCACCCATATATCACTCCTCCATCACTGTGACCTCTATCCCCACCCATATATCACTCCTCCATCACTGTGACCTCTATCCCCACCCATATATCACTCCTCCCTCACTGTGACCTCTATCCCCACCCATATATCACTCCTCCCTCACTGTGACCTCTATCCCCACCCATATATCACTCCTCCATCACTGTGACCTCTATCCCCACCCATATATCACTCCTCCATCACTGTGACCTCTATCCCCACCCATATATCACTCCTCCATCACTGTGACCTCTATCCTCACCCATATATCACTCCTCCATCACTGTGACCTCTATCCCCACCCATATATCACTCCTCACTCACTGTGACCTCTATCCTCACCCATATATCACTCCTCCATCACTGTGACCTCTATCCTCACCCATATATCACTCCTCCATCACTGTGACCTCTATCCTCACCCATATATCACTCCTCCCTCACTGTGACCTCTATCCCCACCCATATATCACTCCTCCATCACTGTGACCTCTATCCTCACCCATATATCACTCCTCCCTCACTGTGACCTCTATCCCTACCCATATATCACTCCTCCATCACTGTGACCTCTATCCCTACCCATATATCACTCCTCCATCACTGTGACCTCTATCCCCACCCATATATCACTCCTCCATCACTGTGACCTCTATCCCCACCCATATATCACTCCTCCCTCACTGTGACCTCTATCCTCACCCATATATCACTCCTCCATCACTGTGACCTCTATCCCCACCCATATATCACTCCTCCATCACTGTGACCTCTATCCCCACCCATATATCACTCCTCCATCACTGTGACCTCTATCCCCACCCATATATCACTCCTCCCTCACTGTGACCTCTATCCTCACCCATATATCACTCCTCCATCACTGTGACCTCTATCCTCACCCATATATCACTCCTCCATCACTGTGACCTCTATCCCCACCCATATATCACTCCTCACTCACTGTGACCTCTATCCTCACCCATATATCACTCCTCCCTCACTGTGACCTCTATCCTCACCCATATATCACTCCTCCATCACTGTGACCTCTATCCTCACCCATATATCACTCCTCCATCACTGTGACCTCTATCCCCACCCATATATCACTCCTCCATCACTGTGACCTCTATCCCCTCCCATATATCACTCCTCCATCACTGTGACCTCTATCCCCACCCATATATCACTCCTCCATCACTGTGACCTCTATCCTCACCCATATATCACTCCTCCCTCACTGTGACCTCTATCCCCACCCATATATCACTCCTCCATCACTGTGACCTCTATCCCCACCCATATATCACTCCTCCATCACTGTGACCTCTATCCCCACCCATATATCACTCCTCCCTCACTGTGACCTCTATCCCCACCCATATATCACTCCTCCATCACTGTGACCTCTATCCCCACCCATATATCACTCCTCCATCACTGTGACCTCTATCCCCACCCATATATCACTCCTCCATCACTGTGACCTCTATCCCCACCCATATATCACTTCTCCATCACTGTGACCTCTATCCCCACCCATATATCACTCCTCCCTCACTGTGACCTCTATCCCTACCCATATATCACTCCTCCCTCACTATGACCTCTATCCCCACCCATATATCACTCCTCCATCACTGTGACCTCTATCCCCACCCATATATCACTCCTCCCTCACTGTGACCTCTATCCCCACCCATATATCACTCCTCCATCACTGTGACCTCTATCCCCACCCATATATCACTCCTCACTCACTGTGACCTCTATCCTCACCCATATATCACTCCTCCATCACTGTGACCTCTATCCTCACCCATATATCACTCCTCCATCACTGTGACCTCTATCCCCACCCATATATCACTCCTCCCTCACTGTGACCTCTATCCTCACCCATATATCACTCCTCCATCACTGTGACTTCTATCCCCACCCATATATCACTCCTCCATCACTGTGACCTCTATCCCCACCCATATATCACTCCTCCATCACTGTGACCTCTATCCTCACCCATATATCACTCCTCCATCACTGTGACCTCTATCCTCACCCATATATCACTCCTCCATCACTGTGACCTCTATCCTCACCCATATATCACTCCTCCATCACTGTGACCTCTATCCTCACCCATATATCACTCCTCCATCACTGTGACCTCTATCCTCACCCATATATCACTCCTCCATCACTGTGACTTCTATCCCCACCCATATATCACTCCTCCATCACTGTGACCTCTATCCCTACCCATATATCACTCCTCCATCACTGTGACCTCTATCCCTACCCATATATCACTCCTCCATCACTGTGACTTCTATCCCCACCCATATATCACTCCTCCATCACTGTGACCTCTATCCCCTCCCATATATCACTCCTCCATCACTGTGACCTCTATCCCCACCCATATATCACTCCTCCATCACTGTGACCTCTATCCTCACCCATATATCACTCCTCCCTCACTGTGACCTCTATCCCCACCCATATATCACTCCTCCCTCACTGTGACCTCTATCCCCACCCATATATCACTCCTCCATCACTGTGACCTCTATCCCCACCCATATATCACTCCTCCCTCACTGTGACCTCTATCCCCACCCATATATCACTCCTCCATCACTGTGACCTCTATCCCCACCCATATATCACTCCTCCATCACTGTGACCTCTATCCCCACCCATATATCACTCCTCCATCACTGTGACCTCTATCCCCACCCATATATCACTCCTCCATCACTGTGACCTCTATCCCCACCCATATATCACTCCTCCCTCACTGTGACCTCTATCCCTACCCACATATCACTCCTCCCTCACTGTGACCTCTATCCCCACCCATATATCACTCCTCCATCACTGTGACCTCTATCCCCACCCATATATCACTCCTCCCTCACTGTGACCTCTATCCCCACCCATATATCACTCCTCCATCACTGTGACCTCTATCCCCACCCATATATCACTCCTCACTCACTGTGACCTCTATCCTCACCCATATATCACTCCTCCCTCACTGTGACCTCTATCCCTCACCCATATATCACTCCTCCATCACTGTGACCTCTATCCCCACCCATATATCACTCCTCCCTCACTGTGACCTCTATCCTCACCCATATATCACTCCTCCATCACTGTGACTTCTATCCCCACCCATATATCACTCCTCCATCACTGTGACCTCTATCCCCACCCATATATCACTCCTCCATCACTGTGACCTCTATCCTCACCCATATATCACTCCTCCATCACTGTGACCTCTATCCTCACCCATATATCACTCCTCCATCACTGTGACCTCTATCCTCACCCATATATCACTCCTCCATCACTGTGACCTCTATCCTCACCCATATATCACTCCTCCATCACTGTGACCTCTATCCTCACCCATATATCACTCCTCCATCACTGTGACTTCTATCCCCACCCATATATCACTCCTCCATCACTGTGACCTCTATCCCTACCCATATATCACTCCTCCATCACTGTGACCTCTATCCCTACCCATATATCACTCCTCCATCACTGTGACCTCTATCCCTACCCATATATCACTCCTCCCTCACTGTGACCTCTATCCCCACCCATATATCACTCCTCCATCACTGTGACCTCTATCCTCACCCATATATCACTCCTCCATCACTGTGACCTCTATCCTCACCCATATATCACTCCTCCATCACTGTGACCTCTATCCTCACCCATATATCACTCCTCCATCACTGTGACCTCTATCCCCACCCATATATCACTCCTCCATCACTGTGACCTCTATCCCTACCCATATATCACTCCTCCCTCACTGTGACCTCTCTCCCCACCCATATATCACTCCTCCATCACTGTGACCTCTATCCTCACCCATATATCACTCCTCCATCACTGTGACCTCTATCCTCACCCATATATCACTCCTCCATCACTGTGACCTCTATCCCCACCCATATATCACTCCTCCATCACTGTGACCTCTATCCCTACCCATATATCACTCCTCCCTCACTGTGACCTCTATCCCCACCCATATATCACTCCTCCATCACTGTGACCTCTATCCCCACCCATATATCACTCCTCCATCACTGTGACTTCTATCCCCACCCATATATCACTCCTCCATCACTGTGACCTCTATCCCTACCCATATATCACTCCTCCATCACTGTGACCTCTATCCCTACCCATATATCACTCCTCCATCACTGTGACCTCTATCCCCACCCATATATCACTCCTCCATCACTGTGACCTCTATCCTCACCCATATATCACTCCTCCATCACTGTGACCTCTATCCTCACCCATATATCACTCCTCCATCACTGTGACCTCTATCCTCACCCATATATCACTCCCTCCCTCACTATGACCTCTATCCCCTCCCATATATCACTCCTCCATCACTGTGACCTCTATCCTCACCCATATATCACTCCTCCATCACTGTGACCTATATCCTCACCCATATATCACTCCTCACTCACTGTGACCTCTATCCTCACCCATATATCACTCCTCCATCACTGTGACCTCTATCCTCACCCATATATCACTCCTCCATCACTGTGACCTCTATCCCTACCCATATATCACTCCTCCCTCACTGTGACCTCTATCCCCACCCATATATCACTCCTCCATCACTGTGACCTCTATCCTCACCCATATATCACTCCTCCATCACTGTGACCTCTATCCTCACCCATATATCACTCCTCCATCACTGTGACCTCTATCCTCACCCATATATCACTCCTCCATCACTGTGACCTCTATCCCCACCCATATATCACTCCTCCATCACTGTGACCTCTATCCCTACCCATATATCACTCCTCCCTCACTGTGACCTCTATCCCCACCCATATATCACTCCTCCATCACTGTGACCTCTATCCTCACCCATATATCACTCCTTCATCACTGTGACCTCTATCCTCACCCATATATCACTCCTCACTCACTGTGACCTCTATCCTCACCCATATATCACTCCTCCATCACTGTGACCTCTATCCCTACCCATATATCACTCCTCCATCACTGTGACCTCTATCCCCACCCATATATCACTCCTCCCTCACTGTGACCTCTATCCCCACCCATATATCACTCCTCCATCACTGTGACCTCTATCCTCACCCATATATCACTCCTCCATCACTGTGACCTCTATCCTCACCCATATATCACTCCTCCATCACTGTGACCTCTATCCTCACCCATATATCACTCCTCCATCACTGTGACCTCTATCCCCACCCATATATCACTCCTCCATCACTGTGACCTCTATCCCTACCCATATATCACTCCTCCCTCACTGTGACCTCTATCCCCACCCATATATCACTCCTCCATCACTGTGACCTCTATCCTCACCCATATATCACTCCTCCATCACTGTGACCTCTATCCCCACCCATATATCACTCCTCCATCACTGTGACCTCTATCCCTACCCATATATCACTCCTCCCTCACTGTGACCTCTATCCCCACCCATATATCACTCCTCCATCACTGTGACCTCTATCCCCACCCATATATCACTCCTCCATCACTGTGACTTCTATCCCCACCCATATATCACTCCTCAATCACTGTGACCTCTATCCCTACCCATATATCACTCCTCCATCACTGTGACCTCTATCCCTACCCATATATCACTCCTCCATCACTGTGACCTCTATCCCCACCCATATATCACTCCTCCATCACTGTGACCTCTATCCTCACCCATATATCACTCCTCCATCACTGTGACCTCTATCCTCACCCATATATCACTCCTCCATCACTGTGACCTCTATCCTCACCCATATATCACTCCTCCATCACTGTGACCTCTATCCCCACCCATATATCACTCCTCCCTCACTGTGACCTCTATCCTCACCCATATATCACTCCTCCATCACTGTGACTTCTATCCCCACCCATATATCACTCCTCCATCACTGTGACCTCTATCCCCACCCATATATCACTCCTCCATCACTGTGACCTCTATCCTCACCCATATATCACTCCTCCATCACTGTGACCTCTATCCTCACCCATATATCACTCCTCCATCACTGTGACCTCTATCCTCACCCATATATCACTCCTCCATCACTGTGACCTCTATCCTCACCCATATATCACTCCTCCATCACTGTGACCTCTATCCTCACCCATATATCACTCCTCCATCACTGTGACTTCTATCCCCACCCATATATCACTCCTCCATCACTGTGACCTCTATCCCTACCCATATATCACTCCTCCATCACTGTGACCTCTATCCCTACCCATATATCACTCCTCCATCACTGTGACCTCTATCCCTACCCATATATCACTCCTCCATCACTGTGACCTCTATCCCTACCCATATATCACTCCTCCCTCACTGTGACCTCTATCCCCACCCATATATCACTCCTCCATCACTGTGACCTCTATCCTCACCCATATATCACTCCTCCATCACTGTGACCTCTATCCTCACCCATATATCACTCCTCCATCACTGTGACCTCTATCCTCACCCATATATCACTCCTCCATCACTGTGACCTCTATCCTCACCCATATATCACTCCTCCATCACTGTGACCTCTATCCTCACCCATATATCACTCCTCACTCACTGTGACCTCTATCCCCACCCATATATCACTCCTCCATCACTGTGACCTCTATCCTCACCCATATATCACTCCTCCCTCACTGTGACCTCTATCCTCACCCATATATCACTCCTCCATCACTGTGACCTCTATCCTCACCCATATATCACTCCTCCCTCACTATGACCTCTATCCCCTCCCATATATCACTCCTCCATCACTGTGACCTCTATCCTCACCCATATATCACTCCTCCATCACTGTGCCCTCTATCCCCACCCATATATCACTCCTCCATCACTGTGACCTCTATCCTCACCCATATATCACTCCTCACTCACTGTGACTTCTATCCTCACCCATATATCACTCCTCCATCACTGTGACCTCTATCCTCACCCATATATCACTCCTCACTCACTGTGACCTCTATCCCCACCCATATATCACTCCTCCCTCACTGTGACCTCTATCCTCACCCATATATCACTCCTCCCTCACTGTGACCTCTATCCTCACCCATATATCACTCCTCACTCACTGTGACTTCTATCCTCACCCATATATCACTCCTCCATCACTGTGACCTCTATCCCCACCCATATATCACTCCTCCATCACTGTGACCTCTATCCTCACCCATATATCACTCCTCCATCACTGTGACCTCTATCCTCACCCATATATCACTCCTCCATCACTGTGACCTCTATCCTCACCCATATATCACTCCTCCATCACTGTGACCTCTATCCTCACCCATATATCACTCCTCCATCACTGTGACCTCTATCCTCACCCATATATCACTCCTCCATCACTGTGACTTCTATCCCCACCCATATATCACTCCTCCATCACTGTGACCTCTATCCCTACCCATATATCACTCCTCCATCACTGTGACCTCTATCCCTACCCATATATCACTCCTCCATCACTGTGACCTCTATCCCTACCCATATATCACTCCTCCCTCACTGTGACCTCTATCCCCACCCATATATCACTCCTCCATCACTGTGACCTCTATCCTCACCCATATATCACTCCTCCATCACTGTGACCTCTATCCTCACCCATATATCACTCCTCCATCACTGTGACCTCTATCCTCACCCATATATCACTCCTCCATCACTGTGACCTCTATCCCCACCCATATATCACTCCTCCATCACTGTGACCTCTATCCCTACCCATATATCACTCCTTCCTCACTGTGACCTCTATCCCCACCCATATATCACTCCTCCATCACTGTGACCTCTATCCTCACCCATATATCACTCCTCCATCACTGTGACCTCTATCCCCACCCATATATCACTCCTCCATCACTGTGACCTCTATCCCTACCCATATATCACTCCTCCCTCACTGTGACCTCTATCCCCACCCATATATCACTCCTCCATCACTGTGACCTCTATCCCCACCCATATATCACTCCTCCATCACTGTGACTTCTATCCCCACCCATATATCACTCCTCCATCACTGTGACCTCTATCCCTACCCATATATCACTCCTCCATCACTGTGACCTCTATCCCTACCCATATATCACTCCTCCATCACTGTGACCTCTATCCCCACCCATATATCACTCCTCCATCACTGTGACCTCTATCCTCACCCATATATCACTCCTCCATCACTGTGACCTCTATCCTCACCCATATATCACTCCTCCATCACTGTGACCTCTATCCTCACCCATATATCACTCCTCCCTCACTGTGACCTCTATCCCCTCCCATATATCACTCCTCCCTCACTGTGACCTCTATCCTCACCCATATATCACTCCTCCCTCACTGTGACCTCTATCCTCACCCATATATCACTCCTCCCTCACTATGACCTCTATCCCCTCCCATATATCACTCCTCCATCACTGTGACCTCTATCCTCACCCATATATCACTCCTCCATCACTGTGACCTCTATCCTCACCCATATATCACTCCTCCATCACTGTGACCTCTATCCCTACCCATATATCACTCCTCCATCACTGTGACCTCTATCCTCACCCATATATCACTCCTCCATCACTGTGACCTCTATCCTCACCCATATATCACTCCTCCATCACTGTGACCTCTATCCTCACCCATATATCACTCCTCCATCACTGTGACCTCTATCCTCACCCATATATCACTCCTCCATCACTGTGACCTCTATCCTCACCCATATATCACTCCTCCCTCACTGTGACCTCTATCCCCACCCATATATCACTCCTCCCTCACTGTGACCTCTATCCCTACCCATATATCACTCCTCCATCACTGTGACCTCTATCCCCTCCCATATATCACTCCTCCATCACTGTGACCTCTATCCTCACCCATATATCACTCCTCCATCACTGTGACCTCTATCCTCACCCATATATCACTCCTCCATCACTGTGACCTCTATCCCTACCCATATATCACTCCTCCATCACTGTGACCTCTATCCTCACCCATATATCACTCCTCCATCACTGTGACCTCTATCCTCACCCATATATCACTCCTCCATCACTGTGACCTCTATCCCCACCCATATATCACTCCTCCATCACTGTGACCTCTATCCTCACCCATATATCACTCCTCACTCACTGTGACTTCTATCCTCACCCATATATCACTCCTCCATCACTGTGACCTCTATCCTCACCCATATATCACTCCTCACTCACTGTGACCTCTATCCCCACCCATATATCACTCCTCCCTCACTGTGACCTCTATCCTCACCCATATATCACTCCTTCTCACTGTGACCTCTATCCTCACCCATATATCACTCCTCCCTCACTGTGACCTCTATCCTCACCCATATATCACTCCTCCCTCACTGTGACCTCTATCCCCACCCATATATCACTCCTCCCTCACTGTGACCTCTATCCCCACCCATATATCACTCCTCCATCACTGTGACCTCTATCCCCACCCATATATCACCCCTCCATCACTGTGACCTCTATCCTCACCCATATATCACTCCTCCATCACTGTGACCTCTATCCTCACCCATATATCACTCCTCCATCACTGTGACCTCTATCCTCACCCATATATCACTCCTCCATCACTGTGACTTCTATCCCCACCCATATATCACTCCTCCATCACTGTGACCTCTATCCCTACCCATATATCACTCCTCCATCACTGTGACCTCTATCCCTACCCATATATCACTCCTCCATCACTGTGACCTCTATCCTCACCCATATATCACTCCTCCATCACTGTGACCTCTATCCCCACCCATATATCACTCCTCCATCACTGTGACCTCTATCCCCTCCCATATATCACTCCTCCATCACTGTGACCTCTATCCTCACCCATATATCACTCCTCCATCACTGTGACCTCTATCCTCACCCATATATCACTCCTCCATCACTGTGACCTCTATCCTCACCCATATATCACTCCTCCCTCACTGTGACCTCTATCCCCTCCCATATATGATTGTAATGTATCGGTATCCTTGTAGATGTAGAGGCATTTTTCAAAGGGGTTTATTTTTTGGAAAACTATATTTCTTCAGGTTCCATAGGGGGTCCACAGGGTTGACCTTGGGGTATAGCTGGATCTGGATCCACGGGCACTACGCAGTTAAAGCTTTGCTGCTCCCAGGATGCACTGGGTCCATCCTCCTCTATACCCCGCCCCCGAGCCACAGGCACCTCAGTTTAAGTTGGTGCCCGGCCAAAGTCAGGTCACTGTTTGCGCAGGGGGCTGATTAGCAGCCTCTAAACTACTTTTTATTTTTAAGAGTTTTAATTTACTTTACTTTTAAACTCTTCAGAGCAGGCAGCATCAGACTGTCCATAGGACGTCCAAGCTGCTGCTCCATCACCTGGCCAGCACCGCAACGCCAGTACAGATCTGGGGATCTCGGCAGCACCCCAGAGTCTGTGCTAGCCGGACTCTGCGGGCTCCCCGGACTGCTGCCGGGTGTACGGGGACAGGTAAGGTCGTGGGTTACGCGTATAAATGCAGTCTGACTCCGGTCTCTGGGGACAGACCGGCGGCGGGCCTTATGGGGTTACCACAAACAGCCATCCTCCCTCGCAGGGCCTCAGACTGTTACGCCCTATCAGGGGTTAACGTTCTATATGCAGTCTCCAGTGACTGAACAGTCTGTCATTCCCTTCCAGGGACTTCCGCAAGCTGGTCAGTCACCTTGGGAGGATGTGTTCTTTAGTTCAGTCCTGAGTTTGGGGCCTCATCTTCGGCCTTTCAGACCATGCTACGGAGTGAAAAGCCTCAGAGGCGTCTAAACGCCCTGTTATGTCATCCCAGTCTACGCAACAATCAGACACGGACGCCTCTTCGGATGCTGGGGAAATGCCTGAGGTATGTGATTCGGATTCCTTTGTCCGGGAGGTGGAACCGAAATCTATTAATGTGCCGGGATTGGTAAGGGCATTGCGATCCATTCTTGACATAGAGGATGACGTTCCGGCCCCTAAATCCAAATACCCGAATTTCAAACAGGCAAAAGTAACGGCAGTTTTTCCTCTCTGCCATGTGGTCTGTCAGCTGGTCAATCACCTAGTAAGAGGTTTCAGCTGCAAAAAGTTTTAGGTTCCAGTTATCCGTTTCCTGCAGGTCATTGCAAAAAGTGGGAATCACTGCCTGCGGTAGATTCTCGTGTTACTCGTTTAATCAAGAGTGCTACACTGCTTAAGCCGTCCATTTCATACCTGAAAGATTCCACAGACAGGAAAGTGGAGACTTGCTTGAAATCATTCTATCCTCTCTCAGGGGCTGTGGCCCGTTCGTTCATGGCCATCTCCTGGGTGGCTAAGACCATTGAGAGCTGGGCCAATGTGCTGGAGGATACTTTCCCTGAGGAGGCTCCTGAGGCTCAGAGAGCTTTAGTAGGCCAGATGAGAGATGCTGCCGCCTATATTGGTGAGGCGGCTTTGGATGCCAGTCTACTGACCTTCAGAGTCTCAGCCGCAGCTGTGTCTGCTCGCCGCTCTTTGTGATTAAGCTCCTGGAGGGCGGATGCTGATTCCAAAAAGGGCCTGGAGGCCCATGCCCTTGAATGGGGAGATATTGTTTGGCCCAGACCTGGACAAAATTGCAGACACTCTGGCAAAGTCTTGTCAGCTTTTCTGCCATCAGCAGCTGCGCCTTCAAAGGCTTGGACCTCTGCATTTCATTCCTTTCGTTCTAAGGGGAAGTCCAAAGGTCAGTCCTTTCCTAGACAGTCGGCGGCCAAGTCAACCCCTAAGCCTAAGAAAAAAGCCTGGAGCGCCAGACGCCCTACTTCCAAGACGGAGGATAAATCCTCAGCCTGATGGGACGGGCGTCCCCCTGGGGGATCTCAGAGTGGGAGGCTGACTTCTTCAATTTACCCAGTGCTGGTGCAATACCACCACAGATGCTTGGGTAAAAGAAGTGGTATCTCAGGGTTACATCCTCTCCTTTCGTCACAGACCTCCCCACCAGTTTTTCTGCACGAATCCTCCTCTGGACGAGACCAAGGGTTTGAAGATTCAGGGAGCCATAGAGTCGCTGAAAGCAGGGGTCATTGTTTCAACTCCGCTTTCACAGCGCGGGACTGGTTACTATTCTACTCTTTCTGGTTCAGAAACCCAATGGGTCTCATTGGCCTATCCTCAATCTAAAGTCTCTGAACAAGTTCCTCAGAGTGCCCAAATTCAGGATGGAAACTTTGCGTTCCATCATTCTGGCTATGGAACCTGGGGACTACATGGTCTCACTGGACATTCAGGACGCCTACCTTCATGTACCCATAGCACCTTCCCACCAGCGGTATCTGCGGTTTGCTATACTGCAGCAACACTTCCAGTTTCTGGCGCTGCCCTTTGACCTCTCCACGGCTCCAAGGGTATTTACCAAGATTATGGCTGCCCATCTACGCAGTCAGGGTATATGGCTTGTGCCGTATCTCATCGACATCCTATTGCTGGCGAGCTCTCCGGAAGTACTTCTACGACATCTACACCTGACGATTGCTTGTCTGCAAGTGTATGGGTGGCTGATAAATTCTAAAAGGTCCTCCCTAATTCCCTCAGAGGATAGTTCATTTGGGTGCCCTTCTGGATTTTCATCAGCAGAGGATCTTTCTAACCCCAGAAAAGATCTCCCTGCAACTGTGGGTGCACAGTTGCTGGGTGTCGGTTCACTCGGCAATGCGGGTTCTAGGGTCCATGGTGTCCATGATCAACATGGTGGAATATGCCCAGTTCCATTCCAGGCCCATGCAGGGGCTGATTCTATCCAAATGGAACGGGTTACCACACCGGATCAGGACTCAGATGCTGGTGTTGTATCGGGAGGTGCGCCTGTCTGTCTTGGTGGCTTCAGACATCTCATCTCACCAGGGGTCGACCCTTTTTGGATCCTGGACTGGGTTCTGCTCACAACAGATGCCAGTCTCGGGTTGGGGTGCAGTGACAGGTCCACATTCGCTTCAAGGCCATTGGACAGCGGAAGAAGCAGTTCTCCCAATCAACATTCTGGAACTTCGGGCCGTGTACAGGGCCTTCCAGTTGTCAAGTCACGTTCTTCAAGGAAAAGCCATGCAGGTTCAGTCCAGCAACGCCACCACGGTGGCGTCCATCAACCATCAAGGGGGCACTCGCAGTCGAGCAGCAATGACCAAGGTGTCACGCATCCTGTCTCGGGCGGAGTGCCACCTTCCGGCCATTTCGGCAGTGTTCATTCCAGGAGTCCTCAATTGGGAAGCGGAATGGTCTCTTCACGAAGAATGTGATTCAACTCCTTGTGGACAAATGGGGCCTCCCACAATCACAAGTTGCCAGTGTACGGGTCCAGAACAAGAGATGCCGAAGCAAGCTTGGTGGACGCTCTGTCGGTGAAGTGGACCTTCCAGTTTGCGTATCTATTCCCTCTGATATCCCTGCTTCTTCTAGTTCTTCGGAAATTCAAGCAGGAAGGCAGCACAATTCTGCTGGTGGCTCCGGCTTGGCCCAGACGTCCTTGGTACTCAGATCTTCAGAGTCTCTCCATCGAGAGTTCCTACTGCCTCTAAGTCTGGACCTGTTGTCTCAGGGTCCCTGCCTTTACCCGGATCTGGGTCGTCTGTCTTTGACGGCGTGGCTCTTCAGTTATCCATCTTAAGGTCCAAGGGCTTCTCTAGCTCTTTCATAAGCACGATGCTGCGGGCACGCAAGCCTGCCTCAGCCAGGATACCAGAGTGTGGCATACATATTTTCAATGGTGTGGCACGAGAAATTACAATCCTCAAGTGTTTCATGTTTCTAGGATTTTGGCATTCCTACAGTCTGCTTTGGACCTCTGCCTACGCCTGACATCCTTAAAAGCATGTTTCTGCACTGTCTGTGTGGTTCCAGTGAAGGATAGCTCCGCTACCGGATATCTGCACTTTTTTCCAAGGTGCTCTCAGGATTCAGCCTCCCTTTGTTCCCCAGTGGCTCCTTGGGATTTGGCAGTGGTTCTTCAGGCCCTCCATTTGAACCACTAGAGTCGGTGGAACTCAAGTGGTTGAAGAATAACACTTTCCGCCCTTAATTGGACTGCTTTGGGACATCCCCAAGGTCAACCCTATGGACCCTGAAGAACGTGAGAGCTATGGTAAGAACTTACCCTTGTTAACGTTCTTCGTAGTCCATAGGGTCCACAGGGCACCCGCCCTGACGCACCTGGCTTCATATGGGCTGTGTATAGTCACCGGTTTTCCGTCTCCTTTTCTGTGAGTATGGTTCTTGTGTGTTCCAGTATTCCTTCTCTCTGTTGTTCCTCTTCTGGCTTTGGCTACTTACCAGCTGAGGTGCCTGTGGCCCGAGAGCGGGGTATAGAGGAGTCCATACCCAGTACATCCTGGGAGCTAAAGCTTAGGGTGCCCGTGGATCCAGATATACCCCAAGGTCAACCCTGTGGACCCTATTGACTTCGAAAAAAGAGATAACCAGGTTCTTAACATGTCTCTCATTTTCCTAATATTTTGTTTACAGCTTGTAAGAGGTTCTGTTGTTTTTATTGCTTCTTGTTGCTAATTTAGCTACGTTGTTTCAGCTCTTATGTGCTAAAATTCTTTGTGTTTATAGCTGTGAAATGTTGGTATGTGTGTGATGCCTAATGATTTGGGGAAGTAGGTTGGAGTTGTGCGATGCTCTGTGTATGGGAACAGGAAATAATTGTGTGTAATAGCCGTCCTGCAGCACATTGGTGATCGGTACGGGCTGTAATCTCCCTCTAGGCTGGTGCAGGCTCACATTACAGTGTAGGTGGTTGGGGGCGCTCCCTTGTGCTTCGTCGGGAGGTGCTGCAGGGTAGTGGAGTTCCGTGCCTTGTCTCAGAATCATGTGTAGATCGTCCTTCAGTACACCTGTATCGCTAGACTGGGGTAAATGTAATAGCCTGCAAATAGCAGGGATCTGCCCCATGTTATAAAGTGGCAATCGTTTACCAGGCAAGACCACCATGGGGAAGAATCGCTTATGCCTGCGACTCGCTGGCAATTACACCCTCCTCCCCCTCCCCTGATAGGTATATGTGGAGAACTGACAGGGAATAGCCCCAAATCTGAGGACTTTCTTTTGTACTGATGATTGAGCGGCTGTTTCTTCTTACAGGAAATTGTCCCTTCTGCAGCCTCCCATCGCTTCTGCAAAGATCTTCTATGATCCAGACCCGACCGATGACCTAGACGATGAGGATCCGGACGATGACCTTGATGTGTAGTTACAATAACTTGTGTATTTATAAGGAATATCTTTTGTATAACTCTGTGAATAAAGTCCTGTATATTGTAATGATGGAGCTGCTCCCCTTCCTCTAATACTCTGTATTTCATAGTGCCCCGTCACACGTACTCTGCTCCCCTCCCTCTAATACCCTGTAATGTGCTGTATGTCATAGTGCCCCGTCACACGTACTCTGCTCCCCTCCCTCTAATACCCTGTAATGTGCTGTATGTCATAGTGCCCCGTCACACGTACTCTGCTCCCCTCCCTCTAATACCCTGTAATGTGCTGTATGTCATAGTGCCCCGTCACACGTCCTCTGCTCCCCTCCCTCTAATACCCTGTAATGTGCTGTATGTCATAGTGCCCCGTCACACGTACTCTGCTCCCCTCCCTCTAATACCCTGTAATGTGCTGTATGTCATAGTGCCCCGTCACACGTACTCTGCTCCTCTCCCTCTAATACCCTGTATGTCATAGTGCCCCGTCACACGTACTCTGCTCCTCTCCCTCTAATACCCTGTAATGTGCTGTATGTCATAGTGCCCCGTCACACGTACTGTGCTCCCCTCCCTCTAATACCCTGTAATGTGCTGTATGTCATAGTGCCCCGTCACACGTCCTCTGCTCCCCTCCCTCTAATACCCTGTAATGTGCTGTATGTCATAGTGCCCCGTCACACGTACTCTGCTCCCCTCCCTCTAATACCCTGTAATGTGCTGTATGTCATAGTGCCCCGTCACACGTACTCTGCTCCTCTCCCTCTAATACCCTGTATGTCATAGTGCCCCGTCACACGTACTCTGCTCCTCTCCCTCTAATACCCTGTAATGTGCTGTATGGCATAGTGCCCCGTCACACGTACTCTGCTCCCCTCCCTCTAATACCTTGTAATGTGCTGTATGTCATAGTGCCCCGTCACACGGACTCTGCTCCCCTCCCTCTAATACCCTGTAATGTGCTGTATGTCATAGTGCCCCGTCACACGTACTCTGCTCCCCTCCCTCTAATCCCCTGTAATGTGCTGTATGTCATAGTGCCCCGTCACACGTACTCTGCTCCCCTCCCTCTAATACCCTGTAATGTGCTGTATGTCATAATGTGCTGTATGTCATAGTGCCCCGTCTCACGTACTCTGCTCCCCTCCCTCTAATACCCTGTAATGTGCTGTATGTCATAGTGCCCCGTCACACGTACTCTGCTCCCCTCCCTCTAATACCCTGTAATGTGCTGTATGTCATAATGTGCTGTATGTCATAGTGCCCTGTCACACGTCCTCTGCTCCCCTCCCTCTAATACCCTGTAATGTGCTGTATGTCATAGTGCCCTCACACGTACTCTGCTCCCCTCCCTCTAATCCCCTGTAATGTGCTGTATGTCATAGTGCCCCGTCACACGTACTCTGCTCCCCTCCCTCTAATCCCCTGTAATGTGCTGTATGTCATAGTGCCCCGTCACACGTACTCTGCTCCTCTCCCTCTAATACCCTGTATGTCATAGTGCCCCGTCACACGTACTCTGCTCCTCTCCCTCTAATACCCTGTAATGTGCTGTATGGCATAGTGCCCCGTCACACGTACTCTGCTCCCCTCCCTCTAATACCCTGTAATGTGCTGTATGTCATAGTGCCCCGTCACACGGACTCTGCTCCCCTCACTCTAATACCCTGTAATGTGCTGTATGTCATAGTGCCCCGTCACACGTCCTCTGCTCCCCTCCCTCTAATACCCTGTAATGTGCTGTATGTCATATTGCCCCGTCTCACGTACTCTGCTCCCCTCCCTGTAATACCCTGTAATACTCTGTATGTCATAGTGCCCCGTCACACGTACTATGCTCCCCTCCCTCTAATACCCTGTAATGTGCTGTATGGTCATAGTGCCCCGTCACATGTCCTCTGCTCCCCTCCCTCTAATACCCTGTAATACGCTGTATGTCATAGTGCCCCGTCACACGTACTCTGCTCCCCTCCCTCTAATACCCTGTAATGTGCTGTATGTCATAGTGCCCCGTCACACGTACTCTGCTCCCCTCCCTCTAATAGCCTGTAATGTGCTGTATGTCATAGTGCCCCATCACACGTACTCTGCTCCCCTCCCTCTAATACCCTGTAATGTGCTGTATGTCATATTGCCCCGTCTCACGTACTCTGCTCCCCTCCCTGTAATACCCTGTAATACTCTGTATGTCATAGTGCCCCGTCACACGTACTCTGCTCCCCTCCCTCTAATACCCTGTAATGTGCTGTATGGTCATAGTGCCCCGTCACATGTCCTCTGCTCCCCTCCCTCTAATACCCTGTAATACGCTGTATGTCATAGTGCCCCATCACACGTACTCTGCTCCCCTCCCTCTAATACCCTGTAATGTGCTGTATGTCATAGTGCCCCATCACACGTACTCTGCTCCCCTCCCTCTAATACCCTGTAATGTGCTGTGTCATAGTGCCCCGTCACACGTACTCTGCTCCCCTCCCTCTAATACCCTGTAATGTGCTGTATGTCATAGTGCCCCGTCACACGTACTCTGCTCCTCTCCCTCTAATACCCTGTATGTCATAGTGCCCCGTCACACGTACTCTGCTCCTCTCCCTCTAATACCCTGTAATGTGCTGTATGTCATAGTGCCCCGTCACACGTACTGTGCTCCCCTCCCTCTAATACCCTGTAATGTGCTGTATGTCATAGTGCCCCGTCACACGTCCTCTGCTCCCCTCCCTCTAATACCCTGTAATGTGCTGTATGTCATAGTGCCCCGTCACACGTACTCTGCTCCCCTCCCTCTAATACCCTGTAATGTGCTGTATGTCATAGTGCCCCGTCACACGTACTCTGCTCCTCTCCCTCTAATACCCTGTATGTCATAGTGCCCCGTCACACGTACTCTGCTCCTCTCCCTCTAATACCCTGTAATGTGCTGTATGGCATAGTGCCCCGTCACACGTACTCTGCTCCCCTCCCTCTAATACCTTGTAATGTGCTGTATGTCATAGTGCCCCGTCACACGGACTCTGCTCCCCTCCCTCTAATACCCTGTAATGTGCTGTATGTCATAGTGCCCCGTCACACGTACTCTGCTCCCCTCCCTCTAATCCCCTGTAATGTGCTGTATGTCATAGTGCCCCGTCACACGTACTCTGCTCCCCTCCCTCTAATACCCTGTAATGTGCTGTATGTCATAATGTGCTGTATGTCATAGTGCCCCGTCTCACGTACTCTGCTCCCCTCCCTCTAATACCCTGTAATGTGCTGTATGTCATAGTGCCCCGTCACACGTACTCTGCTCCCCTCCCTCTAATACCCTGTAATGTGCTGTATGTCATAATGTGCTGTATGTCATAGTGCCCTGTCACACGTCCTCTGCTCCCCTCCCTCTAATACCCTGTAATGTGCTGTATGTCATAGTGCCCTCACACGTACTCTGCTCCCCTCCCTCTAATCCCCTGTAATGTGCTGTATGTCATAGTGCCCCGTCACACGTACTCTGCTCCCCTCCCTCTAATCCCCTGTAATGTGCTGTATGTCATAGTGCCCCGTCACACGTACTCTGCTCCTCTCCCTCTAATACCCTGTATGTCATAGTGCCCCGTCACACGTACTCTGCTCCTCTCCCTCTAATACCCTGTAATGTGCTGTATGGCATAGTGCCCCGTCACACGTACTCTGCTCCCCTCCCTCTAATACCCTGTAATGTGCTGTATGTCATAGTGCCCCGTCACACGGACTCTGCTCCCCTCACTCTAATACCCTGTAATGTGCTGTATGTCATAGTGCCCCGTCACACGTCCTCTGCTCCCCTCCCTCTAATACCCTGTAATGTGCTGTATGTCATATTGCCCCGTCTCACGTACTCTGCTCCCCTCCCTGTAATACCCTGTAATACTCTGTATGTCATAGTGCCCCGTCACACGTACTATGCTCCCCTCCCTCTAATACCCTGTAATGTGCTGTATGGTCATAGTGCCCCGTCACATGTCCTCTGCTCCCCTCCCTCTAATACCCTGTAATACGCTGTATGTCATAGTGCCCCGTCACACGTACTCTGCTCCCCTCCCTCTAATACCCTGTAATGTGCTGTATGTCATAGTGCCCCGTCACACGTACTCTGCTCCCCTCCCTCTAATAGCCTGTAATGTGCTGTATGTCATAGTGCCCCATCACACGTACTCTGCTCCCCTCCCTCTAATACCCTGTAATGTGCTGTATGTCATATTGCCCCGTCTCACGTACTCTGCTCCCCTCCCTGTAATACCCTGTAATACTCTGTATGTCATAGTGCCCCGTCACACGTACTCTGCTCCCCTCCCTCTAATACCCTGTAATGTGCTGTATGGTCATAGTGCCCCGTCACATGTCCTCTGCTCCCCTCCCTCTAATACCCTGTAATACGCTGTATGTCATAGTGCCCCATCACACGTACTCTGCTCCCCTCCCTCTAATACCCTGTAATGTGCTGTATGTCATAGTGCCCCATCACACGTACTCTGCTCCCCTCCCTCTAATACCCTGTAATGTGCTGTGTCATAGTGCCCCGTCACACGTACTCTGCTCCCCTCCCTCTAATACCCTGTAATGTGCTGTATGTCATAGTGCCCCGTCACACGTACTCTGCTCCTCTCCCTCTAATACCCTGTATGTCATAGTGCCCCGTCACACGTACTCTGCTCCCCTCCCTCTAATACCCTGTAATGTGCTGTATGTCATAGTGCCCCGTTACACGTACTCTGCTCCCCTCCCTCTAATACCCTGTAATGTGCTGTATGTCATAGTGCCCCGTCACACGTACTCTGCTCCTCTCCCTCTAATACCCTGTAATGTGCTGTATGTCATAGTGCCCCGTCACACGTACTCTGCTCCCCTCCCTCTAATACCCTGTATTGTGCTGTATGTCATAGTGCCCCGTCACACGTACTCTGCTCCCCTCCCTCTAATACCCTGTAATGTGCTGTATGTCATAATGTGCTGTATGTCATAGTGCCCTGTCACTCTTCCTCTGCTCCCCTCCCTCTAATACCCTGTAATGTACTGTATGTCATAGTGCCCCGTCACACGTCCTCTGCTCCCCTCCCTCTAATACCATGTAATGTGCTGTATATCATAGTGCCCCGTCACACGTACTCTGCTCCCCTCCCTCTAATACCGTGTAATGTGCTGTATGTCATAGTGCCCCGTCACACGGACTCTGCTCCCCTCCCTCTAATACCCTGTAATGTGCTGTATGTCATAGTGCCCCGTCACACGTACTCTGCTCCCCTCCCTCTAATCCCCTGTAATGTGCTGTATGTCATAGTGCCCCGTCACACGTACTCTGCTCCCCTCCCTCTAATACCCTGTAATGTGCTGTATGTCATAGTGCCCCGTCACACGTCCTCTGCTCCCCTCCCTCTAATACCCTGTAATGTGCTGTATGTCATAGTGCCCCGTCACACGTACTCTGCTCCCCTCCCTCTAATACCCTGTAATGTGCTGTATGTCATAGTGCCCCGTCACACGTACTCTGCTCCCCTCCCCCTATTACCCTGTAATGTGCTGTATGTCATAGCGCCCCGTCACACATACTGTGCTCCCCTCCCTCTAATACCCTGTAATGTGCTGTATGTCATAGTGCCCCGTCACACGTCCTCTGCTCCCCTCCCTCTAATACCCTGTAATGTGCTGTATGTCATAGTGCCCCGTCACACGTCCTCTGCTCCCCTCCCTCTAATACCCTGTAATGTGCTGTATGTCATAGTGCCCCGTCACACGTACTCTGCTCCCCTCCCTCTAATACCCTGTAATGTGCTGTATGTCATAGTGCCCCGTCACACGTCCTCTGCTCCCCTCCCTCTAATACCCTGTAATGTGCTGTATGTCATAGTGCTCCGTCACACGTACTCTGCTCCCCTCCCTCTAATACCCTGTAATGTGCTGTATGTCATAGTGCCCCGTCACACGTCCTCTGCTCCCCTCCCTCTAATACCCTGTAATGTGCTGTATGTCATAGTGCCCCGTCACACGTACTCTGTTCCCCTCCCTCTAATACCCTGTAATGTGCTGTATGTCATAGTGCCCCGTCACACGTACTCTGCTCCCCTCCCTCTAATACCCTGTAATGTGCTGTATTATCATAGTGCCCCGTCACACGTACTCTGCTCCCCTCCCTCTAATACCCTGTAATGTGCTGTATGTCATAGCGCCCCGTCACACGTACTCTGTTCCCCTCCCTCTAATACCCTGTAATGTGCTGTATGTCATAGTGCCCCGTCACACGTACTCTGCTCCCCTCCCTCTAATACCCTGTAATGTGCTGTATGTCATAGTGCCCCGTCACACGTACTCTGCTCCCCTCCCTCTAATCCCCTGTAATGTGCTGTATGTCATAGTGCCCCGTCACACGTACTCTGCTCCCCTCCCTCTAATACCCTGTAATGTGCTGTATGTCATAATGTGCTGTATGTCATAGTGCCCCGTCACACGTACTCTGCTCCCCTCCCTCTAATACCCTGTAATGTGCTGTATGTCATAGTGCCCGTCACACGTACTCTGCTCCCCTCCCTCTAATCCCCTGTAATGTGCTGTATGTCATAGTGCCCCGTCACACGTACTCTGCTCCCCTCCCTCTAATACCCTGTAATGTGCTGTATGTCATAATGTGCTGTATGTCATAGTGCCCCGTCACACGTACTCTGCTCCCCTACCTCTAATACCCTGTAATGTGCTGTATGTCATAGTGCCCCGTCACACGTACTCTGCTCCCCTCCCTCTAATACCCTGTAATGTGCTGTATGTCATAATGTGCTGTATGTCATAGTGCCCTGTCACACGTCCTCTGCTCCCCTCCCTCTAATACCCTGTAATGTGCTGTATGTCATAGTGCCCCGTCACACGTACTCTGCTCCCCTCCCTCTAATACCCTGTAGTGTGCTGTATGTCATAGTGCCCCGTCACACGTCCTCTGCTCCCCTCCCTCTAATACCCTGTACTGTGCTGTATGTCATAGTGCCCCGTCACACGTACTCTGCTCCCCTCCCTCTAATACCCTGTAATGTGCTGTATATCATAGTGCCCCGTCACACGTACTCTGCTCCCCTCCCTCTAATACCCTGTAATGTGCTGTATGTCATAGTGCCTCGTCACACGTACTCTGCTCCCCTCCCCCTATTACCCTGTAATGTGCTGTATGTCATAGCGCCCCGTCACACGTACTGTGCTCCCCTCCCTCTAATACCCTGTAATGTGCTGTATGTCATAGTGCCCCGTCACACGTACTCTGCTCCCCTCCCTCTAATACCCTGTAATGTGCTGTATGTCATAGTGCCCCGTCACACGTACTCTGCTCCCCTCCCTCTAATACTCTGTAATGTGCTGTATGTCATAGTGCCCCGTCCCACGTACTCTGCTCCTCTCCCTCTAATCCCCTGTAATGTGCTGTATGTCATAGTAACCCGTCACACGTTCTCTGCTCCCCTCCCTCTAATACCCTGTAATGTGCTGTATGTCATATTGCCTCGTCACACGTCCTCTGCTCCCCTCCCTCTAATACCCTGTAATGTGCTGTATGTCATAGTGCCCCGTCACACGTACTCTGCTCCCCTCCCTCTAATACCCTGTAATGTGCTGTATGGTCATATTGCCCCGTCACACGTACTCTGCTCCCCTCCCTCTAATACCCTGTAATGTGCTGTATGGTCATATTGCCCCGTCACACGTACTCTGCTCCCCTCCCTCTAATACCCTGTAATGTGCTGTATGGTCATATTTCCCCGTCACACGTATTCTGCTCCCCTCCCTCTAATACCCTGTAATACGCTGTATGTCATAGTGCCTCGTCACACGTACTCTGCTCCCCTCCCTCTAATACCCTGTAATGTGCTGTATGTCATAGTGCCCCATCACATGTACTCTGCTCCCCTCCCTCTAATACCCTGTAATGTGCTGTATGGTCATAGTGCCCCGTCACATGTCCTCAGCTCCCCTCCCTCTAATACCCTGTAATGTGCTGTATGTCATATTGCCCCGTCACACGTACTCTGCTCCCCTCCCTCTAATACCCTGTAATACTCTGTATGTCATAGTGCCCCGTCACACGTACTCTGCTCCCCTCCCTCTAATACCCTGTAATGTGCTGTATGGTCATAGTGCCTCGTCACATGTCCTCTGCTCCCCTCCCTCTAATACCCTGTAATACTCTGTATGTCATAGTGCCCCGTCACACGTACTCTGCTCCCCTCCCTCTAATACCCTGTAATGTGCTGTATGTCATAGTGCCCCGTCACACGGACTCTGCTTCCCTCCCTCTAATACCCTGTAATGCGCTGTATGTCATAGTGCCCCGTCACACGTACTCTGCTCGCCTCCCTCTAATACCCTGTATGTCATAGTGCCCCGTCACGCGTACTCTGCTCCCCTCCCTCTAATACCCTGTAATGTGCTGTATGTCATAGTGCCCCGTCACACGTACTCTGCTCCCCTCCCTGTAATGTGCTGTATGTCATAGTGCCCCGTCACACGTACTCTGCTCCCCTCCCTCTAATACCCTGTATATCATAGTGCCCCGTCACACGTACTCTGCTCCCCTCCCTCTAATACCCTGCAATGTGCTGTATGTCATAGTGCCCCGTCACACTTACTCTGCTCCCCTCCCTCTAATACCCTGTATGTCATGGTGCCCGTCACACGTACTCTGCTCCCCTCCCTCTAATACCCTGTAATGTGCTCTATGTCATATTGCCCCGTCACACGTCCTCTGCTCCCCTCTCTCTAATACCCTGTAATGTGCTGTATGTCATAGTGCCCCGTCACACGTACTCTGCTCCCCTCCCTCTAATACCCTGTATTGTGCTGTATGTCATAGTGCCCCGTCACACGTACTCTGCTCCCCTCCCTCTAATACCCTGTAATGTGCTGTATGTCATAATGTGCTGTATGTCATAGTGCCCTGTCACTCTTCCTCTGCTCCCCTCCCTCTAATACCCTGTAATGTACTGTATGTCATAGTGCCCCGTCACACGTCCTCTGCTCCCCTCCCTCTAATACCATGTAATGTGCTGTATATCATAGTGCCCCGTCACACGTACTCTGCTCCCCTCCCTCTAATACCGTGTAATGTGCTGTATGTCATAGTGCCCCGTCACACGGACTCTGCTCCCCTCCCTCTAATACCCTGTAATGTGCTGTATGTCATAGTGCCCCGTCACACGTACTCTGCTCCCCTCCCTCTAATCCCCTGTAATGTGCTGTATGTCATAGTGCCCCGTCACACGTACTCTGCTCCCCTCCCTCTAATACCCTGTAATGTGCTGTATGTCATAGTGCCCCGTCACACGTCCTCTGCTCCCCTCCCTCTAATACCCTGTAATGTGCTGTATGTCATAGTGCCCCGTCACACGTACTCTGCTCCCCTCCCTCTAATACCCTGTAATGTGCTGTATGTCATAGTGCCCCGTCACACGTACTCTGCTCCCCTCCCCCTATTACCCTGTAATGTGCTGTATGTCATAGCGCCCCGTCACACATACTGTGCTCCCCTCCCTCTAATACCCTGTAATGTGCTGTATGTCATAGTGCCCCGTCACACGTCCTCTGCTCCCCTCCCTCTAATACCCTGTAATGTGCTGTATGTCATAGTGCCCCGTTACACGTCCTCTGCTCCCCTCCCTCTAATACCCTGTAATGTGCTGTATGTCATAGTGCCCCGTCACACGTACTCTGCTCCCCTCCCTCTAATACCCTGTAATGTGCTGTATGTCATAGTGCCCCGTCACACGTCCTCTGCTCCCCTCCCTCTAATACCCTGTAATGTGCTGTATGTCATAGTGCTCCGTCACACGTACTCTGCTCCCCTCCCTCTAATACCCTGTAATGTGCTGTATGTCATAGTGCCCCGTCACACGTCCTCTGCTCCCCTCCCTCTAATACCCTGTAATGTGCTGTATGTCATAGTGCCCCGTCACACGTACTCTGTTCCCCTCCCTCTAATACCCTGTAATGTGCTGTATGTCATAGTGCCCCGTCACACGTACTCTGCTCCCCTCCCTCTAATACCCTGTAATGTGCTGTATGTCATAGTGCCCCGTCACACGTACTCTGCTCCCCTCCCTCTAATACCCTGTAATGTGCTGTATGTCATAGCGCCCCGTCACACGTACTCTGTTCCCCTCCCTCTAATACCCTGTAATGTGCTGTATGTCATAGTGCCCCGTCACACGTACTCTGCTCCCCTCCCTCTAATACCCTGTAATGTGCTGTATGTCATAGTGCCCCGTCACACGTACTCTGCTCCCCTCCCTCTAATCCCCTGTAATGTGCTGTATGTCATAGTGCCCCGTCACACGTACTCTGCTCCCCTCCCTCTAATACCCTGTAATGTGCTGTATGTCATAATGTGCTGTATGTCATAGTGCCCCGTCACACGTACTCTGCTCCCCTCCCTCTAATACCCTGTAATGTGCTGTATGTCATAGTGCCCGTCACACGTACTCTGCTCCCCTCCCTCTAATCCCCTGTAATGTGCTGTATGTCATAGTGCCCCGTCACACGTACTCTGCTCCCCTCCCTCTAATACCCTGTAATGTGCTGTATGTCATAATGTGCTGTATGTCATAGTGCCCCGTCACACGTACTCTGCTCCCCTACCTCTAATACCCTGTAATGTGCTGTATGTCATAGTGCCCCGTCACACGTACTCTGCTCCCCTCCCTCTAATACCCTGTAATGTGCTGTATGTCATAATGTGCTGTATGTCATAGTGCCCTGTCACACGTCCTCTGCTCCCCTCCCTCTAATACCCTGTAATGTGCTGTATGTCATAGTGCCCCGTCACACGTACTCTGCTCCCCTCCCTCTAATACCCTGTAGTGTGCTGTATGTCATAGTGCCCCGTCACACGTCCTCTGCTCCCCTCCCTCTAATACCCTGTACTGTGCTGTATGTCATAGTGCCCCGTCACACGTACTCTGCTCCCCTCCCTCTAATACCCTGTAATGTGCTGTATGTCATAGTGCCCCGTCACACGTACTCTGCTCCCCTCCCTCTAATACCCTGTAATGTGCTGTATGTCATAGTGCCTCGTCACACGTACTCTGCTCCCCTCCCCCTATTACCCTGTAATGTGCTGTATGTCATAGCGCCCCGTCACACGTACTGTGCTCCCCTCCCTCTAATACCCTGTAATGTGCTGTATGTCATAGTGCCCCGTCACACGTACTCTGCTCCCCTCCCTCTAATACCCTGTAATGTGCTGTATGTCATAGTGCCCCGTCACACGTACTCTGCTCCCCTCCCTCTAATACCCTGTAATGTGCTGTATGTCATAGTGCCCCGTCCCACGTACTCTGCTCCTCTCCCTCTAATCCCCTCTAATGTGCTGTATGTCATAGTAACCCGTCACACGTTCTCTGCTCCCCTCCCTCTAATACCCTGTAATGTGCTGTATGTCATATTGCCTCGTCACACGTCCTCTGCTCCCCTCCCTCTAATACCCTGTAATGTGCTGTATGTCATAGTGCCCCGTCACACGTACTCTGCTCCCCTCCCTCTAATACCCTGTAATGTGCTGTATGTCATAGTGCCCCGTCACATGTACTCTGCTCCTCTCCCTCTAATACCCTGTATGTCATAGTGCCCCGTCACACGTACTCTGCTCCTCTCCTTCTAATACCCTGTAATGTGCTGTATGGCATAGTGCCCTGTCACACGTACTCTGCTCCCCTCCCTCTAATACCCTGTAATTTGCTGTATGTCATAGTGCCCCGTCACACGTACTCTGCTCCCCTCCCTCTAATACCCTGTAATGTGCTGTATGTCATAGTGCCCCATCACACGTACTCTGCTCCTCTCCCTCTAATACCCTGTATGTCATAGTGCCCCGTCACACGTACTCTGTTCCTCTCCCTCTAATACCCTGTAATGTGCTGTATGGCATAGTGCCCCATCACACGGACTCTGGTCCCCTCCCTCTAATACCCTGTAATGTGCTGTATGTCATATTGCCCCGTCTCACGTACTCTGCTCCCCTCCCTGTAATACCCTGTAATACTCTGTATGTCATAGTGCCCCGTCACACGTACTCTGCTCCCCTCCCTCTAATACCCTGTAATGTGCTGTATGGTCATAGTGCCCCGTCACATGTCCTCTGCTCCCCTCCCTCTAATACCCTGTAATACGCTGTATGTCATAGTGCCCCGTCACACGTGCTCTGCTCCCCTCCCTCTAATACCCTGTAATGTGCTGTATGTCATAGTGCCCCGTCACACGTACTCTGCTCCCCTCCCTCTAATACCCTGTAATGTGCTGTATGTCATAGTGCCCCGTCCCACGTACTCTGCTCCCCTCCCTCTAATCCCCTGTAATGTGCTGTATGTCATAGTAACCCGTCACACGTTCTCTGCTCCCCTCCCTCTAATACCCTGTAATGTGCTGTATGTCATATTGCCTCGTCACACGTCCTCTGCTCCCCTCCCTCTAATACCCTGTAATGTGCTGTATGTCATAGTGCCCCGTCACACGTACTCTGCTCCCCTCCCTCTAATACCCTGTAATGTGCTGTATGGTCATATTGCCCCGTCACACGTACTCTGCTCCCCTCCCTCTAATACCCTGTAATGTGCTGTATGGTCATATTGCCCCGTCACACGTACTCTGCTCCCCTCCCTCTAATACCCTGTAATGTGCTGTATGGTCATATTTCCCCGTCACACGTATTCTGCTCCCCTCCCTCTAATACCCTGTAATACGCTGTATGTCATAGTGCCTCGTCACACGTACACTGCTCCCCTCCCTCTAATACCCTGTAATGTGCTGTATGTCATAGTGCCCCGTCACACGTACTCTGCTCCCCTCCCTCTAATACCCTGTAATGTGCTGTATGGTCATAGTGCCCCGTCACATGTCCTCTGCTCCCCTCCCTCTAATACCCTGTATGTCATAGTGCCCCGTCACACGTACTCTGCTCCCCTCCCTCTAATACCCTGTAATGTGCTGTATGTCATAGTGCCCCATCACATGTACTCTGCTCCCCTCCCTCTAATACCCTGTAATGTGCTGTATGGTCATAGTGCCCCGTCACATGTCCTCAGCTCCCCTCCCTCTAATACCCTGTAATGTGCTGTATGTCATATTGCCCCGTCACACGTACTCTGCTCCCCTCCCTCTAATACCCTGTAATACTCTGTATGTCATAGTGCCCCGTCACACGTACTCTGCTCCCCTCCCTCTAATACCCTGTAATGTGCTGTATGGTCATAGTGCCTCGTCACATGTCCTCTGCTCCCCTCCCTCTAATACCCTGTAATACTCTGTATGTCATAGTGCCCCGTCACACGTACTCTGCTCCCCTCCCTCTAATACCCTGTAATGTGCTGTATGGTCATAGTGCCCCGTCACATGTCCTCTGCTCCCCTCCCTCTAATACCCTGTATGTCATAGTGCCCCGTCACACGTACTCTGCTCCCCTCCCTCTAATACCCTGTAATGTGCTGTATGGTCATAGTGCCCCGTCTCACGTTCTCTGCTCCCCTCCCTCTAATACCCTGTATGTCATAGTGCCCCGTCACACGTACTCTGCTCCCCTCCCTCTAATACCCTGTAATGTGCTGTATGTCATAGTGCCCCGTCACACGGACTCTGCTCCCCTCCCTCTAATACCCTGTAATGCGCTGTATGTCATAGTGCCCCGTCACACGTACTCTGCTCCCCTCCCTCTAATACCCTGTATGTCATAGTGCCCCGTCACGCGTACTCTGCTCCCCTCCCTCTAATACCCTGTAATGTGCTGTTTGTCATAGTGCCCCGTCACACGTACTCTGCTCCCCTCCCTGTAATGTGCTGTATGTCATAGTGCCCCGTCACACGTACTCTGCTCCCCTCCCTCTAATACCCTGTATATCATAGTGCCCCGTCACACGTACTCTGCTCCCCTCCCTCTAATACCCTGCAATGTGCTGTATGTCATAGTGCCCCATCACACTTACTCTGCTCCCCTCCCTCTAATACCCTGTATGTCATAGTGCCCCGTCACACGTACTCTGCTCCCCTCCCTCTAATACCCTGTAATGTGCTCTATGTCATATTGCCCCGTCACACGTCCTCTGCTCCCCTCTCTCTAATATCCTGTAATGTGCTGTATGTCATAGCGCCCCGTCACACGTACTCTGCTCCTCTCCCTCTAATACCCTGTAATGTGCTGTATGTCATAGTGCCCCGTCACACGTACTCTGTTCCCCTCCCTCTAATACCCTGTAATGTGCTGTATGTCATAGTGCCCCATCACACGTACTCTGCTCCCCTCCCTCTAATCCCCTGTAATGTGCTGTATGTCATAGTGCCCCGTCACACGTACTGTGCTCCCCTCCCTCTAATACCCTGTAATGTGCTGTATGTCATAGTGCCCCGTCACACGTACTCTGCTCCCCTCCCTCTAATACCCTGTAATGTGCTGTATGTCATAGTGCCCCGTCACACGTCCTCTGCTCCCCTCCCTCTAATACCCTGTAATGTGCTGTATGTCATATTGCCCCGTCTCACGTACTCTGCTCCCCTCCCTGTAATACCCTGTAATACTCTGTATGTCATAGTGCCCCGTCACACGTACTATGCTCCCCTCCCTCTAATACCCTGTAATGTGCTGTATGGTCATAGTGCCCCGTCACATGTCCTCTGCTCCCCTCCCTCTAATACCCTGTAATGTGCTGTATGTCATAGTGCCCCGTCACACGTCCTCTGCTCCCCTCCCTCTAATACCCTGTAATGTGCTGTATGTCATAGTGCCCCGTCACACGTACTCTGCTCCCCTCCCTCTAATCCCCTGTAATGTGCTGTATGTCATAGTGCCCCGTCACACGTACTCTGCTCCTCTCCCTCTAATACCCTGTATGTCATAGTGCCCCGTCACACGTACTCTGCTCCTCTCCCTCTAATACCCTGTAATGTGCTGTATGGCATAGTGGCCCGTCACACGTACTCTGCTCCCCTCCCTCTAATACCCTGTAATGTGCTGTATGTCATAGTGCTCCGTCACACGGACTCTGCTCCCCTCCCTCTAATACCCTGTAATGTGCTGTATGTCATAGTGCCCCGTCACACGTCCTCTGCTCCCCTCCCTCTAATACCCTGTAATGTGCTGTATGTCATATTGGCCCGTCTCACGTACTCTGCTCCCCTCCCTGTAATACCCTGTATGTCATAGTGCCCCGTCACACGTACTATGCTCCCCTCCCTCTAATACCCTGTAATGTGCTGTATGGTCATAGTGCCCCGTCACATGTCCTCTGCTCCCCTCCCTCTAATACCCTGTAATACGCTGTATGTCATAGTGCCCCATCACACGTACTCTGCTCCCCTCCCTCTAATACCCTGTAATGTGCTGTATGTCATAGTGCCCCGTCACACGTACTCTGCTCCCCTCCCTCTAATACCCTGTAATGTGCTGTATGTCATAGTGCCCCGTCACACGTACTCTGCTCCCCTCCCTCTAATCCCCTGTAATGTGCTGTATGTCATAGTGCCCCGTTACACGTACTCTGTTCCCCTCCCTCTAATACCCTGTAATGTGCTGTATGTCATAGTGCCCCGTCACATGTACTCTGCTCCTCTCCCTCTAATACCCTGTATGTCATAGTGCCCCGTCACACGTACTCTGCTCCTCTCCTTCTAATACCCTGTAATGTGCTGTATGGCATAGTGCCCTGTCACACGTACTCTGCTCCCCTCCCTCTAATACCCTGTAATTTGCTGTATGTCATAGTGCCCCGTCACACGTACTCTGCTCCCCTCCCTCTAATACCCTGTAATGTGCTGTATGTCATAGTGCCCCATCACACGTACTCTGCTCCTCTCCCTCTAATACCCTGTATGTCATAGTGCCCCGTCACACGTACTCTGTTCCTCTCCCTCTAATACCCTGTAATGTGCTGTATGGCATAGTGCCCCATCACACGGACTCTGGTCCCCTCCCTCTAATACCCTGTAATGTGCTGTATGTCATATTGCCCCGTCTCACGTACTCTGCTCCCCTCCCTGTAATACCCTGTAATACTCTGTATGTCATAGTGCCCCGTCACACGTACTCTGCTCCCCTCCCTCTAATACCCTGTAATGTGCTGTATGGTCATAGTGCCCCGTCACATGTCCTCTGCTCCCCTCCCTCTAATACCCTGTAATACGCTGTATGTCATAGTGCCCCGTCACACGTGCTCTGCTCCCCTCCCTCTAATACCCTGTAATGTGCTGTATGTCATAGTGCCCCGTCACACGTACTCTGCTCCCCTCCCTCTAATACCCTGTAATGTGCTGTATGTCATAGTGCCCCGTCCCACGTACTCTGCTCCCCTCCCTCTAATCCCCTGTAATGTGCTGTATGTCATAGTAACCCGTCACACGTTCTCTGCTCCCCTCCCTCTAATACCCTGTAATGTGCTGTATGTCATATTGCCTCGTCACACGTCCTCTGCTCCCCTCCCTCTAATACCCTGTAATGTGCTGTATGTCATAGTGCCCCGTCACACGTACTCTGCTCCCCTCCCTCTAATACCCTGTAATGTGCTGTATGGTCATATTGCCCCGTCACACGTACTCTGCTCCCCTCCCTCTAATACCCTGTAATGTGCTGTATGGTCATATTGCCCCGTCACACGTACTCTGCTCCCCTCCCTCTAATACCCTGTAATGTGCTGTATGGTCATATTTCCCCGTCACACGTATTCTGCTCCCCTCCCTCTAATACCCTGTAATACGCTGTATGTCATAGTGCCTCGTCACACGTACACTGCTCCCCTCCCTCTAATACCCTGTAATGTGCTGTATGTCATAGTGCCCCGTCACACGTACTCTGCTCCCCTCCCTCTAATACCCTGTAATGTGCTGTATGGTCATAGTGCCCCGTCACATGTCCTCTGCTCCCCTCCCTCTAATACCCTGTATGTCATAGTGCCCCGTCACACGTACTCTGCTCCCCTCCCTCTAATACCCTGTAATGTGCTGTATGTCATAGTGCCCCATCACATGTACTCTGCTCCCCTCCCTCTAATACCCTGTAATGTGCTGTATGGTCATAGTGCCCCGTCACATGTCCTCAGCTCCCCTCCCTCTAATACCCTGTAATGTGCTGTATGTCATATTGCCCCGTCACACGTACTCTGCTCCCCTCCCTCTAATACCCTGTAATACTCTGTATGTCATAGTGCCCCGTCACACGTACTCTGCTCCCCTCCCTCTAATACCCTGTAATGTGCTGTATGGTCATAGTGCCTCGTCACATGTCCTCTGCTCCCCTCCCTCTAATACCCTGTAATACTCTGTATGTCATAGTGCCCCGTCACACGTACTCTGCTCCCCTCCCTCTAATACCCTGTAATGTGCTGTATGGTCATAGTGCCCCGTCACATGTCCTCTGCTCCCCTCCCTCTAATACCCTGTATGTCATAGTGCCCCGTCACACGTACTCTGCTCCCCTCCCTCTAATACCCTGTAATGTGCTGTATGGTCATAGTGCCCCGTCTCACGTTCTCTGCTCCCCTCCCTCTAATACCCTGTATGTCATAGTGCCCCGTCACACGTACTCTGCTCCCCTCCCTCTAATACCCTGTAATGTGCTGTATGTCATAGTGCCCCGTCACACGGACTCTGCTCCCCTCCCTCTAATACCCTGTAATGCGCTGTATGTCATAGTGCCCCGTCACACGTACTCTGCTCCCCTCCCTCTAATACCCTGTATGTCATAGTGCCCCGTCACGCGTACTCTGCTCCCCTCCCTCTAATACCCTGTAATGTGCTGTTTGTCATAGTGCCCCGTCACACGTACTCTGCTCCCCTCCCTGTAATGTGCTGTATGTCATAGTGCCCCGTCACACGTACTCTGCTCCCCTCCCTCTAATACCCTGTATATCATAGTGCCCCGTCACACGTACTCTGCTCCCCTCCCTCTAATACCCTGCAATGTGCTGTATGTCATAGTGCCCCATCACACTTACTCTGCTCCCCTCCCTCTAATACCCTGTATGTCATAGTGCCCCGTCACACGTACTCTGCTCCCCTCCCTCTAATACCCTGTAATGTGCTCTATGTCATATTGCCCCGTCACACGTCCTCTGCTCCCCTCTCTCTAATATCCTGTAATGTGCTGTATGTCATAGCGCCCCGTCACACGTACTCTGCTCCTCTCCCTCTAATACCCTGTAATGTGCTGTATGTCATAGTGCCCCGTCACACGTACTCTGTTCCCCTCCCTCTAATACCCTGTAATGTGCTGTATGTCATAGTGCCCCATCACACGTACTCTGTTCCCCTCCCTCTAATACCCTGTAATGTGCTGTATGTCATAGTGCCCCGTCACACGTACTCTGCTCCCCTCCCTCTAATACCCTGTAATGTGCTGTATGTCATAGTGCCCCGTCACACGTACTCTGCTCCCCTCCCTCTAATCCCCTGTAATGTGCTGTATGTCATAGTGCCCCGTCACACGTACTCTGCTCCCCTCCCTCTAATCCCCTGTAATGTGCTGTATGTCATAGTGCCCCGTCACACGTACTCTGCTCCCCTCCCTCTAATACCCTGTAATGTGCTGTATGTCATAGTGCCCCGTCACACGTACTCTGCTCCCCTCCCTCTAATACCCTGTAATGTGCTGTATGTCATAGTGCCCCGTCACACGTACTCTGCTCCCCTCCCTCTAATACCCTGTAATGTGCTGTATGTCATAATGTGCTGTATGTCATAGTGCCCTGTCACACGTCCTCTGCTCCCCTCCCTCTAATACCCTGTAATGTACTGTATGTCATAGTGCCCCGTCACACGTCCTCTGCTCCCCTCCCTCTAATACCATGTAATGTGCTGTATATCATAGTGCCCCGTCACACGTACTCTGCTCCCCTCCCTCTAATACCCTGTAATGTGCTGTATGTCATAGTGCCCCGTCACACGTACTCTGCTCCCCTCCCCCTATTACCCTGTAATGTGCTGTATGTCATAGCGCCCCGTCACACGTACTGTGCTCCCCTCCCTCTAATACCCTGTAATGTGCTGTATGTCATAGTGCCCCGTCACACGTACTCTGCTCCCCTCCCTCTAATACCCTGTAATGTGCTGTATGTCATAGTGCCCCGTCACACGTCCTCTGCTCCCCTCCCTCTAATACCCTGTAATGTGCTGTATGTCATATTGCCCCGTCTCACGTACTCTGCTCCCCTCCCTGTAATACCCTGTAATACTCTGTATGTCATAGTGCCCCGTCACACGTACTATGCTCCCCTCCCTCTAATACCCTGTAATGTGCTGTATGGCATAGTGGCCCGTCACACGTACTCTGCTCCCCTCCCTCTAATACCCTGTAATGTGCTGTATGTCATAGTGCTCCGTCACACGGACTCTGCTCCCCTCCCTCTAATACCCTGTAATGTGCTGTATGTCATAGTGCCCCGTCACACGTCCTCTGCTCCCCTCCCTCTAATACCCTGTAATGTGCTGTATGTCATATTGGCCCGTCTCACGTACTCTGCTCCCCTCCCTGTAATACCCTGTATGTCATAGTGCCCCGTCACACGTACTATGCTCCCCTCCCTCTAATACCCTGTAATGTGCTGTATGGTCATAGTGCCCCGTCACATGTCCTCTGCTCCCCTCCCTCTAATACCCTGTAATACGCTGTATGTCATAGTGCCCCATCACACGTACTCTGCTCCCCTCCCTCTAATACCCTGTAATGTGCTGTATGTCATAGTGCCCCGTCACACGTACTCTGCTCCCCTCCCTCTAATACCCTGTAATGTGCTGTATGTCATAGTGCCCCGTCACACGTACTCTGCTCCCCTCCCTCTAATCCCCTGTAATGTGCTGTATGTCATAGTGCCCCGTTACACGTACTCTGTTCCCCTCCCTCTAATACCCTGTAATGTGCTGTATGTCATAGTGCCCCGTCACATGTACTCTGCTCCTCTCCCTCTAATACCCTGTATGTCATAGTGCCCCGTCACACGTACTCTGCTCCTCTCCTTCTAATACCCTGTAATGTGCTGTATGGCATAGTGCCCTGTCACACGTACTCTGCTCCCCTCCCTCTAATACCCTGTAATTTGCTGTATGTCATAGTGCCCCGTCACACGTACTCTGCTCCCCTCCCTCTAATACCCTGTAATGTGCTGTATGTCATAGTGCCCCATCACACGTACTCTGCTCCTCTCCCTCTAATACCCTGTATGTCATAGTGCCCCGTCACACGTACTCTGTTCCTCTCCCTCTAATACCCTGTAATGTGCTGTATGGCATAGTGCCCCATCACACGGACTCTGGTCCCCTCCCTCTAATACCCTGTAATGTGCTGTATGTCATATTGCCCCGTCTCACGTACTCTGCTCCCCTCCCTGTAATACCCTGTAATACTCTGTATGTCATAGTGCCCCGTCACACGTACTCTGCTCCCCTCCCTCTAATACCCTGTAATGTGCTGTATGGTCATAGTGCCCCGTCACATGTCCTCTGCTCCCCTCCCTCTAATACCCTGTAATACGCTGTATGTCATAGTGCCCCGTCACACGTGCTCTGCTCCCCTCCCTCTAATACCCTGTAATGTGCTGTATGTCATAGTGCCCCATCACACGTACTCTGCTCCCCTCCCTCTAATACCCTGTAATGTGCTGTATGTCATATTGCCCCGTCTGACGTACTCTGCTCCCCTCCCTGTAATACCCTGTAATACTCTGTATGTCATAGTGCCCCGTCACACGTACTCTGCTCCCCTCCCTCTCTAATACCCTGTAATGTGCTGTATGTCATAGTGCCCCGTCACACGTACTCTGCTCCCCTCCCTCTAATACCCTGTAATGTGCTGTATGTCATAATGTGCTGTATGTCATAGTGCCCTGTCACACGTCCTCTGCTCCCCTCCCTCTAATACCCTGTAATGTACTGTATGTCATAGTGCCCCGTCACACGTCCTCTGCTCCCCTCCCTCTAATACCATGTAATGTGCTGTATATCATAGTGCCCCGTCACACGTACTCTGCTCCCCTCCAATACCCTGTAATGTGCTGTATGTCATAGTGCCCCGTCACACGTACTCTGCTCCCCTCCCCCTATTACCCTGTAATGTGCTGTATGTCATAGCGCCCCGTCACACGTACTGTGCTCCCCTCTAATACCCTGTAATGTGCTGTATGTCATAGTGCCCCGTCACACGTACTCTGCTCCCCTCCCTCTAATACCCTGTAATGTGCTGTATGTCATAATGTGCTGTATGTCATAGTGCCCTGTCACACGTCCTCTGCTCCCCTCCCTCTAATACCCTGTAATGTACTGTATGTCATAGTGCCCCGTCACACGTCCTCTGCTCCCCTCCCTCTAATACCATGTAATGTGCTGTATATCATAGTGCCCCGTCACACGTACTCGGCTCCCCTCCCTCTAATACCCTGTAATGTGCTGTATGTCATAGTGCCCCGTCACACGTACTCTGCTCCCCTCCCCCTATTACCCTGTAATGTGCTGTATGTCATAGCGCCCCGTCACACGTACTGTGCTCCCCTCCCTCTAATACCCTGTAATGTGCTGTATGTCATAGTGCCCCGTCACACGTACTCTGCTCCCCTCCCTCTAATACCCTGTAATGTGCTGTATGTCATAGTGCCCCGTCACACGTACTCTGCTCCCCTCCCTCTAATACCCTGTAATGTGCTGTATGTCATAGTGCCCCATCACACGTACTCTGCTCCCCTCCCTCTAATACCCTGTAATGTGCTGTATGTCATATTGCCCCGTCTCACGTACTCTGCTCCCCTCCCTGTAATACCCTGTAATACTCTGTATGTCATAGTGCCCCGTCACACGTACTCTGCTCCCCTCCCTCTCTAATACCCTGTAATGTGCTGTATGTCATAGTGCCCCGTCACACGTACTCTGCTCCCCTCCCTCTAATACCCTGTAATGTGCTGTATGTCATAATGTGCTGTATGTCATAGTGCCCTGTCACACGTCCTCTGCTCCCCTCCCTCTAATACCCTGTAATGTACTGTATGTCATAGTGCCCCGTCACACGTCCTCTGCTCCCCTCCCTCTAATACCATGTAATGTGCTGTATATCATAGTGCCCCGTCACACGTACTCTGCTCCCCTCCCTCTAATACCCTGTAATGTGCTGTATGTCATAGTGCCCCGTCACACGTACTCTGCTCCCCTCCCCCTATTACCCTGTAATGTGCTGTATGTCATAGCGCCCCGTCACACGTACTGTGCTCCCCTCCCTCTAATACCCTGTAATGTGCTGTATGTCATAGTGCCCCGTCACACGTACTCTGCTCCCCTCCCTCTAATACCCTGTAATGTGCTGTATGTCATAATGTGCTGTATGTCATAGTGCCCTGTCACACGTCCTCTGCTCCCCTCCCTCTAATACCCTGTAATGTACTGTATGTCATAGTGCCCCGTCACACGTCCTCTGCTCCCCTCCCTCTAATACCATGTAATGTGCTGTATATCATAGTGCCCCGTCACACGTACTCGGCTCCCCTCCCTCTAATACCCTGTAATGTGCTGTATGTCATAGTGCCCCGTCACACGTACTCTGCTCCCCTCCCCCTATTACCCTGTAATGTGCTGTATGTCATAGCGCCCCGTCACACGTACTGTGCTCCCCTCCCTCTAATACCCTGTAATGTGCTGTATGTCATAGTGCCCCGTCACACGTACTCTGCTCCCCTCCCTCTAATACCCTGTAATGTGCTGTATGTCATAGTGCCCCGTCACACGTACTCTGCTCCCCTCCCTCTAATACCCTGTAATGTGCTGTATGTCATAGTGCCCCATCACACGTACTCTGCTCCCCTCCCTCTAATACCCTGTAATGTGCTGTATGTCATATTGCCCCGTCTCACGTACTCTGCTCCCCTCCCTGTAATACCCTGTAATACTCTGTATGTCATAGTGCCCCGTCACACGTACTCTGCTCCCCTCCCTCTCTAATACCCTGTAATGTGCTGTATGTCATAGTGCCCCGTCACACGTACTCTGCTCCCCTCCCCCCTCCCTCTAATACCCTGTAATGTGCTGTATGTCATAGTGCCCTGTCACACGTCCTCTGCTCCCCTCCCTCTAATACCCTGTAATGTACTGTATGTCATAGTGCCCCGTCACACGTCCTCTGCTCCCCTCCCTCTAATACCATGTAATGTGCTGTATATCATAGTGCCCCGTCACACGTACTCGGCTCCCCTCCCTCTAATACCCTGTAATGTGCTGTATGTCATAGTGCCCCGTCACACGTACTCTGCTCCCCTCCCCCTATTACCCTGTAATGTGCTGTATGTCATAGCGCCCCGTCACACGTACTGTGCTCCCCTCCCTCTAATACCCTGTAATGTGCTGTATGTCATAGTGCCCCGTCACACGTACTCTGCTCCCCTCCCTCTAATACCCTGTAATGTGCTGTATGTCATAGTGCCCCGTCACACGTCCTCTGCTCCCCTCCCTCTAATACCCTGTAATGTGCTGTATGTCATATTGCCCCGTCTCACGTACTCTGCTCCCCTCCCTGTAATACTCTGTATGTCATAGTGCCCCGTCACACGTACTATGCTCCCCTCCCTCTAATACCCTGTAATGTGCTGTATGGTCATAGTGCCCCGTCACATGTCCTCTGCTCCCCTCCCTCTAATACCCTGTAATGTGCTGTATGTCATAGTGCCCCGTCACACGTCCTCTGCTCCCCTCCCTCTAATACCCTGTAATGTGCTGTATGTCTTAGTGCCCCGTCACACGTACTCTGCTCCCCTCCCTCTAATCCCCTGTAATGTGCTGTATGTCATAGTGCCCCGTCACACGTACTCGGCTCCTCTCCCTCTAATACCCTGTATGTCATAGTGCCCCGTCACACGTACTCTGCTCCTCTCCCTCTAATACCCTGTAATGTGCTGTATGGCATAGTGGCCCGTCACACGTACTCTGCTCCCCTCCCTCTAATACCCTGTAATGTGCTGTATGTCATAGTGCCCCGTCACACGGACTCTGCTCCCCTCCCTCTAATACCCTGTAATGTGCTGTATGTCATAGTGCCCCGTCACACGTCCTCTGCTCCCCTCCCTCTAATACCCTGTAATGTGCTGTATGTCATATTGGCCCGTCTCACGTACTCTGCTCCCCTCCCTGTAATACCCTGTATGTCATAGTGCCCCGTCACACGTACTATGCTCCCCTCCCTCTAATACCCTGTAATGTGCTGTATGGTCATAGTGCCCCGTCACATGTCCTCTGCTCCCCTCCCACTAATACCCTGTAATACGCTGTATGTCATAGTGCCCCATCACACGTACTCTGCTCCCCTCCCTCTAATACCCTGTAATGTGCTGTATGTCATAGTGCCCCGTCACACGTACTCTGCTCCCCTCCCTCTAATACCCTGTAATGTGCTGTATGTCATAGTGCCCCATCACACGTACTCTGCTCCCCTCCCTCTAATCCCCTGTAATGTTCTGTATGTCATAGTTCCCCGTTACACGTACTCTGTTCCCCTCCCTCTAATACCCTGTAATGTGCTGTATGTCATAGTGCCCCGTCACATGTACTCTGCTCCTCTCCCTCTAATACCCTGTATGTCATAGTGCCCCGTCACATGTACTCTGCTCCTCTCCTTCTAATACCCTGTAATGTGCTGTATGGCATAGTGCCCCGTCACACGTACTCTGCTCCCCTCCCTCTAATACCCTGTAATTTGCTGTATGTCATAGTGCCCCGTCACACGTACTCTGCTCCCCTCCCTCTAATACCCTGTAATGTGCTGTATGTCATAGTGCCCCATCACACGTACTCTGCTCCCCTCCCTCTAATACCCTGTAATGTGCTGTATGTCATAGTGCCCCGTCACACGTACTCTGCTCCCCTCCCTCTAATCCCCTGTAATGTGCTGTATGTCATAGTGCCCCGTCACACGTTCTCTGCTCCTCTCCCTCTAATACCCTGTATGTCATAGTGCCCCGTCACACGTACTCTGCTCCTCTCCCTCTAATACCCTGTAATGTGCTGTATGGCATAGTGGCCCGTCACACGTACTCTGCTCCCCTCCCTCTAATACCCTGTAATGTGCTGTATGTCATAGTGCCCCGTCACACGGACTCTGCTCCCCTCCCTCTAATACCCTGTAATGTGCTGTATGTCATAGTGCCCCGTCACACGTCCTCTGCTCCCCTCCCTCTAATACCCTGTAATGTGCTGTATGTCATATTGCCCCGTCTCACGTACTCTGCTCCCCTCCCTGTAATACCCTGTAATACTCTGTATGTCATAGTGCCCCGTCACACGTACTATGCTCCCCTCCCTCTAATACCCTGTAATGTGCTGTATGGTCATAGTGCCCCGTCACGTCCTCTGCTCCCCTCCCTCTAATATCCTGTAATGTGCTGTATGTCATAGTGCCCCGTCACACGTCCTCTGCTCCCCTCCCTCTAATACCCTGTAATTTGCTGTATGTCATAGTGCCCCGTCACACGTACTCTGCTCCCCTCCCTCTAATACCCTGTAATGTGCTGTATGTCATAGTGCCCCGTCACACGTACTCTGCTCCCCTCCCTCTAATCCCCTGTAATGTGCTGTATGTCATAGTGCCCCGTCACACGTACTCTGCTCCCCTCCCTCTAATCCCCTGTAATGTTCTGTATGTCATAGTTCCCCGTTACACGTACTCTGTTCCCCTCCCTCTAATACCCTGTAATGTGCTGTATGTCATAGTGCCCCGTCACATGTACTCTGCTCCTCTCCCTCTAATACCCTGTATGTCATAGTGCCCCGTCACATGTACTCTGCTCCTCTCCTTCTAATACCCTGTAATGTGCTGTATGGCATAGTGCCCCGTCACACGTACTCTGCTCCCCTCCCTCTAATACCCTGTAATTTGCTGTATGTCATAGTGCCCCGTCACACGTACTCTGCTCCCCTCCCTCTAATACCCTGTAATGTGCTGTATGTCATAGTGCCCCATCACACGTACTCTGCTCCCCTCCCTCTAATACCCTGTAATGTGCTGTATGTCATAGTGCCCCGTCACACGTACTCTGCTCCCCTCCCTCTAATCCCCTGTAATGTGCTGTATGTCATAGTGCCCCGTCACACGTTCTCTGCTCCTCTCCCTCTAATACCCTGTATGTCATAGTGCCCCGTCACACGTACTCTGCTCCTCTCCCTCTAATACCCTGTAATGTGCTGTATGGCATAGTGGCCCGTCACACGTACTCTGCTCCCCTCCCTCTAATACCCTGTAATGTGCTGTATGTCATAGTGCCCCGTCACACGGACTCTGCTCCCCTCCCTCTAATACCCTGTAATGTGCTGTATGTCATAGTGCCCCGTCACACGTCCTCTGCTCCCCTCCCTCTAATACCCTGTAATGTGCTGTATGTCATATTGCCCCGTCTCACGTACTCTGCTCCCCTCCCTGTAATACCCTGTAATACTCTGTATGTCATAGTGCCCCGTCACACGTACTATGCTCCCCTCCCTCTAATACCCTGTAATGTGCTGTATGGTCATAGTGCCCCGTCACGTCCTCTGCTCCCCTCCCTCTAATATCCTGTAATGTGCTGTATGTCATAGTGCCCCGTCACACGTCCTCTGCTCCCCTCCCTCTAATACCCTGTAATTTGCTGTATGTCATAGTGCCCCGTCACACGTACTCTGCTCCCCTCCCTCTAATACCCTGTAATGTGCTGTATGTCATAGTGCCCCGTCACACGTACTCTGCTCCCCTCCCTCTAATCCCCTGTAATGTGCTGTATGTCATAGTGCCCCGTCACACGTACTCTGCTCCTCTCCCTCTAATACCCTGTATGTCATAGTGCCCCGTCACACGTACTCTGCTCCTCTCCCTCTAATACCCTGTAATGTGATGTATGGCATAGTGGCCCGTCACACGTACTCTGCTCCCCTCCCTCTAATACCCTGTAATGTGCTGTATGTCATAGTGCCCCGTCACACGTCCTCTGCTCCCCTCCCTCTAATACCCTGTAATGTGCTGTATGTCATAGTGCCCCGTCACACGTCCTCTGCTCCCCTCCCTCTAATACCCTGTAATGTGCTGTATGTCATATTGGCCCGTCTCACGTACTCTGCACCCCTCCCTGTAATACCCTGTATGTCATAGTGCCCCGTCACACGTACTATGCTCCCCTCCCTCTAATACCCTGTAATGTGCTGTATGGTCATAGTGCCCCGTCACATGTCCTCTGCTCCCCTCCCTCTAATACCCTGTAATACGCTGTATGTCATAGTGCCCCGTCACACGTACTCTGCTCCCCTCCCTCTAATACCCTGTAATGTGCTGTATGTCATAGTGCCCCGTCACACGTACTCTGCTCCCCTCCCTCTAATACCCTGTAATGTGCTGTATGTCATAGTGCCCCATCACACGTACTCTGCTCCCCTCCCTCTAATACCCTGTAATGTGCTGTATGTCATATTGCCCCGTCTCACGTACTCTGCTCCCCTCCCTGTAATACCCTGTAATACTCTGTATGTCATAGTGCCCCGTCACACGTACTCTGCTCCCCTCCCTCTAATACCCTGTAATGTGCTGTATGGTCATAGTGCCCCGTCACATGTCCTCTGCTCCCCTCCCTCTAATACGCTGTATGTCATAGTGCCCCGTCACACGTACTCTGCTCCCCTCCCTCTAATACCCTGTAATGTGCTGTATGTCATAGTGCCCCATCACACGTACTCTGCTCCCCTCCCTCTAATACCCTGTAATGTGCTGTATGTCATATTGCCCCGTCTCACGTACTCTGCTCCCCTCCCTGTAATACCCTGTAATACTCTGTATGTCATAGTGCCCCGTCACACGTACTCTGCTCCCCTCCCTCTAATACCCTGTAATGTGCTGTATGGTCATAGTGCCCCGTCACATGTCCTCTGCTCCCCTCCCTCTAATACCCTGTAATACGCTGTATGTCATAGTGCCCCGTCACCCGTACTCTGCTCCCCTCCCTCTAATACCCTGTAATGTGCTGTATGTCATAGTGCCCCATCACACGTACTCTGCTCCCCTCCCTCTAATACCCTGTAATGTGCTGTATGTCATAGTGCCCCGTCACACGTACTCTGCTCCCCTCCCTCTAATACCCTGTAATGTGCTGTATGTCATAGTGCCCCGTCACACGTACTCTGCTCCTCTCCCTCTAATACCCTGTATGTCATAGTGCCCCATCACACGTACTCTGCTCCCCTCCCTCTAATACCCTGTAATGTGCTGTATGTCAAAGTGCCCCGTTACACGTACTCTGCTCCCCTCCCTCTAATACCCTGTAATGTGCTGTATGTCATAGTGCCCCGTCACACGTACTCTGCTCCTCTCCCTCTAATACCCTGTAATGTGCTGTATGTCATAGTGCCCCGTCACACGTACTCTGCTCCCCTCCCTCTAATCCCCTGTAATGTGCTGTATGTCATAGTGCCCCGTCACACGTCCTCTGCTCCCCTCCCTGTAATGTGCTGTATGTCATAGTGCCCCGTCACACGTCCTCTGCTCCCCTCCCTGTAATGTGCTGTATGTCATAGTGCCCCGTCACACGTACTCTGCTCCCCTCCCTCTAATCCCCTGTAATGTGCTGTATGTCATAGTGCCCCGTTACACGTACTCTGTTCCCCTCCCTCTAATACCCTGTAATGTGCTGTATGTCATAGTGCCCCGTCACATGTACTCTGCTCCTCTCCCTCTAATACCCTGTATGTCATAGTGCCCCGTCACACGTACTCTGCTCCTCTCCTTCTAATACCCTGTAATGTGCTGTATGGCATAGTGCCCTGTCACACGTACTCTGCTCCCCTCCCTCTAATACCCTGTAATTTGCTGTATGTCATAGTGCCCCTTCACACGTACTCTGCTCCCCTCCCTCTAATACCCTGTAATGTGCTGTATGTCATAGTGCCCCATCACACGTACTCTGCTCCTCTCCCTCTAATACCCTGTATGTCATAGTGCCCCGTCACACGTACTCTGTTCCTCTCCCTCTAATACCCTGTAATGTGCTGTATGGCATAGTGCCCCATCACACGGACTCTGGTCCCCTCCCTCTAATACCCTGTAATGTGCTGTATGTCATATTGCCCCGTCTCACGTACTCTGCTCCCGTCCCTGTAATACCCTGTAATACTCTGTATGTCATAGTGCCCCGTCACACGTACTCTGCTCCCCTCCCTCTAATACCCTGTAATGTGCTGTATGGTCATAGTGCCCCGTCACATGTCCTCTGCTCCCCTCCCTCTAATACCCTGTAATACGCTGTATGTCATAGTGCCCCGTCACACGTGCTCTGCTCCCCTCCCTCTAATACCCTGTAATGTGCTGTATGTCATAGTGCCCCATCACACGTACTCTGCTCCCCTCCCTCTAATACCCTGTAATGTGCTGTATGTCATATTGCCCCGTCTGACGTACTCTGCTCCCCTCCCTGTAATACCCTGTAATACTCTGTATGTCATAGTGCCCCGTCACACGTACTCTGCTCCCCTCCCTCTCTAATACCCTGTAATGTGCTGTATGTCATAGTGCCCCGTCACACGTACTCTGCTCCCCTCCCTCTAATACCCTGTAATGTGCTGTATGTCATAATGTGCTGTATGTCATAGTGCCCTGTCACACGTCCTCTGCTCCCCTCCCTCTAATACCCTGTAATGTACTGTATGTCATAGTGCCCCGTCACACGTCCTCTGCTCCCCTCCCTCTAATACCATGTAATGTGCTGTATATCATAGTGCCCCGTCACACGTACTCTGCTCCCCTCCCTCTAATACCCTGTAATGTGCTGTATGTCATAGTGCCCCGTCACACGTACTCTGCTCCCCTCCCCCTATTACCCTGTAATGTGCTGTATGTCATAGCGCCCCGTCACACGTACTGTGCTCCCCTCTAATACCCTGTAATGTGCTGTATGTCATAGTGCCCCATCACACGTACTCTGCTCCCCTCCCTCTAATACCCTGTAATGTGCTGTATGTCATAATGTGCTGTATGTCATAGTGCCCTGTCACACGTCCTCTGCTCCCCTCCCTCTAATACCCTGTAATGTACTGTATGTCATAGTGCCCCGTCACACGTCCTCTGCTCCCCTCCCTCTAATACCATGTAATGTGCTGTATATCATAGTGCCCCGTCACACGTACTCGGCTCCCCTCCCTCTAATACCCTGTAATGTGCTGTATGTCATAGTGCCCCGTCACACGTACTCTGCTCCCCTCCCCCTATTACCCTGTAATGTGCTGTATGTCATAGCGCCCCGTCACACGTACTGTGCTCCCCTCCCTCTAATACCCTGTAATGTGCTGTATGTCATAGTGCCCCGTCACACGTACTCTGCTCCCCTCCCTCTAATACCCTGTAATGTGCTGTATGTCATAGTGCCCCGTCACACGTACTCTGCTCCCCTCCCTCTAATACCCTGTAATGTGCTGTATGTCATAGTGCCCCATCACACGTACTCTGCTCCCCTCCCTCTAATACCCTGTAATGTGCTGTATGTCATATTGCCCCGTCTCACGTACTCTGCTCCCCTCCCTGTAATACCCTGTAATACTCTGTATGTCATAGTGCCCCGTCACACGTACTCTGCTCCCCTCCCTCTCTAATACCCTGTAATGTGCTGTATGTCATAGTGCCCCGTCACACGTACTCTGCTCCCCTCCCTCTAATACCCTGTAATGTGCTGTATGTCATAATGTGCTGTATGTCATAGTGCCCTGTCACACGTCCTCTGCTCCCCTCCCTCTAATACCCTGTAATGTACTGTATGTCATAGTGCCCCGTCACACGTCCTCTGCTCCCCTCCCTCTAATACCATGTAATGTGCTGTATATCATAGTGCCCCGTCACACGTACTCTGCTCCCCTCCCTCTAATACCCTGTAATGTGCTGTATGTCATAGTGCCCCGTCACACGTACTCTGCTCCCCTCCCCCTATTACCCTGTAATGTGCTGTATGTCATAGCGCCCCGTCACACGTACTGTGCTCCCCTCCCTCTAATACCCTGTAATGTGCTGTATGTCATAGTGCCCCGTCACACGTACTCTGCTCCCCTCCCTCTAATACCCTGTAATGTGCTGTATGTCATAATGTGCTGTATGTCATAGTGCCCTGTCACACGTCCTCTGCTCCCCTCCCTCTAATACCCTGTAATGTACTGTATGTCATAGTGCCCCGTCACACGTCCTCTGCTCCCCTCCCTCTAATACCATGTAATGTGCTGTATATCATAGTGCCCCGTCACACGTACTCGGCTCCCCTCCCTCTAATACCCTGTAATGTGCTGTATGTCATAGTGCCCCGTCACACGTACTCTGCTCCCCTCCCCCTATTACCCTGTAATGTGCTGTATGTCATAGCGCCCCGTCACACGTACTGTGCTCCCCTCCCTCTAATACCCTGTAATGTGCTGTATGTCATAGTGCCCCGTCACACGTACTCTGCTCCCCTCCCTCTAATACCCTGTAATGTGCTGTATGTCATAGTGCCCCGTCACACGTACTCTGCTCCCCTCCCTCTAATACCCTGTAATGTGCTGTATGTCATAGTGCCCCATCACACGTACTCTGCTCCCCTCCCTCTAATACCCTGTAATGTGCTGTATGTCATATTGCCCCGTCTCACGTACTCTGCTCCCCTCCCTGTAATACCCTGTAATACTCTGTATGTCATAGTGCCCCGTCACACGTACTCTGCTCCCCTCCCTCTCTAATACCCTGTAATGTGCTGTATGTCATAGTGCCCCGTCACACGTACTCTGCTCCCCTCCCCCCTCCCTCTAATACCCTGTAATGTGCTGTATGTCATAATGTGCTGTATGTCATAGTGCCCTGTCACACGTCCTCTGCTCCCCTCCCTCTAATACCCTGTAATGTACTGTATGTCATAGTGCCCCGTCACACGTCCTCTGCTCCCCTCCCTCTAATACCATGTAATGTGCTGTATATCATAGTGCCCCGTCACACGTACTCGGCTCCCCTCCCTCTAATACCCTGTAATGTGCTGTATGTCATAGTGCCCCGTCACACGTACTCTGCTCCCCTCCCCCTATTACCCTGTAATGTGCTGTATGTCATAGCGCCCCGTCACACGTACTGTGCTCCCCTCCCTCTAATACCCTGTAATGTGCTGTATGTCATAGTGCCCCGTCACACGTACTCTGCTCCCCTCCCTCTAATACCCTGTAATGTGCTGTATGTCATAGTGCCCCGTCACACGTCCTCTGCTCCCCTCCCTCTAATACCCTGTAATGTGCTGTATGTCATATTGCCCCGTCTCACGTACTCTGCTCCCCTCCCTGTAATACTCTGTATGTCATAGTGCCCCGTCACACGTACTATGCTCCCCTCCCCCTATTACCCTGTAATGTGCTGTATGTCATAGCGCCCCGTCACACGTACTGTGCTCCCCTCCCTCTAATACCCTGTAATGTGCTGTATGTCATAGTGCCCCGTCACACGTACTCTGCTCCCCTCCCTCTAATACCCTGTAATGTGCTGTATGTCATAATGTGCTGTATGTCATAGTGCCCTGTCACACGTCCTCTGCTCCCCTCCCTCTAATACCCTGTAATGTACTGTATGTCATAGTGCCCCGTCACACGTCCTCTGCTCCCCTCCCTCTAATACCATGTAATGTGCTGTATATCATAGTGCCCCGTCACACGTACTCGGCTCCCCTCCCTCTAATACCCTGTAATGTGCTGTATGTCATAGTGCCCCGTCACACGTACTCTGCTCCCCTCCCCCTATTACCCTGTAATGTGCTGTATGTCATAGCGCCCCGTCACACGTACTGTGCTCCCCTCCCTCTAATACCCTGTAATGTGCTGTATGTCATAGTGCCCCGTCACACGTACTCTGCTCCCCTCCCTCTAATACCCTGTAATGTGCTGTATGTCATAGTGCCCCGTCACACGTACTCTGCTCCCCTCCCTCTAATACCCTGTAATGTGCTGTATGTCATAGTGCCCCATCACACGTACTCTGCTCCCCTCCCTCTAATACCCTGTAATGTGCTGTATGTCATATTGCCCCGTCTCACGTACTCTGCTCCCCTCCCTGTAATACCCTGTAATACTCTGTATGTCATAGTGCCCCGTCACACGTACTCTGCTCCCCTCCCTCTCTAATACCCTGTAATGTGCTGTATGTCATAGTGCCCCGTCACACGTACTCTGCTCCCCTCCCCCCTCCCTCTAATACCCTGTAATGTGCTGTATGTCATAATGTGCTGTATGTCATAGTGCCCTGTCACACGTCCTCTGCTCCCCTCCCTCTAATACCCTGTAATGTACTGTATGTCATAGTGCCCCGTCACACGTCCTCTGCTCCCCTCCCTCTAATACCATGTAATGTGCTGTATATCATAGTGCCCCGTCACACGTACTCGGCTCCCCTCCCTCTAATACCCTGTAATGTGCTGTATGTCATAGTGCCCCGTCACACGTACTCTGCTCCCCTCCCCCTATTACCCTGTAATGTGCTGTATGTCATAGCGCCCCGTCACACGTACTGTGCTCCCCTCCCTCTAATACCCTGTAATGTGCTGTATGTCATAGTGCCCCGTCACACGTACTCTGCTCCCCTCCCTCTAATACCCTGTAATGTGCTGTATGTCATAGTGCCCCGTCACACGTCCTCTGCTCCCCTCCCTCTAATACCCTGTAATGTGCTGTATGTCATATTGCCCCGTCTCACGTACTCTGCTCCCCTCCCTGTAATACTCTGTATGTCATAGTGCCCCGTCACACGTACTATGCTCCCCTCCCTCTAATACCCTGTAATGTGCTGTATGGTCATAGTGCCCCGTCACATGTCCTCTGCTCCCCTCCCTCTAATACCCTGTAATGTGCTGTATGTCATAGTGCCCCGTCACACGTCCTCTGCTCCCCTCCCTCTAATACCCTGTAATGTGCTGTATGTCTTAGTGCCCCGTCACACGTACTCTGCTCCCCTCCCTCTAATCCCCTGTAATGTGCTGTATGTCATAGTGCCCCGTCACACGTACTCGGCTCCTCTCCCTCTAATACCCTGTATGTCATAGTGCCCCGTCACACGTACTCTGCTCCTCTCCCTCTAATACCCTGTAATGTGCTGTATGGCATAGTGGCCCGTCACACGTACTCTGCTCCCCTCCCTCTAATACCCTGTAATGTGCTGTATGTCATAGTGCCCCGTCACACGGACTCTGCTCCCCTCCCTCTAATACCCTGTAATGTGCTGTATGTCATAGTGCCCCGTCACACGTCCTCTGCTCCCCTCCCTCTAATACCCTGTAATGTGCTGTATGTCATATTGGCCCATCTCACGTACTCTGCTCCCCTCCCTGTAATACCCTGTATGTCATAGTGCCCCGTCACACGTACTATGCTCCCCTCCCTCTAATACCCTGTAATGTGCTGTATGGTCATAGTGCCCCGTCACATGTCCTCTGCTCCCCTCCCACTAATACCCTGTAATACGCTGTATGTCATAGTGCCCCATCACACGTACTCTGCTCCCCTCCCTCTAATACCCTGTAATGTGCTGTATGTCATAGTGCCCCGTCACACGTACTCTGCTCCCCTCCCTCTAATACCCTGTAATGTGCTGTATGTCATAGTGCCCCATCACACGTACTCTGCTCCCCTCCCTCTAATCCCCTGTAATGTTCTGTATGTCATAGTGCCCCGTTACACGTACTCTGTTCCCCTCCCTCTAATACCCTGTAATGTGCTGTATGTCATAGTGCCCCGTCACATGTACTCTGCTCCTCTCCCTCTAATACCCTGTATGTCATAGTGCCCCGTCACATGTACTCTGCTCCTCTCCTTCTAATACCCTGTAATGTGCTGTATGGCATAGTGCCCCGTCACACGTACTCTGCTCCCCTCCCTCTAATACCCTGTAATTTGCTGTATGTCATAGTGCCCCGTCACACGTACTCTGCTCCCCTCCCTCTAATACCCTGTAATGTGCTGTATGTCATAGTGCCCCATCACACGTACTCTGCTCCCCTCCCTCTAATACCCTGTAATGTGCTGTATGTCATAGTGCCCCGTCACACGTACTCTGCTCCCCTCCCTCTAATCCCCTGTAATGTGCTGTATGTCATAGTGCCCCGTCACACGTTCTCTGCTCCTCTCCCTCTAATACCCTGTATGTCATAGTGCCCCGTCACACGTACTCTGCTCCTCTCCCTCTAATACCCTGTAATGTGCTGTATGGCATAGTGGCCCGTCACACGTACTCTGCTCCCCTCCCTCTAATACCCTGTAATGTGCTGTATGTCATAGTGCCCCGTCACACGGACTCTGCTCCCCTCCCTCTAATACCCTGTAATGTGCTGTATGTCATAGTGCCCCGTCACACGTCCTCTGCTCCCCTCCCTCTAATACCCTGTAATGTGCTGTATGTCATATTGCCCCGTCTCACGTACTCTGCTCCCCTCCCTGTAATACCCTGTAATACTCTGTATGTCATAGTGCCCCGTCACACGTACTATGCTCCCCTCCCTCTAATACCCTGTAATGTGCTGTATGGTCATAGTGCCCCGTCACGTCCTCTGCTCCCCTCCCTCTAATATCCTGTAATGTGCTGTATGTCATAGTGCCCCGTCACACGTCCTCTGCTCCCCTCCCTCTAATACCCTGTAATTTGCTGTATGTCATAGTGCCCCGTCACACGTACTCTGCTCCCCTCCCTCTAATACCCTGTAATGTGCTGTATGTCATAGTGCCCCGTCACACGTACTCTGCTCCCCTCCCTCTAATCCCCTGTAATGTGCTGTATGTCATAGTGCCCCGTCACACGTACTCTGCTCCTCTCCCTCTAATACCCTGTATGTCATAGTGCCCCGTCACACGTACTCTGCTCCTCTCCCTCTAATACCCTGTAATGTGATGTATGGCATAGTGGCCCGTCACACGTACTCTGCTCCCCTCCCTCTAATACCCTGTAATGTGCTGTATGTCATAGTGCCCCGTCACACGTCCTCTGCTCCCCTCCCTCTAATACCCTGTAATGTGCTGTATGTCATAGTGCCCCGTCACACGTCCTCTGCTCCCCTCCCTCTAATACCCTGTAATGTGCTGTATGTCATATTGGCCCGTCTCACGTACTCTGCACCCCTCCCTGTAATACCCTGTATGTCATAGTGCCCCGTCACACGTACTATGCTCCCCTCCCTCTAATACCCTGTAATGTGCTGTATGGTCATAGTGCCCCGTCACATGTCCTCTGCTCCCCTCCCTCTAATACCCTGTAATACGCTGTATGTCATAGTGCCCCGTCACACGTACTCTGCTCCCCTCCCTCTAATACCCTGTAATGTGCTGTATGTCATAGTGCCCCGTCACACGTACTCTGCTCCCCTCCCTCTAATACCCTGTAATGTGCTGTATGTCATAGTGCCCCATCACACGTACTCTGCTCCCCTCCCTCTAATACCCTGTAATGTGCTGTATGTCATATTGCCCCGTCTCACGTACTCTGCTCCCCTCCCTGTAATACCCTGTAATACTCTGTATGTCATAGTGCCCCGTCACACGTACTCTGCTCCCCTCCCTCTAATACCCTGTAATGTGCTGTATGGTCATAGTGCCCCGTCACATGTCCTCTGCTCCCCTCCCTCTAATACGCTGTATGTCATAGTGCCCCGTCACACGTACTCTGCTCCCCTCCCTCTAATACCCTGTAATGTGCTGTATGTCATAGTGCCCCATCACACGTACTCTGCTCCCCTCCCTCTAATACCCTGTAATGTGCTGTATGTCATATTGCCCCGTCTCACGTACTCTGCTCCCCTCCCTGTAATACCCTGTAATACTCTGTATGTCATAGTGCCCCGTCACACGTACTCTGCTCCCCTCCCTCTAATACCCTGTAATGTGCTGTATGGTCATAGTGCCCCGTCACATGTCCTCTGCTCCCCTCCCTCTAATACCCTGTAATACGCTGTATGTCATAGTGCCCCGTCACCCGTACTCTGCTCCCCTCCCTCTAATACCCTGTAATGTGCTGTATGTCATAGTGCCCCATCACACGTCCTCTGCTCCCCTCCCTGTAATGTGCTGTATGTCATAGTGCCCCGTCACACGTCCTCTGCTCCCCTCCCTGTAATGTGCTGTATGTCATAGTGCCCCGTCACACGTACTCTGCTCCCCTCCCTCTAATCCCCTGTAATGTGCTGTATGTCATAGTGCCCCGTTACACGTACTCTGTTCCCCTCCCTCTAATACCCTGTAATGTGCTGTATGTCATAGTGCCCCGTCACATGTACTCTGCTCCTCTCCCTCTAATACCCTGTATGTCATAGTGCCCCGTCACACGTACTCTGCTCCTCTCCTTCTAATACCCTGTAATGTGCTGTATGGCATAGTGCCCTGTCACACGTACTCTGCTCCCCTCCCTCTAATACCCTGTAATTTGCTGTATGTCATAGTGCCCCTTCACACGTACTCTGCTCCCCTCCCTCTAATACCCTGTAATGTGCTGTATGTCATAGTGCCCCATCACACGTACTCTGCTCCTCTCCCTCTAATACCCTGTATGTCATAGTGCCCCGTCACACGTACTCTGTTCCTCTCCCTCTAATACCCTGTAATGTGCTGTATGGCATAGTGCCCCATCACACGGACTCTGGTCCCCTCCCTCTAATACCCTGTAATGTGCTGTATGTCATATTGCCCCGTCTCACGTACTCTGCTCCCCTCCCTGTAATACCCTGTAATACTCTGTATGTCATAGTGCCCCGTCACACGTACTCTGCTCCCCTCCCTCTAATACCCTGTAATGTGCTGTATGGTCATAGTGCCCCGTCACATGTCCTCTGCTCCCCTCCCTCTAATACCCTGTAATACGCTGTATGTCATAGTGCCCCGTCACACGTGCTCTGCTCCCCTCCCTCTAATACCCTGTAATGTGCTGTATGTCATAGTGCCCCATCACACGTACTCTGCTCCCCTCCCTCTAATACCCTGTAATGTGCTGTATGTCATATTGCCCCGTCTGACGTACTCTGCTCCCCTCCCTGTAATATCCTGTAATACTCTGTATGTCATAGTGCCCCGTCACACGTACTCTGCTCCCCTCCCTCTCTAATACCCTGTAATGTGCTGTATGTCATAGTGCCCCGTCACACGTACTCTGCTCCCCTCCCTCTAATACCCTGTAATGTGCTGTATGTCATAATGTGCTGTATGTCATAGTGCCCTGTCACACGTCCTCTGCTCCCCTCCCTCTAATACCCTGTAATGTACTGTATGTCATAGTGCCCCGTCACACGTCCTCTGCTCCCCTCCCTCTAATACCATGTAATGTGCTGTATATCATAGTGCCCCGTCACACGTACTCTGCTCCCCTCCCTCTAATACCCTGTAATGTGCTGTATGTCATAGTGCCCCGTCACACGTACTCTGCTCCCCTCCCCCTATTACCCTGTAATGTGCTGTATGTCATAGCGCCCCGTCACACGTACTGTGCTCCCCTCTAATACCCTGTAATGTGCTGTATGTCATAGTGCCCCGTCACACGTACTCTGCTCCCCTCCCTCTAATACCCTGTAATGTGCTGTATGTCATAATGTGCTGTATGTCATAGTGCCCTGTCACACGTCCTCTGCTCCCCTCCCTCTAATACCCTGTAATGTACTGTATGTCATAGTGCCCCGTCACACGTCCTCTGCTCCCCTCCCTCTAATACCATGTAATGTGCTGTATATCATAGTGCCCCGTCACACGTACTCGGCTCCCCTCCCTCTAATACCCTGTAATGTGCTGTATGTCATAGTGCCCCGTCACACGTACTCTGCTCCCCTCCCCCTATTACCCTGTAATGTGCTGTATGTCATAGCGCCCCGTCACACGTACTGTGCTCCCCTCCCTCTAATACCCTGTAATGTGCTGTATGTCATAGTGCCCCATCACACGTACTCTGCTCCCCTCCCTCTAATACCCTGTAATGTGCTGTATGTCATAGTGCCCCGTCACACGTACTCTGCTCCCCTCCCTCTAATACCCTGTAATGTGCTGTATGTCATAGTGCCCCATCACACGTACTCTGCTCCCCTCCCTCTAATACCCTGTAATGTGCTGTATGTCATATTGCCCCGTCTCACGTACTCTGCTCCCCTCCCTGTAATACCCTGTAATACTCTGTATGTCATAGTGCCCCGTCACACGTACTCTGCTCCCCTCCCTCTCTAATACCCTGTAATGTGCTGTATGTCATAGTGCCCCGTCACACGTACTCTGCTCCCCTCCCTCTAATACCCTGTAATGTGCTGTATGTCATAATGTGCTGTATGTCATAGTGCCCTGTCACACGTCCTCTGCTCCCCTCCCTCTAATACCCTGTAATGTACTGTATGTCATAGTGCCCCGTCACACGTCCTCTGCTCCCCTCCCTCTAATACCATGTAATGTGCTGTATATCATAGTGCCCCGTCACACGTACTCTGCTCCCCTCCCTCTAATACCCTGTAATGTGCTGTATGTCATAGTGCCCCGTCACACGTACTCTGCTCCCCTCCCCCTATTACCCTGTAATGTGCTGTATGTCATAGCGCCCCGTCACACGTACTGTGCTCCCCTCCCTCTAATACCCTGTAATGTGCTGTATGTCATAGTGCCCCGTCACACGTACTCTGCTCCCCTCCCTCTAATACCCTGTAATGTGCTGTATGTCATAATGTGCTGTATGTCATAGTGCCCTGTCACACGTCCTCTGCTCCCCTCCCTCTAATACCCTGTAATGTACTGTATGTCATAGTGCCCCGTCACACGTCCTCTGCTCCCCTCCCTCTAATACCATGTAATGTGCTGTATATCATAGTGCCCCGTCACACGTACTCGGCTCCCCTCCCTCTAATACCCTGTAATGTGCTGTATGTCATAGTGCCCCGTCACACGTACTCTGCTCCCCTCCCCCTATTACCCTGTAATGTGCTGTATGTCATAGCGCCCCGTCACACGTACTGTGCTCCCCTCCCTCTAATACCCTGTAATGTGCTGTATGTCATAGTGCCCCGTCACACGTACTCTGCTCCCCTCCCTCTAATACCCTGTAATGTGCTGTATGTCATAGTGCCCCGTCACACGTACTCTGCTCCCCTCCCTCTAATACCCTGTAATGTGCTGTATGTCATAGTGCCCCATCACACGTACTCTGCTCCCCTCCCTCTAATACCCTGTAATGTGCTGTATGTCATATTGCCCCGTCTCACGTACTCTGCTCCCCTCCCTGTAATACCCTGTAATACTCTGTATGTCATAGTGCCCCGTCACACGTACTCTGCTCCCCTCCCTCTCTAATACCCTGTAATGTGCTGTATGTCATAGTGCCCCGTCACACGTACTCTGCTCCCCTCCCCCCTCCCTCTAATACCCTGTAATGTGCTGTATGTCATAATGTGCTGTATGTCATAGTGCCCTGTCACACGTCCTCTGCTCCCCTCCCTCTAATACCCTGTAATGTACTGTATGTCATAGTGCCCCGTCACACGTCCTCTGCTCCCCTCCCTCTAATACCATGTAATGTGCTGTATATCATAGTGCCCCGTCACACGTACTCGGCTCCCCTCCCTCTAATACCCTGTAATGTGCTGTATGTCATAGTGCCCCGTCACACGTACTCTGCTCCCCTCCCCCTATTACCCTGTAATGTGCTGTATGTCATAGCGCCCCGTCACACGTACTGTGCTCCCCTCCCTCTAATACCCTGTAATGTGCTGTATGTCATAGTGCCCCGTCACACGTACTCTGCTCCCCTCCCTCTAATACCCTGTAATGTGCTGTATGTCATAGTGCCCCGTCACACGTCCTCTGCTCCCCTCCCTCTAATACCCTGTAATGTGCTGTATGTCATATTGCCCCGTCTCACGTACTCTGCTCCCCTCCCTGTAATACTCTGTATGTCATAGTGCCCCGTCACACGTACTATGCTCCCCTCCCTCTAATACCCTGTAATGTGCTGTATGGTCATAGTGCCCCGTCACATGTCCTCTGCTCCCCTCCCTCTAATACCCTGTAATGTGCTGTATGTCATAGTGCCCCGTCACACGTCCTCTGCTCCCCTCCCTCTAATACCCTGTAATGTGCTGTATGTCTTAGTGCCCCGTCACACGTACTCTGCTCCCCTCCCTCTAATCCCCTGTAATGTGCTGTATGTCATAGTGCCCCGTCACACGTACTCGGCTCCTCTCCCTCTAATACCCTGTATGTCATAGTGCCCCGTCACACGTACTCTGCTCCTCTCCCTCTAATACCCTGTAATGTGCTGTATGGCATAGTGGCCCGTCACACGTACTCTGCTCCCCTCCCTCTAATACCCTGTAATGTGCTGTATGTCATAGTGCCCCGTCACACGGACTCTGCTCCCCTCCCTCTAATACCCTGTAATGTGCTGTATGTCATAGTGCCCCGTCACACGTCCTCTGCTCCCCTCCCTCTAATACCCTGTAATGTGCTGTATGTCATATTGGCCCGTCTCACGTACTCTGCTCCCCTCCCTGTAATACCCTGTATGTCATAGTGCCCCGTCACACGTACTATGCTCCCCTCCCTCTAATACCCTGTAATGTGCTGTATGGTCATAGTGCCCCGTCACATGTCCTCTGCTCCCCTCCCACTAATACCCTGTAATACGCTGTATGTCATAGTGCCCCATCACACGTTCTCTGCTCCCCTCCCTCTAATACCCTGTAATGTGCTGTATGTCATAGTGCCCCGTCACACGTACTCTGCTCCCCTCCCTCTAATACCCTGTAATGTGCTGTATGTCATAGTGCCCCATCACACGTACTCTGCTCCCCTCCCTCTAATCCCCTGTAATGTGCTGTATGTCATAGTGCCCCGTTACACGTACTCTGTTCCCCTCCCTCTAATACCCTGTAATGTGCTGTATGTCATAGTGCCCCGTCACATGTACTCTGCTCCTCTCCCTCTAATACCCTGTATGTCATAGTGCCCCGTCACATGTACTCTGCTCCTCTCCTTCTAATACCCTGTAATGTGCTGTATGGCATAGTGCCCCGTCACACGTACTCTGCTCCCCTCCCTCTAATACCCTGTAATTTGCTGTATGTCATAGTGCCCCGTCACACGTACTCTGCTCCCCTCCCTCTAATACCCTGTAATGTGCTGTATGTCATAGTGCCCCATCACACGTACTCTGCTCCCCTCCCTCTAATACCCTGTAATGTGCTGTATGTCATAGTGCCCCGTCACACGTACTCTGCTCCCCTCCCTCTAATCCCCTGTAATGTGCTGTATGTCATAGTGCCCCGTCACACGTTCTCTGCTCCTCTCCCTCTAATACCCTGTATGTCATAGTGCCCCGTCACACGTACTCTGCTCCTCTCCCTCTAATACCCTGTAATGTGCTGTATGGCATAGTGGCCCGTCACACGTACTCTGCTCCCCTCCCTCTAATACCCTGTAATGTGCTGTATGTCATAGTGCCCCGTCACACGGACTCTGCTCCCCTCCCTCTAATACCCTGTAATGTGCTGTATGTCATAGTGCCCCGTCCCACGTCCTCTGCTCCCCTCCCTCTAATACCCTGTAATGTGCTGTATGTCATATTGCCCCGTCTCACGTACTCTGCTCCCCTCCCTGTAATACCCTGTAATACTCTGTATGTCATAGTGCCCCGTCACACGTACTATGCTCCCCTCCCTCTAATACCCTGTAATGTGCTGTATGGTCATAGTGCCCCGTCACGTCCTCTGCTCCCCTCCCTCTAATATCCTGTAATGTGCTGTATGTCATAGTGCCCCGTCACACGTCCTCTGCTCCCCTCCCTCTAATACCCTGTAATTTGCTGTATGTCATAGTGCCCCGTCACACGTACTCTGCTCCCCTCCCTCTAATACCCTGTAATGTGCTGTATGTCATAGTGCCCCGTCACACGTACTCTGCTCCCCTCCCTCTAATCCCCTGTAATGTGCTGTATGTCATAGTGCCCCGTCACACGTACTCTGCTCCTCTCCCTCTAATACCCTGTATGTCATAGTGCCCCGTCACACGTACTCTGCTCCTCTCCCTCTAATACCCTGTAATGTGATGTATGGCATAGTGGCCCGTCACACGTACTCTGCTCCCCTCCCTCTAATACCCTGTAATGTGCTGTATGTCATAGTGCCCCGTCACACGTCCTCTGCTCCCCTCCCTCTAATACCCTGTAATGTGCTGTATGTCATAGTGCCCCGTCACACGTCCTCTGCTCCCCTCCCTCTAATACCCTGTAATGTGCTGTATGTCATATTGGCCCGTCTCACGTACTCTGCACCCCTCCCTGTAATACCCTGTATGTCATAGTGCCCCGTCACACGTACTATGCTCCCCTCCCTCTAATACCCTGTAATGTGCTGTATGGTCATAGTGCCCCGTCACATGTCCTCTGCTCCCCTCCCTCTAATACCCTGTAATACGCTGTATGTCATAGTGCCCCGTCACACGTACTCTGCTCCCCTCCCTCTAATACCCTGTAATGTGCTGTATGTCATAGTGCCCCGTTACACGTACTCTGCTCCCCTCCCTCTAATACCCTGTAATGTGCTGTATGTCATAGTGCCCCATCACACGTACTCTGCTCCCCTCCCTCTAATACCCTGTAATGTGCTGTATGTCATATTGCCCCGTCTCACGTACTCTGCTCCCCTCCCTGTAATACCCTGTAATACTCTGTATGTCATAGTGCCCCGTCACACGTACTCTGCTCCCCTCCCTCTAATACCCTGTAATGTGCTGTATGGTCATAGTGCCCCGTCACATGTCCTCTGCTCCCCTCCCTCTAATACCCTGTAATACGCTGTATGTCATAGTGCCCCGTCACCCGTACTCTGCTCCCCTCCCTCTAATACCCTGTAATGTGCTGTATGTCATAGTGCCCCATCACACGTACTCTGCTCCCCTCCCTCTAATACCCTGTAATGTGCTGTATGTCATAGTGCCCCGTCACACGTACTCTGCTCCCCTCCCTCTAATACCCTGTAATGTGCTGTATGTCATAGTGCCCCGTCACACGTACTCTGCTCCTCTCCCTCTAATACCCTGTATGTCATAGTGCCCCATCACACGTACTCTGCTCCCCTCCCTCTAATACCCTGTAATGTGCTGTATGTCAAAGTGCCCCGTTACACGTACTCTGCTCCCCTCCCTCTAATACCCTGTAATGTGCTGTATGTCATAGTGCCCCGTCACACGTACTCTGCTCCTCTCCCTCTAATACCCTGTAATGTGCTGTATGTCATAGTGCCCCGTCACACGTCCTCTGCTCCCCTCCCTCTAATCCCCTGTAATGTGCTGTATGTCATAGTGCCCCGTCACACGTCCTCTGCTCCCCTCCCTGTAATGTGCTGTATGTCATAGTGCCCCGTCACACGTCCTCTGCTCCCCTCCCTGTAATGTGCTGTATGTCATAGTGCCCCGTCACACGTACTCTGCTCCCCTCCCTCTAATACCCTGTAATGTGCTGTATGTCATAGTGCCCCGTCACACGTCCTCTGCTCCCCTCCCTCTAATACCCTGTAATGTGCTGTATGTCATAGTGCCCCGTCACACGTACTCTGCTCCCCTCCCTCTAATACCCTGTAATGTGCTGTATGTCATAGTGCCCCGTCACACGTCCTCTGCTCCCCTCCCTCTAATTCCCTGTAATGTGCTGTATGTCATAGTGCCCCGTCACACGTACTCTGCTCCCCTCCCTCTAATACCCTGTAATGTGCTGTATGTCATAGTGCCCCGTCACATGTCCTCTGCTCCCCTCCCTCTAATACCCTGTAATGTGCTGTATGTTATAGTGCCCCGTCACACGTCCTCTGCTCCCCTCCCTGTAATGTGCTGTATGTCATAGTGCCCCGTCACACGTCCTCTGCTCCCCTCCCTCTAATACCCTGTAATGTGCTGTATGTGATGGTCTCCTCTGGGGCTGTTATTGGGTGAGTATCAGGATTGTCTGTGATGTCATCATGAGGTGGGTTGTGATGAGTCAGTATGGGAAATAACGGATGTGTTTGCAGCCTGTAGCAGTGTGTTATGCTGGAACGCTCTGGAAGTGACATCACTGACACTAGTAGCAGGGGTCAGAGTTCATGTTATTGGGATATTTTTTATTAACGAGATAGAGAGTAAATAAATAAATATAGCAGCAGCCAAAGAGATGTGCAAATAATGCATGAATACATGGCAGCATATACCTAGCAACAGCCTGGTGACGGTATGCAGTCCAAATCAGTGGCCCGTTTCCGTGTTCTTACACCTTCATCATGGGTACAATTACAAAACCGTAGCAAGCCATATTTAAAGAAGAGTGGGCGCAAACCTGAAATTAAGCTATGCGGAGGAAATCACCTACGATACACGCGATGCCGCGTTCCGGAAGTGTCCCTCTGGACTCTCTCAGGAAATAAACATGGCATGAGGCGGACGTCATCGCGCATGGAGACCAATGTCACGCTGTGTCCAGCGCCGGCTGAGGTCTCAGGCGCATAGGATGACGTAGTCATCGCTAGGGCAGCGGGAGTAAACAGAGACACATCTGAGGGAGAAAAGTCCGTTATTGTAGAATTATATTTACACAAGATAAACTATTCAAAATCAATTATCTAAACCTATTGAAAATGGCATATTTTGTCCCTCTGCACCATGAGTCTATTAATCGAGTGTGTGAGAAAATCCCTGCTAGAAAGTCTGGCCGGCGCCCAACTCTTCCTCCATATTCCAGCATGATGGTAAGAAAAAGAGGAAAGAAACCCAAATATACTAATAAACAATATAAAACAAAACCCCATAAATATATATAACTAAATCCCCTAAACGTAATCAACCTCGGTGAACACAAGAAAACATTTTTTTTTGTTACAAAAACAAAATGAAATATTAAAATAAAAATAAATACTGAAAAAATATAACACACAGCAATATACCCCTAAAGATACAAAAATACATATTCAATAAAACACTACATCAAAAAATTATAAAAAAATATTAAAGTATTATCATAACCGCAGCCCTCATATTATGACCAAACCGATCTAAGTCACAAAAATACACCAAAAGAAATCTCTTCATTCAACCCCATAGGTCGTAATGATTAAAATCTGTAAATGAATTCACACTTCCTCCAGAGTAAATGTTTCACACAATCTCCACCTCTTCTGAGGGGTTTAATCTGATCGAGTGGCATAAAACGAAAATCTTTAATGGTATGTCCCAGATCATGGAAGTGTCTTGCAACTGGTGCTGTGCTCTGATCAACTTTTGTGGCTATTTTGTGAACTGATGAGTGATGCATAGCAATACGTTCTTTTAACATTTACGTAGTCTTCCCAATATACAACTTTTGACAGGGACAAATAATTAAATAGACTGCAAATTTGCTTTCACAGGTCAGCCGATGTTGTAACCTGAGCTGTAGTCTATTAGTTGGATGTATGAACGTATCTCCAGTCGTAAGATATCGCCAGTTGACACAGCCACTACAACGAAATACACCATTTTTAGGTGCAAGCCAATTATCATTCGGCACTCGTATGTCAAAAGGTCTTTGAGGTTGCTACTTGTAGGCAAACAGAGGATTACTCTGACAAGACTAATTAAGTATAGGATCTGTCGTAATAATGTGCCAGTGTCTGAGAATGGACTCCCTCATCTTATGTGAGGATATTGAAAAAGTAGTGGGAAATACAACACTACTAGTGATGGAATCTTCAAGCTTTGGTCTGAGTAGTGATTTTCTATAGTATCAATATACAAATTGCCCTTATCTTGCACTAAAAACAAGACAGCTGCACCTCACAGTGGATCCTGTTAGTATTGTCCAATAAATACAAAATACACCCAGAGGGCACTTTCAAACTATATAAATATCCTTATAGAAAGGTGAAATGTCCAAAGGTATATTCCAAGTCTTCGATATGTGTTCTCATCTTCATAAAGCATCAAAGATGTCCCATACTTAAATGTCCAAAATGTATCTCATAATTGAAATATCCAAAAGGATTCTGGAATAAAAACACTCGCCAAAATCACTCAACACAAAGGCCCAATGGCCGCTTATTAGTATAGATCTGAATATTTATTCTGGATAAATTATCAGATCTAAAATATATTTTCTTACATCATAATGTAAAAAGGTGTCATGCTATCACCACTTTTAGAAAAAAATTAATTTCTTCCTGTCAACACCCTGCCAGGTGTGAGCTCATTGACAGGGACCTCAATAATGGTTGATATACAGGGCATCAGTACCCGACGCGTTTTGTTCCGCACAGGGAACTTCAGGGGTATTAATCTTTAATAAAGAGTGATATACATATAGTATAAGATGGTACATATACAATGAGGTAATATACAAAATGATGAATGGTACATAATATTTTTACAAAAGTTTTATCCAGTAGAGTCTTGGGGTAGTCATTTGGGTAGTTTTAACGATTCTGTCAAAGATGATTTTAGGAAAATTAAAATACAGAAAAACCCATGTAAATTCACGGGAAAAACAAGCTATTAAAAAATGAGAGTTATGGTAAGAACTTACCTTTGTTAACTCTTTCTTCGAAGCCCATGGAGACCTTGGAGTGTAGGTTGGATCTGGATCCTGGGCACTACGAAGTTAAAGCTTTAGCTCCCAGGATGCACTGGTTCATCCTCCCTATACACCACCACCGAGCCACCTCAGTTGGTAAGTAGCCAAAGGCTGGAGGAGGAAAGAGAGAGAAGGAAGAATCACACTCGCAGAGAAAGGAGAGGGGAAACCGGTGACCAGCAATACAGCTCACATGAAGCCAGGTGCGTCAGGGCGGGTGCCCTGTGGACTTCAAAGAAAGAGTTAAAGGTAAGTTCTTACCATAAATCATTTTCTTAGTCAGGTCCATAGACTCCACAGGGAGACCTTGGGGATGTCCCAAAGCAGTCCTTTTAAGGGTGGGGACACTCCTGCACTGAGATGAGAATCCGGCGCCCAAAGGAAGCATCCTGAGAGGCGAAGGTATCAAATGCATAGAACCTTAGAAAGGTCTGCATGGAAGACCACGTGGCTGCCTTACAAAGCTGTACAGTCGAGGCGCCACGGCGAGCTGCCCACAGAACGAGTAGAATGAGCAGTAACAAGTCGGAACAGGCAGGCCTGCCTGTGTGTAAGCCTCTGAGATAGTCATACGAAGCCATCTGTCCAATGTTTGTTCATTGGCTGGCCATCCTTGTGAAATCCATAAAGCACAAATAAGGAGTCTGATTTCCAAAAGGAAATGGTATGGTCCACAAAAATCCGGAGGGCACAGACCACATCCAATGAGGCCTCACTTGCCGATAGGTCTGGTGACTGAAAGGCCAGTACAATAATTTCCTGATTAATATGGAAATTTGAAACCCCTTTAGGAAGAAACTCAGGGCGAGTGCGAAGCACAGCCCTGCCCAAGTGAAATTTCAGAAAAGGGGACGACAGGGGAGCACCCCCAATTCTGACACCCTCCTGGCAGAAGCAATAGCAAGGAGAAAGAGAGTCTTAAATGTTAACCACTTGAGATCCACCGAATCTTTTGGTTCAAATGGAGGACCCGAAGAACAACCGCCAAATCCCAAGGAGCCACTGGGGGGACAAAAAGAGGTTGAACCCGGTGAACACCTTGTAGAAAGGTGTGGATATCTGGGAGCGGAGCTGTCCTTCGTTGGAACCACACTGACAGTGCGGAGTACTTTCAACAAGGCCAGGTGAGGGCCAAGGTCCAATCTAGCTTGAAGGAATCCCAGAATTCTGGAGCTATGAAACGCCTGAGGGTCGTAATCCTGAGAGCAGGTTTACGCGCACGGAGCATCGTGCTGATGACTGAGCTAGAGAATCCCTTGGACCTTAGGATGGATGTCTCAAGAGCCACGCTGTCAAAGACTATCCAGGTCCGGGTAAAGGCAAGGACCCTGAGACAACAGGTCCGAAGATCTGAGGCAACAGGAATGGAATGTCGATGAAGAGACTCCGAAGATCTGAGTACCAATGACGTCTGGGCCAAGCTGGAGCCACCAGCAAGACTGTGCCTCTGTCTTGCTTGAACTTCCGAAGAACCCGAGGAAGCAGGAATACTGGAGGAAAAAGATCCGCAAACTGGAAGGTCCACCTTACTGACAGAGCGTCCACCACGCTTGTTTCGGCATCCCTTGTTCTGTACATTGGTAACTTGTGATTGTGTTGGGAGGCCATGCGGTCCACCTCTGGGAGGCCCCATTTGTCCACTAGGAGTTGAAACACCTCTTGGTGAATAGACCATTCCCCTAGATGCACGTCGTGACGGCTTCCCAATTGAGAACTCCTGGAATGAACGCTGCCGAAATTGCCGGGAGATGGCACTCTGCCCACATCAGAATGGGTGACACTTCTGTCATTGCTGCCCGAATTCGAGTGCCTCCTTGATGATTGATGTAAGCCACTGTGATGGCGTTGTCTGACTGAACCTGCATGGGCTTTCCGTGAATGTGATTTGCCATCCCGATGGCCCTGTACATGGCCTAAAGTTCCAATATGTTGATGGGCAGGGCTGCTTCGACTGCTGTCCAACGGCCCTGAAATGAGTGCGGACCGGTCACTGCGCCCCAGCCCCGGAGACTGGCATCCATCACGAGGAGTACCCAGTCCGGGATCTAAAAGGGGCGACCGTTGGTGAGATGAGGTGTCAGTAGCCACCAAGACAGGCGCACCTCTGGAGAAAGCAACATCATCTGAGCCTTGATCTGGTGGGCTAAGTCATTCCACCTGGAGAGGATCATTCCCTGCAGGGGCCTTGAATGGAACTGAGCATATTCCACCATGTCAAATGTAAACACCATGGACCCTAGAACCTGCATCACCGAGTACTGACACCCGACGACTGCAGAGGAATCTGCGCGCACTCGCAGTTGCAGCAAGATCTTTTCTGGGGTTAGGAAGATTCTCTGCTAGTGAGAATCCAGAAAGGCTCCCAAATGAACCATGCTTTGTGAGGGAATTAGGGAGGACTTTTTCCAATTGATCAGCCACCCGTGCACTTGTAGACAAGCGATTGTCAGGCGTAGGTGGTGTTGAAGCACCTCTGGAGAAGTCGCAACCCTGACTCCGCAGATGGGCTGCCATGACAGCCATAACTTTCGTAAAGACCCTTTGAGCTGTGGATAGGCCAAAGGGCAGTGCCTGAAAATGGAAATGTTGGTGCAGAATAGCAAACCGTAGCTAACGCTGGTGAGAAGACGTTATGGGGATATGCAGGTAAGCATCCTCAATGTCCATTGATACCATGTAATCCCCAGGTTCCATAGCCAGTATGATGGAATGTAAAGTTTTCATCCTGAACTTGGGCACTCTGAGGAACTTGTTCAGAGATTTGAGGTAGGCCGATGAGACCCATTCGACTTCTGAACCAGAAACAGAGTAGAATAATAACCAGTTCCTCGTTGAGATAGTGGAACTGGTACAATTACTCCTGCTTTCAGCAAGGACTCTATGGCTTCCTGGATCTCCAAGGCCTTTTTTCTTAGGCTTGATGGTTGTTTTGGTCGCTGATTGTCTAGGAAAAGACTGTCCTTTGGGCTTTCCCTGAGAACGAAAGGACCAAAAGAGGTTCTAGCCTTGGAAGGTGCAAATGCTGATGGCAGAAATGCTGACTTAGATTTTGCCAGTGTGTCTACAATTTTGTCCAGGTCTGGGCCAAACAATATCTTCCCATTGTAGGGCAAGGCTTCCAGACCCTTTTTAGAGTCAGCATCCGCCCTTCAGTAGCGCAAACACTGCCACGGCCGAGACTCTGGAGGTCAGTAGACTAGCATCCAAAGAAGGCCTCACAAGACCTCTGAGTCTCTGGAGCCGCCTCGGGGAAAGTGTCCTCCAGAACATTTGCCCAACTTTCTATCACCTTAGCCACCCATGAGATAGCCATGGACGGACGGGCAACCGCTCCTGAGAGAGTAAATCGATTTCAGGCACGTCTCCACCTTCCTATCTGTAGAATCGTTCAAGGAAGAATGGAAGGCATAGGTAGCGTGGCAGTTTTAATCACGCGAGTAACATGAGACTCCACCGCAGGAGGTGCTTCACACTTCTTACCGTGCCCCTCAGGGAATGGATGACATGAGGCCAAACGCTTTTGCGGCTGATACCTCTTACTTGGTGCTTGTCAAGCCTCCGCCATATGGTCTACCAGGTGGTCAGAGACCGGAAAAACTGCAGAAGTCACCTTAAACTGTTTAACCTGAGGGTATTTGGATTTAGGGGCAGGTTCTTCATCTTCTCTAGTATGGATCGGACCGCCTGCACCAAAGCTGGAACATTAATAATTGATTTAGGCTCCACCTCCAGTGTAGGGGAATCAGATGCATCATCCACTTCCCCATCATCTGACGACACCTGTGTCTGATAGTTGTGTAGACTGGGATGACAATACAGGGCGATTAGGTGCCGCCTTAGGTCTTTCATTCCGCAACATGGTTGAAAGGCCGTTGACTAAGCTGCCAAACTCTAAACTGAACTAGATAAACATCCACCCAAGATGGCTGTACAGCTTGTGTTAGTCCCTGGAAGGGAATAACAGACTGTTGTGATACCGAAGGGGATTGCATATACCGCGGTAATCCCTGGTAGGGAGAGAGAGACTGTGGTTCAGGACTAAACTGCAAACAATGCGGGATACCCTGAGAGGGAAGGATGGCTTGTTGAGGTAACCCCATATGGGGCAAAACAGCTGGGACCGCCAGGCGACATGCAATGGAGGCCAGGACTTGAGAAAAAAACTCCCAAGGGGGATCCTGTCCCATTGTTGGGGGGGGTTTGAGGGGCCAGGCAACTGATAGCACCTCACACATAACCCATCCTGAGTTAAATCCTCCTTACTCACCCCTGCAGCACATAGCCTGCAGGATAGCAGAATGGGTGCAGCATTGCTCTCAACCTCGTGGTCAGACATATCTGACAATATACTGTATATAGTGGAAAATCAGGAAGCGGTACACTGGTCCTGACTTACGCTAAGAATAGCTGTCAGACCCCACTTAAAACGTATGCAACTCACTGGTCCAACAATATGGCACCGTGCAGCACACAACCGTATGTGGCAGACTTCACAAATACTTTAATCTATATAGGTGAGGTCCAAAGACCACCCTAACTACACCTGTTAGGGCTGGTTATAAAGAAAAGGGATAGACATAAACTAACAAATGAGAGAAAAGACACAGACAGCGCTAGCATAAGTCACATATAATACAGAATTATATACTGCAAATTGATACTAGAATCCACTGCCCAGATTCAGTGTCCGGAAAGGCTATAGCGCTGCATACACTAACCATAAGGGAGAGGTATGCAGGGGGACTGGACCACACGCTGTCCTGGGAGATCTGCGATGCACCATCTGCCGGAGACCTCAGAGGGGGCGTGGCTGCAGGAGGAAATGGCTCAGCAAAGCCAGACCTCAGAGGAAAGGCTCGTTGAGCTGAGAAGCCGCTAAACGGGGAAGGCGGTCTCCCCTGGCTGACTATTAACCCCCAGAACGCTGGCTCCCTCACCAAAGGTCCCTGGTGGTCTAGTGGAGCGCAGGGTATTGGGTGCCTGCTTCCAGTGTCAGCATAGGACTGCTAATACATGGGTCACTGCAAGTGGTGATCCGCCTTACCTGTCCCCATACATCCGGCCACAGCCCAGGTTGTCCCGCGGGGTCCAGCTAGCACAGACCCCAGGATCCCGCCGAGATCTCCACTGGTGACGCGGCGCCGGCGGGGTGATGGAGCAGCAGCGCAGATGTCTTATGGACAGTCTGCTGCTGCGCGCTCTGAAGATGGAGGAAAAACTATTCAAAAATCATAAAATAAACCAACTTAAACTGGCTCTGGCTCGGGGAGCCTATGGACCCTGAAGAAGAAAAGGATGATAACTTAAGCTTCAAAACAGCAGATAAAGGGGGGTTGTAGTGTTAGTGCAGGTCTTCTCTGTGCGGCATACAGCAGTAGTCTCCCGTCATGCTGTGTGTGGGTCTTCCCTGTGCGTGGCATCCAGCAGTAGTCTCCCATCATACTGTGTGTGGGTCTTCCCTGTGGCGCATCCAGCAGTAGTCTCCCGTCATGCTGTGTATGCCATGTGTGGGTCTTCCCTGTGCGGCATCCAGCAGTAGTCTCCCATCATGCCCATCACACAACTTACCTGATCCACGCTCCTGCCGACGACCGCCGCTGTCCACTCCTCCAGGCCCGCTCTGCACTATGGGAGAGACGTTATGACGTCGCTCCCATCACCTGCTGCAGGGTGAGCCACCATTCTCATCCCAAGTGAAGATTCCGTTAAGGATAGCAAGGTTTGATGGGTCTCCTTAAGTAAATATTTGTTGTGACTGGGACCTACCATGGCATCCATGTACGTGATTAATGCAGTGGATAAATGGCTGGTGGAGCTTTCTGAGGGTGTGCAGTCCAATAGACCAAGAGCAATATTGCTTACCTTGGTTGAACATTTTTGGAAAGGGATACAACAAAAGATCGACAATGACAATATCGACATTAGGGTTAGGCTGTGGGCAGGAAGGTTAGGCTGCATGGGGAGTGTCACGCTTGCCACTGAGAGGTTGAAAGCAGAGGTCCCAGGGTGGGGAAGAAATCTGAGGCGAGAGTTTGGAGGTTAACGGGACCCTACCAATGGTGCGGTGTCTAACCTGCTGGGAGGTGTTCACCAGTGACCCCTACCAATGGGGATATGGGTTTTTTAGCTGCACCCAGCAGGCAGGTCGCGGTCCTTTGATCTGGTATCTAAACCCCTGTGGGAATAGAGAAAAACACAGATAGTAGCCCAAGGAATATGCCTCCCAGGAGGCATAGCTGCACCAGGAATTGTTACTTAAAATACCCACAGGTGGAGGTGTGTAGACACAATTATTGCGCTGAAGAGCTCATTGGTATTGAACACAGGCAGAGGTGGTATGACGCACTGTAGCTCCGGAAGGTAAGGTTAAGCTGTACACAGGCTGAGGTGGTAAGACGCCCGGTTGCTCCGGAAGGGGACGCCAAGTTGTACACAGGCTGAGGTGTTGTGTCGACACTGTTTGCGCTAAAGGAAGTACTGAATTTGTACACAGGCTGAGGTGTTATGATGCACTGTTGAGCTAAAGGTAGTGCAGAATTTGCACACAGGCTAAGATATTGAAACGCACTGTTGCACTGAAGATAGCACGGAGTTGGCTCACTGGCAGAGATGGTAATGCTGAGTGGCACACTGTTGCACTGAAGATAATATGAGATATGGTAAGAACTTACCTTTGTTATCTCTATTTCTACGAAGTCCATAGGGTTCCACAGGATACCTTGGGGTATAGGCGATGGCGGCAGACATCCATGCACCACAGAGTTAAAAACTTCTCCATCCTCCCAGGATGCACTGAGGTCCCTCTTCTATACCCCGCCCCCGAGCCTCAGGCACAGTTTCGTCACAAGCCTAGGCCGGAGGAGGATAAAGAGAGAGAGAAGAAAGTCTGGAACACACAAGAATCACATTCTCACCAGAGGGAGACTGAAAAACCGGTGACCAGAACCACAGCCCATATGCAGTACAGGTGCGACAGGGCGGGAGTCCTGTGGAACCCTATGGACTTCGTAGAAATAGAGATAACAAAGGTAAGTTCTTACCATATCTCATATTTTCTACATCAGGGTCCATAGGGTATCCACAGGATACCTTGGGGATGTCCCAAAGCTGTATCCTTCAAGGGTGGGGACGCTCCTGTGCTGAGAGGAGAATCCATCGCCCGAAGGAAGCATCCTGAGAGGCGTAGGTATCAAAAGCATAATACCGTACGAAAGTATGGACGGATGACCACGTGGCCGCCTTGCAAAGCTGAACAGCTGAGGCGCCACATCGAGCTGCCCACGAAGGACCCACAGACCTAGTGGAATGAGCCTTAACAGAAGATGGAACAGGTAGGCCCTCGTGAGCAAAAGCTTCAGAGATAGCCAGTCGAATCCATCCTGCCAATGTTTGTTTAGTGGCAGGCCAACCTCTTTTATGGAAGCCATAAAGGACAAACAAAGAGTCTGACTTCCTATAGATAGAAGTGCGGTCCACAGAGATTTTCAAAGCCCGCACCACAGCCAAGGTGGCCTCATCAACCGAAAGGTCCAGTGAAGTAAACTATGGTACAATAATTTCCTCGTTGATATGGAAACTAGATACCACCTTTGGAAGAAACCCAGGATGAGTGCACAGCACAGCCCTGTGTCCATGAAAAATTAGAAATGGAGGTCTGCACGAGAGAGCTCCCATTTCTGAAACCCTTCTGGCCGGAGCAATAGGCAGAAGGAATACAGTCTGAATGGGTAGCCATTTCAAATCCACTGAGCCCAGTGGTTCAAATGGCGGTCTTTGAAGTGTCTTCAAGACCACAGCCAGATCCCATGGTGCCACAGGTGGAACAAAGGGAGGCTGAATAAGAAGCACCCCTTGCATAAAGGTGCGGACATCAGGAAGCATAACAATCCTACGATGAAACCACACTGAAAGTGCAGACACCTGTACCTTCAGGGAAGCTAGGCGAAGACCCTGGTCTAAACCCACCTGTAGGAAGGCCAGAACCCTGGACAATCTGAACACCTGAGGAGCATAACCTCTAGTGCGACACCACTGGAAGAAAGCCCGCCACACTCTAGGGTAGATGTTGGCAGATGAAGGCTTCCAACTCTCAGCATGGTGTTGACCACAGAGCTGGAGAAACCTCTGGACCTCAAGAGGGCAGTCTCAATAGCCCCACCGTCAAAGACAGCCGACTCAGGTCCGGATGAAGGCAAGGACCCTGAGACAGCAGCTCCTGACGTTGAGGCAACAACAGCGGAGTGTCCACTGAGAGACCCTGAAGATCCGTGTACCAGTGCCGCCTGGGCCACACTGGATCAATCAGCAGTAGCATGCCGCCTTTTTGCATGAATTTGCGTATCACTCGAGGAAGAAGGGAGAACGGAGGGAAGAGGTACGCATACTGCAAGGTCCACTTGACCGCCAGAGCAGCCACTAGACAAGCCTTTGCGTCTCTTGTTCTTGACCCGAACATCGGTAGTTTGTTGTCGTGTCGTGAGGCCATGGAGATCTATCTCTGGAAGGCCTCACTTGTTCACCAGTAGCTGAGACGCTTCCTGGTGAAGAGACCAATCTCCTGGATGCACGTCTTGACTGCTGAGAGTCTGCTTCCCAGTGGAGAACTCCTGGTATGAACACTGCTGATATTGCGGTGAGATGCTTTTCCGCCCATACTAGAATGCGGGACACCTCTGTCAGAGCCGCCTGACTGCGAGTCCCTCCTTGGTGGTTTATGTATGCCACCGTGGTGGCGTTGTCCGACTGTACCTGCAAAGGTTTTCCCTGCAAGACCTGTCTTGCTTGCTGGAGAGCCTTGAATACTGCCCGCAGTTCCAATATGTTTATTGGAAGAGCAGCTTCTACCAATGTCCACTTTCCCTGAAAGAAGTGTGGACCCATCACCGCTCCCCAGCCCCGGAGACTGGCATTCGTCGTCAGAAGGGCCCAGTCTGCGATCCAAAAGGGGCGCCCCTTGTTCAGGTGAACCGTCTGTAGCCACCAGGCCAGAGATAATCGCACCTCCGGGGAAAGCACCATAGTCTGTCTCTTTATCCTTTGGGGCGGCCCATTCCATCTGGAGAGGATCAGCTTCTGCAGAGGTCTCGAGTAAAACTGGGCAACCTCCACCATGTCGAACATGGATACCATGGGTCCCAGTAACCTCATTGCCGAGTGAATAGACACCCGGCGACTCTGCAGGCAAAGACTGACCTTTGCCTGTAACGCAGAGATCTTTTCTCCCGTCACCAAGATCCTCTGATGTTGGGAATCCAACAGAGCTCCTAGATGGAGCATCCTCTGAGATGGTACCAGGGAGGACTTCTTCCAATTTATCAGCCAGCCACGAGACTGCAATACAGAGACTGTTAGTTGCAGATGGCGCTGAAGTTTCTCTGAGGACTCCGCCAGTAACAGGAGATCGTCCAGATAAGGTAACAGGCGGACTCCCTGCAACCGCAGGTTAGCTGCCATAACATCGGTGAACACCCGAGGTGCTGTAGCCAAACCGAAGGGCAGAGCCTGAAACTGGAAGTGGTCCTTGACCACTGCAAATCTGAGGATGCACTGGTGTGCTGGGACAATAGGGATATGCAGGTTAGCATCCTGAATATCCAGCGACACCATGAAATCCCCAGGCTCCACTGCTAAAATAATGGAACGCAGGGTCTCCATCCTGAACCGAGGAACCCTCAGAAATTTGTTGAGGGATTGAAGTTGAGTATTGGCCGGTAGGACCCATTGGGTTTCTGCACCAGAAAAAGATTGGAGTAATACCCCAATCCCTTCTGAGACAAAGGAACTGGCACTATAACTCCATTCTGGAGCATCGAGTGCATTACCTTCTTGAGTTCCTGGGCCTTGTCCTGATTGGAAGGAAGGCCCGTGGTGAAAAACCGGCGGGGAGACCTCCTGCGGAAGGAGAGGGTGTACCCCTGAGAGACCACTTCTCCAATCCATGTGTCTGAAGTGGTCAGGCACCAGGTTTTTGGGCGAATTTCAGAAGTCCGCCTCCCACTTTGAGGTCCCCCAAAGAGAGGCCCGTCCCGTCAGGCCGAAGGTTTGTCATCGGACTTGGGAGTGGGACGTCTGGTACTCCAGGCCTGTGTCCTGGGCTTTGCGGGTTTCTTGGCGGCAGTCCTCCTAGGAAAGGACTGTACCCCTGGGTCTGTTCTGCGTTCTATAGGCCCTTTTTTACTGTACCTTGGGTCTGTTCTGCGTTCTATAGGCCCTTTTTGCCGCCTTCCAAGAACGCAGCCACAGGATACGATGAGCCGCCACTGCTGCCGAGAAAATTTTGGATGCCATGAGGCCCATATCTAAAGCTGCCTCATTAATGTACGTAGCCGAGTCCCTTAAATTATCCACCAACTCCACCTGTTCAGGTGACGAGTCTGAATCCAGGGATGCCTCCAAGGTATCAGCCCAGTGCTCCATAGATCTTGCCACCCAGCACACGGCCAAAGCCGGCCTGGACACGCCTCCTGCAAGGGAATATTTCTACCCTGCGATCCGTGGGATCCTTTAAGGAGGACATAGAGGGCATAGGCAACGTAGCACTCTTACTAGATGTGTAAATCCACTTGTGGCGGGTTATTACATTTTGCAAAATAATTATCTGCAAAAGGGTATGCCACCGCAACCCGCCTAGGGGGCTGGTAACGCTTACCCGGCATTTTCCACGCCTCCTCTAAATGATCCACTAGCTGATCAGATAGGGGAAACACCGTAGTATCACTTTTAATATCCTTGAAACAGGCATATTTTGATTTAGCTACAGGAGGAGCGCCATCCTCAATAACCAAGGCCGTGCGCACCGCACGTATGAGCCATCATCTGTCGTCACAGCATCCTGATCTTGATGAGGTTGCAGCTGACGCTTCTGCGCCCGCACAGACGACTCGCCCTGTAACACCTCTGACAGCTGTTGTACTGAGGTAAACAGTGAATTAGCCCACGCAGGTTCATGGATGACCTGAGGGGGCGACAACGGGAAACTCTGAGGTACGATTAACTGTTTAGGAAACCCCTGCATAGGGGATGACACCATAGACTGCTGTGAGACCCCCATCTGGGGACACGCAGGGGTTGTCGTTAACTGGCCCACCAGGATAGTAAGTGCCGTAGCAAAACAAGCCCATGGTAGCTCCTGCACAGGTGTAGTGACAGAAGTCGGCCGTGCCAACCGCAGGCACGCCTTACATAATCCATCAGAGTTACCATCACCCTCTGCCAATGGTACCTAGCATACAGTACACTTAGGCGGAATGGGGAAATCGTGCTCACAGTCAGACATACTGAGTGTGTGACCCGGAGCTGTATGTGACCACCGCACTTCACAACAAGTTGTATAGTGAGGTATAAATCCCCCTTGCAACACCGCAGCGCAAGGGCTTGTTAGCAGAGAAGAAGAAAGGGATAGGGAAAATAGCTGACAGTATGTGAAAGTGAAAGTGACAGACAGCAGCGCTAGCCCAAAGTCACATACAATGCAGAATATTGAAAACCCTGCAGCATCTCCGCTTCATCAACTAACCAGACCTCAGCCTGGTAGGAAACAGCGCTGCATACACTGACCACGATGCCCGCATTAACAGCTGCCAGCAGCGTTTGCCACATGTATTAAAATGGCCACCGAGGAGCAGAGGGAGGGCTGGTCCGGGGGCGGAGCACATGCAGATGCCTAACCACCTTGTGGAGAGGCCGTGTGCAGCGGGGGAGGCGCAGGCTGCTTAGCAGGGAAAGCGCGCTCCACTGGCATGCATTTAACCCCTGGGACGCTGGACATTTACTGTTTCTGTCCAGTCCTCAGTCCCAGGGGGTAGCGGAAAGCGCATGGATCAGTAGCCTGGGTCCACACTGCAGCCAGTCCCCAGGGAGCCCCCTGCCTGGGGACTAAGGACTGTGCTATTCGGCTGAGACCCACCGCGGGACCTTGCCGCTTACCTGAACCCCCATAAACCCGGCCACAGTCCGGGCAACCGGAGCCACCGCTAGCTGTGACCCCAGTCACCCACCAGCATCCCCGGATCAGTACCGGCGTTCTGGTACCAGCGGGGTGTAGGAGCGACGACATGGATGTCAGTACAGACTGTCCATGTTGTCTGCTCGTTAGATGTGCAGCCACAGCTGCATTGAAGAACTTCAGGGGCCTGCAGACCCCCACTCTGTACGTTGCATCAGACTTTTTCCCAGGCACCGACGAAAACTGGGAGGATGGGGATGTTTTTAACTCTGTGGTGCCTGGATGACTGCCGCCATCGCCTATACCCCAAGGTATTCTGTGGATACCCTATGGACCCTGATGTAGAAAGCAAAGGGTTAGCATGCCGGCAGAGATGGTCAAACGCACTAGAGAAGACACGGAGGTAATCTCAGGGGAACCTGGAACGAGGACTCAACTAGCATACACTAGGAATGACAAACATTGTTCAGGCAACTTCCTGGTGTACTGGGGCCGGTATATATAACCAGGGGTGGCAGTTGATAGGACAGTATCAGCTGACCCAGACCATACTACCATTGGTTGCAGATACTGTCATGTGAGAAGGACTGTCATGGCGGTGCCCATGACGGGAACCACAATACCCAAAACACAAGGCCGCCCATGTAATTCCACGAGCGCCTAAGGTAGAATCCTCAGCGCGTCACCCTCCGCCGCACTTGACTGACATATCCATGCGAGAAGTCAGGGGAAGCTGGCGCAGAGGTGAGTGACGGCCGATCCTAGGCTGAACCCTGACAGGGAGGTTAGAGTTAGGCACTAGAAGGAGGGGTAGAGGTTAAGGGAGAAATACCGGAACGCCGCAGGATCACATCTCTAAACTGGATGTCAGTCACATGACCACTGGGACCTGGAAGCCACATTGGACTCACTGCAGCCATCAGAACCAAGGTAAGTTGTCAGTGGCCAGCAGGGACCATATGTTGCCATTCTAACATTTTATCACTGTCTAAATGATGAAGATCGACAAACCATACCACACCCCTTCGAAATCCTTTGAGTACCCAGATGGTGCTGCTTTAAATACTGGTGATCTTGGTACAAAGACCTCTGAGCACCAGACTCTGTGGCTTAAGTTTTGGGACACAGTTGTGGAATCTAAGATGACTCTGATATTGTGTTCATTCTAAGATTGGGTCTAGGAGTTACATGTACTGGTTCTCTCTCAACTCAGGTGGAAAAGGAGGTCACCCCTCTTTCCCATGAGGGGTCTCCCGTCATGCTGTGTATGCCGTTTGCAGGTCTCCTCTTTGTAGCATCCAGCAGTAGTCTCCCATCATGCTGTGTATGCCATGTGCAGGTCTCCTCTTTGTAGCATCCAACAGTAGTCTCCCATCATGCTGTGTATGCCATGTGCAGGTCTCCTCTTTGTAGCATCCAGCAGTAGTCTCCCATCATGCTGTGTATGCCATGTGCAGGTCTTCCCTGTGCAGAATCCAGCAGTAGTCTCCCGTCATTCTGTGTATGCCGTGTGCAGGTCTTCACAGTGCGGCATCCAGCAGTAGTCTCCCATCATGCTGTGTATGCCATGTACAGGTCTTCTCTTTGTGGCATCCAGCAGTAGTCTCCCATCATGCTGTGTATGCCATGTACAGGTCTTCTCTTTGTGGCATCCAGCAGTAGTCTCCCATCATGCTGTGTATGCCGTGTGCAGGTCTCCTCTTTGTGGCATCCAACAGTAGTCTCCCATCATGCTGTGTATGCCATGTGCAGGTCTTCCCTGTGCAGAATCCAGCAGTAGTCTCCCGTCATGCTATGTATGCTGTGTGCAGGTCTTCACTGCGCGGCATCCAGCAGTAGTCTCCCATCATGCTGTGTATGCCATGTGCAGGTCTTCACTGTGCGGCATCCAGCAGTAGTCTCCCATCATGCTGTGTATGCCATGTGCAGGTCTTCTCTTTGTGGCATCCAGCAGTAGTCTCCTGTCATGCTGTGTATGCCGTGTGCAGGTCCTCACTGTGCGGCAACCAGCAGTAGTCTCCCATAATGCTGTGTATGCCGTGTGCAGGTCTCCTCTTTGTAGCATCCAGCAGTAGTCTCCCATCATGCTGTGTATGCCATGTGCAGGTGTTCCCTGTGCAGAATCCAGCAGTAGTCTCCCATCATGCTGTGTATGCCATGTGCAGGTCTTCCCTGTGCAGAATCCAGCAGTAGTCTCCCGTCATGCTGTGTATGCCATGTACAGGTCTTCTCTGTGCGGCATCCAGCAGTAGTCTCCCGTCATGCTGTGTATGCCGTGTACAGGTCTTCTCTGTGCAGCATCCAGCAGTAGTCTCCCATCATGCTGTGTATGCCATGTACAGGTCTTCTCTGTGCGGCATCCAGCAGTAGTCTCCCGTCATGCTGTGTATGCCATGTACAGGTCTTCTCTGTGCGGCATCCAGCAGTAGTCTCCCGTCATGCTGTGTATGCCGTGTACAGGTCTTCTCTGTGCAGCATCCAGCAGTAGTCTCCCATCATGCTGTGTATGCCATGTACAGGTCTTCTCTGTGCGGCACCCAGCAGTAGTCTCCCGTCATGCTGTGTATGCCGTGTACAGGTCTTCTCTGTGCGGCATCCAGCAGTAGTCTCCCGTCATGCTGTGTATGCCGTGTACAGGTCTTCTCTTTGTGGCATCCAGCAGTAGTCTCCCATCATGCTGTGTATGCCATGTGCAGGTCTTCTCTTTGTGGCATCCAGCAGTAGTCTCCCATCATGCTGTGTATGCCATGTACAGGTCTTCTCTGTGCGGCATCCAGCAGTAGTCTCCCGTCATGCTGTGTATGCCGTGTACAGGTCTTCTCTGTGCGGCATTCAGCAGTAGTCTCCCGTCATGCTGTGTATGCCTTGTGCAGGTCTTCTCTTTGCGGCATTCAGCAGTAGTCTCCCGTCATGCTGTGTATGCCATGTGCAGGTCTTCTCTTTGTGGCATCCAGCAGTAGTCTCCCATCATGCTGTGTATGCCATGTACAGATGTACAGGTCTTCTCTTTGTGGCATCCAGCAGTAGTCTCCCATCATGCTGTGTATGCCATGTACAGGTCTTCTCTTTGTGGCATCCAGCAGTAGTCTCCCATCATGCTGTGTATGCCATGTGCAGGTCTTCTCTTTGTGGCATCCAGCAGTAGTCTCCCATCATGCTGTGTGTGCCATGTGCAGGTCTTCTCTTTGTGGCATCCAGCAGTAGTCTCCCGTCATGCTGTGTATGCCGTGTACAGGTCTTCTCTTTGTGGCATCCAGCAGTAGTCTCCCATCATGCTGTGTATGCCATGTACAAGTCTTCTCTTTGTGGCATCCAGCAGTAGTCTCCCATCATGCTGTGTATGCCATGTTTGGGTTTTCACTGTTGCGGCATCCAGCAGTAGTCTCTATTCATACTGATGTTCTATCTTCTCTGGTATAGTCACTCCTTCTCCATTATGTCATGGTGGAATATTGCTCATCAATGACGGCTCCAAGGTCCTCATGAAAGTAATTAAAGTGGTCTGTCAAGCTCATCATGTATTTTTTCTAGCATGTTTCTTACACGATTTGCTTGTTGTTGTGATCTTTGCAGTTATTCTAGAACGGGTTTGGTATATGTCGACAATCATCATGTAGAGAGTGATAAAAGGTCAACATGTTAGAATGTCAACATATCCTCCCTGGTGGCCATTCATGACTTACCTGCTCCTGACGGCTGCAGTGGCTCCAGTACGGCTTCTGGGTCCCAGCAGTCATGTGACTGTCACTTCCGGGTCAGACCTGTGATCCTACAGCAATTCGTTTAGTATACTAACCCCTATCCCTCCCTCTATTGCCTGACCCTAACCTCCAGCAGCCTAACTCTAACCTCGGGCCATTCCGTGTCAAATCAACACACTTTTTGTTAAAATTTTACCTCACCAGCTCAGATTGTTCAAATTTGGTATATGGAGAGTAATTGTAGTCTAAGAAAAATACAAAATTGTATTTAAATATCTCATGCCGTTTCCAAAATAAGGCTATGTGAAGTTTTCAAAAATCTGTTAAAAACGCACAACCAGCATATTTTCAAATCGCCATAACAGCTCTCCTAATTAAGCTAGAGAGGTGGGAGTTGGGTAATTTTACTGTTTTTTTTATGTCCTTTCCTATGATATACAACACAATAGGCTTTGTGAGGAAAAACTTTTGTCCAAATTCAAACTCAAATTTTTGATCATGATTATCTCAAAAAGTGCATCGACAAAAAAGTAAAAAAAAAATCTGGAAATAGTCTATACTGTTAAATGTTTGTCAAAATGTAAAAGTGGGAGGATAATGGGTTCATAGTTAAAAATAATTTTAAAGAGGAGTAGGCACTACGTTTGAAAAAAAATCAGGGCCTACTTTTAAATCCAATCATATGAGGGAAGAACTAAAATTAGCCAAATACTCAATATTTTCATCAAATGTAAAGTCTCTTTAATTACTTTTTGTCAATTTTTACATGTGAGAATATATAATTTAGATATTATATATTCTCACATGTAGAAATTGTCAAAAAGTAATTAAGAGAATTTACAAAATTTCAAATATTGTTGGCCTAATTATAAAAGTTCCTATATGACTGTATTAACTAAAAACAATGAATAATGCTTACAAGAAAATAAATAATCTTCAATAATGTTAATGCATTGTTTATGAATCATGTGATAAAGAAAAAATGAAGCGCTGTGTAAATATTAAAAACAGAATTCAATCACAATTATATAAAAGAAAATAATAAATCTAAAACAAATTATTCTGATGACATCGATGTAATCATAAACTAAAAGAATTCCATTGAATAGTTAAAAAATGACATGTATTTAAAAATTGATACAAAGCCCTGGTCTATAGTTAAATTGATATTGCACATCCAAACTATGACCAGAATAGGCAATTTAATCATAAATTGTGGACAGTGGCCCTGATTCAGAGCCGGACGCTCTGACAGAGCGCTCGCTCTGAATCAGGGCCGTCCCTGCTCCTTTTTGGAGCGGCCTCCTGGCTGCTCGCATAGCTGTGGGTGACCACCCACAGCTATAGCGAGCGGCCAAAATGATGGTCGCGATATCGGGCTTGCGACGAGACCCTTGCGGTAGGGTCTTGCTGCCGCAAGCCCTGGAGTGCTTTTGGCTCTATCAGCGCCAAAAGCACTCCCACTGACATTACTAGTGATGTCAGTGGGGCCGGGCCCAGACGGTAGGCGTTCCCATGGGAACGCCTCCGTCTGGGCAGCCACGCCCCGGCAAGCCCACCAAAGGGGTCGTGCTGTCAATCACCATCGACAGCACGCCCCCTTTGGTGCGAGACCCATAACGACGGCTTGGCCATCGTTATTCGGGTCTCGCGCATGCGCAGTACGGAGCCGCCTCCGTCGTGCGCATGCGCACTTGGGCAACATCAACCCACTTGCGAGCGCTCAGCCCAGTGTCCTTATCAGTTCCAGGTGCTGTTAGAAACAGATATGATATTGCAACCACTTTAAAACTGCAGTAGTATAGCTGAAAGCTTAGAATGGCAACACAGTGCCCAACTTGCTGGAAGTAGTCACATATTCCGTTCTCCGCAATAGAAATAGATAAACTCTGATGAGATTCCAAAGTTTATGGTGCAGATATATTAAACACACTGAATATAAAAAGTCTTTATCATTCCCTTTAATAGGGGTAGGGGCTTATGAATCATGCTCAGTATTGCAGGCCACAGTGCATGGGAAAGGCCTCTGTGATGGCGGCACACTCAAGAGACTGGCAGCTAGAGCCAGCCTATAACGTCCCTATGAGAACCAAATCCTCACACCTCTCCAACTTTATAAATGGGCAGTAGAAAGTATATCTGGAATTAATTTGACGTTCACAACGCAAGAAGACTATATTAAACCTGAAACAATTTTGAATGATCGTTTCAGGCAGTCAGTAACTATTCAGGGAACACAACAGTATCATGCTTTTGTACCTGTGGATTCAAGTACATCAAAAATATCCGTGAAAACCTTTTCTAAGGCTACAACATCATCTACAGTATTCGTTACAAAATCTCTAGACAAACTCCAGTTGACACAAATAGCTATATATCCGTTGTGTATAACAAGAAATTGTGGCTTGTTTATGTGATGGACAAGAATGAAGACTAATTAATAGTGACCTTCCTTCATCCAGCTGGACCTTCACCATCATTCTTCTATCCAAGGGAGCCTGATGTACTATGGATACCTCTAATAGATGTCTTATGCAGAGTCCACCCTATAACTCCAACTGGAAGAATTTGTCATGTCTCCTGATGACACTTTAAAAACAACTGAGGCATTGTCCAACGATCCTCAGCTAACATTGTTGACTAATGCAATGTCATGTATTTCTATTCAACTTAATTTATATAATTAAACTAATGAAGCCATCAAATCTATTATTACCTATTACTACTTGTAATAAACCCGGCTTTTTTTTTTTTTTTTTTTTAATAAACGACCTTGCTTTAAAATTACTTTTAACTATGAACCCATTAACCTCCCACTTTTAAATTTTGACAAACATTTAACATTAGCATAGATTCTTTCCAGAAACCTTTTGAACTTTTTTTGTCGATGCACTTTTTGAGATAATCATGATCAAAAATGTCAGTTTGAATTTGGAAAGTTTTTCCTCACAAAGCCTATTGTGTTGTACATCATAGGAAAGGGCATATACAACACAGTAACATGACACCACTCCTACCTCTCTAGTGTAATTAGGAGAGCCGCTATGGTGATTTGAAAATATGCTGGTTGGGCGTTGTTGACAGATTTTTGAAAACGTTACATTTTGTAAATGGCATGATATATTTACATAATATTTTGTATTTTTCTTAGACTACATATATATACTCCATATACCACATTTTATTTAAATCTGAGCTGGTGAGGTAAAATCAGTGTGTCGATTTGACACTGAACAACCCTATCGCCAAACAGCCTAACCCTCCGCAGCCTAATCTTAATGGTGACAGGTTGCCTGTTGACAATTTAACAATGTTCACGTCATAACTTTCAACATTGTAAATGTCAACCTAATGACTACAACCCCTTTACATCTTCCTTAGAAGCATCCCAGGCCTCTTTCAGCAGTTTCCAGTTTTTCTCAAACTCATCTGAGTTGTGGACTGTCTGGTCCCACGGAAACGCCTTCTTGCAATATGGCAGCTGACAGTCCCGGGAACTTTTCACACTGATACGTAAAACACTCTCCTTCTTTTGGCAAAGATTTTCGAAACTGCTTCATAAGACCTACGGCCTGATTCAAAGATGGACGGATTAGCAGATCCGCACACAAGCAGTCGTCCAAATCCGTCCATCTCTGATATAAATGCAGAAGGGGATGTCAGACACCTCATTGCTGCATCTGTGATCCCAGCACTGTGACCGACATTGCAGGCTGGGATCACCATTGTGACTGAGGGTCGTGATGGCTGCTTCTTTGGTCAGGCTGCGGTAGCTGAAGCTTCCCGCAGCCTGAATGGGTGCTGGTCACGTAAGAGCACAGGAATCTACCATGGCGTCGTCTCTCTTGGAAAACGGGGGTGACACGCCCTCTTTTCCAACAACGGTGATCAGCCATGTCCCCACTACATGTCAATCATGCTGCGGCTTGGGGGGGGGCTGCTGCGAGTGTATTTGCAGGACCCATTCTGCACATGCACAGAACGGGTCCTGTGCATTTCTGAATCAGGCCCCTAGTGTGACGAGAAAAATAGATAGGGGACAAAAAGCAGGAGCACTTCATGTATTCTCATTGCTGTCCAAGGAGCACAGACAGTACTTTAATGGTACCACATATCATCCATATGTAAACCTAAGCTTTTATCTGGAAGATTCTCTTCATGATGACTCGTGACACTTTTAATGCTAATAACAGTCAAGTATTAATCATATAAAGAGTGCCCCTGCTAAAAAGTTGTCTTCATCTAGTCAGGGGCGTTTAAAGGGAGGAGGGGGCCAGTGTTCACTCCCCATCATGTAGCCCCCCTCCACTCTCCCTGGCTTCTGTCAGCAGCAGCAGACTCCGGGCACTAGAGTGTACCCAGAGTCTACTGTGCATGTGCAGTTCACCGGGAAAATGGCGTGATTTCCTACTGCGCATGCGTAAAACACTGGAAAAATCGCAACGGCAGCCATTTTCAGCAGCGCTACTCCATTACACAGCGGAGAGGTAGGTATAAAAATATATATGGGTGCACCCATTATATTACACCCCTGCATCTAGTTGATTTTCTTATGTTTCTGTGGGGTCTATATAACACCCCAGCTCCGGCATCCTACCCCAGCTTCTTACCCCTGTCCCGACATCTTACCCCTGTCCCGGGCATTCTAGCCCAGCTCCGGCATCCTACCCCAGCTTCTTACCCCTGCTCCGGCAACTTACCCCAGCTTCTTACCCCTGCTCCGGCATCTTACCCCAGCTTCTTACCCCTGCTCTGGCTTTTATCCCTGCTAAGACTTATATAAGCTCGCAGAGCAGACCCCCGAAACGCTGCAGCATGTCAATCATATATGTATATACTACAGTGCATCCGGAAAGTATTCACAACGCTTCACTTTTTCCACATTTTGTTGTTACAGCCTAAAGCTGGCCACACACTAGACTAACTTGCAGCCAACTTGTTGATTGGTTGGAATGAGAATCTGGTAATGTATGGGAGTAACTGATGATCAGCAATTTGCTCCTAAATGCCAGAAAACAGATGAAAATGGCGTCAGACAAGTTTGTTAAATGTTTGATCTAAACAATTTGTTCAACCAACAGTTTTTGTCCATTTTCCGGCGTTTGGGAGCAAATTGCTGATTGTCATTTACTATCATACGTTACCAGATTCTCATTCCAACCAATCAACTAGCTGGATGGTTGGACGGTAGTTGGTATTGTCGAAGCTGAATAATTGGCTGAGACAAGTTCAGTTTAAAATTTAATCGCGGCGATGCCATCTTGAAAATGAGATCGCAAGACGCCATTTTGCGAATGGCCGCCTAAGCGCCATTTTAGATAAACTAATTTTAGTACATGTGGCGATGATACTATTAGCACCATGCGATTGCATTTTTCACAATTTTTCATACACACATTAATACGCACAATTGCGCTGTTAACTAGTCGCATATTAGTGAATGCATAGGACTTTGTATGAAACCGCTGTTTTATTAGCTCTATGCGCACGCATCTGCCCCAAGTTAGCTAGCGTCCTTATATCAAACCCTCAATACCCACACATTACATATTCACACATAAGGTTCAATAAGCTCTAAAGTATATGATTTAAGTTGGTTCAGTTAGTTTAAATGCTGAGAAATAAAGAGATTTGATAACGAAGGTATTATACATGCTAAACAAGTCCTGTTTGGTCTTTTACTGATGCGTATTCTTTTTACAGTGTTATCGGTTGGGGAGGTCGTATCATGCAAACTCGAGTTATGGATCACAGAACCTACAAGCAACAAAATTTATATTTCAGGAACAACTGTTAGGATGGTACAGGGGGCGTGAAGAGAAAGATCCCCAGCTGTTAGGGGCAGGGAGAGTCTATTTGAACCAGCCTGTTAAATGTGCTGTAACAGATGCTTCTCCCCTGGGAACCAATGACATCAGCAACAAACTTCCCTATTGGCCTGTTTATTCTGGGGGGGTATAAATATGTGTGCACTAACACTGGTTCTCAGTCTTCGTGCTGAACGCTGTATGAATAGGGGTCTCTTGCTGATGCCTATCTCGGGGCCCGGAAGCACTGCGTATGTATACTGTACTTGGGTCTGTATAATTTCCTTTTGCGCCTAAATTGTGTCTAGATCAATTGCGTGTAACTGTCTGAACTTTTACCTGAACAACACTTGTGCTTTGGAACCACAGATTCCATGTCTAAGTCTTTATTTGTGGTATGACTGCGTACGCAAATTAGCGTCATCCTTAGAAGGTATAGGCAGGATATTAGAAGGTATAGGAAGGTGTGTATAGAGGTTCTGATCCAGTATCGTTAGTTGGGGACTCGTAGTGATGTCACTTACCTGCTCACACGGTACATACGTCTATCGATATTTCAGCAAAGGGTGAAGTGGCCACATGCAGGGTTTGCCTGCAACCGCTTTGTGCTGAAAGATCGCTATCCGTCTCCGTGTAAATCAAGGAAGCTGACTAGAATCCAGGGACAAGAGAGGAAAAAGTTTGTTTTCCTCTGTTGATAGAACCTTACGTTTAAAGGGGTGTCGCAGTACTGAGTATGCGGCTAAGTCGCAGGTTTGCGCATAGCAAAAAGACGCACTTTTGTGTACGCAGTTAAAAAGCCATTATACGGTTGTGTGGTAGTCGCATTATTGTGTATGCGACTGGTTGCACAATAGCGTATACGTACTTCCGGTTGTGCTGCCACGTGTTTGAACAAAGCCATTGAGGTTTACATTTTTTTTTCTATTACCAATATCTGGGTTAAAGTGTATTTTTCTGCACAGGAAAAAAGTGTGTAACAGTGAATATTTGTTGAACAAAGTTAAGGGTATCGTATGATCCTTAAGGGCTAGGTGCAAGGGTTAGTCTAGCCGCTCGGTAAGCAGCTTTACCGTTCTATACACAGTAGCAGGTGTACATGTTGTCTTTGTTGTAGAGAGGTGGGTGAGAGTAGCCGACATATAAACTCTCATAGGTGTGGAAGTTGCCTTACTAAATTTTATCCGGGTGTGGAAGTTGCCTTTTTCAAATCTTATCCAGGTGTGGAAGTTGCCTTACTAAATCTTATCCAGGTGTGTGGGCGCCGCCGACTTAAATCGTCCACAGGTAAGTGAAAGTATCTTGATTGTCTTTCACCAGTTTAAATCTTTATTGAAAAGCGTAGGAGTTGTCTCAGAATGGGAGCCAGGCAAACAGTAGAGATGTTAGGCAATGATGTGCTGCTAATGGAGGCGCCGATTGGATCGGCCCGTCGTATTATGCATACCAAGTACGGTACTTATGCAATAAGGTATTGTGATTTATGGTTTAATATGACGAGGAAGAGTTTTAGACCGTTTCCCAGAATTGGTAGTTTTGATAAAAATGTGTTAGACAATGTCCGGGATCAGTTTGATGCGCTCCCGAGAGAAAAAGGTTAAGTATTTTGAATGTTTAAAACTGTGGCAGCATGAAGGGGATGCGTGGCTTAACAATGTGCAAACGACGCAAACTAGCGTCGTGAGCACATTGCCAGAAAATACATGCGCGACGCTGAATTGCAAAACGGGCGAGCCGCAAATGGCGCGCACGTACGGCAAGGTAGCGTCGTGGAGAGTATTGCCAGCAGTTCACGCTCACCTCCCCCACCTTATGTGGATGGAGGTGCAAGTACAGTTACCAAAAATACCCATAAAAATGTAACAAGCAACTTGTACCCTCTCTTAAGCAACTATAAAGAAAATGTTCATGATGCGGATGATGAGCCTATTGTAATGTCTGCCATTTCCCATGCTGTGCAGATGATAGATGCTGCATCACCACAATCACGAGTGGTGCCGCCATCTCCATCGGTAACAGCAAGGGAAGTGTTAGTGTCCTGTGCACCCGTAGAGGAAGTTGTTCATACCATACGCAGCAGACTAAACCTCCAGTCATGTAACCAGGTCAAAGGTAGCAGCGCTACCGGTCTGCATCCCATAACTGTTCCAAATGGAAATGCAGACGCAAACGGTATAGTGCCCATGAGGGAAGTAGTAATGCATTGTCCTTGGACAAGAGCAGAACTAAATTCCATCATAAATGATTTCTCCATGATCCCAAAAAGGAATTAGCCAAATGTCAAAGATTTTTGAGAAATTTGGGTAGTTCACATGAGCCCACTAATAAAGATTAACGTGTGGTGTTAAGGGCCTGTCTACCACGCAATACCAACGTGACAAAATTTATCACGGATTGTGTATTGGATGGTGACGTTCCCTTAACAGACCAAGTAAACCAAGGTAACATTTCCCGCATTGTAACGCAATTGGGTATATATTTTCCAGTAGTAGTTAACTGGAACAAAATTTTCACCATTAAGCAGAAAGAGAGTGAGACTGCAGAAGATTATTGCGATCGGGCTCTGCAGGCTATCACCCAGTACACTGGGATAGAGGATATTAAAGATAGCACTCACCACCGGGGGATGATAGTTACGGTACTTGTGGACGGTCTGAAAGAGAGTTTAAAAACTCGGGTTCAGACCTCACAGCCTGGCTGGCGGGGACTCACAATAGATACCCTCATAGAAACCGCCATTGAACATGATAAAAACATCTCCAAAAAGAGAGAAGCCCAGAGCAAAAAACTAATGGCTGTCAGTATACAAGCTCTGGATGGAATGACGGTAACATCACAGCCAACAGACACACTTGCACACACACATCTGAACAAGTATGTGCTCTCACTAACCCCACTCAACAACACAACTCTATCCCACTAACCCGATGCAACCACAGGTCCCAGGCTATCCACCAACTTCTTATCCCCCGCAATACCCATATCCACCACCTTTACCCTCTGCGCAAACCTCACAACACCACATATCTTCACCCGAAACACGAACATGTTTTAACTATAAACAAACAGGACACTTAAGTAGAAACTGTACAGTAAAAGGAGTAGGGATCCCACATCAGGGAAGAACTAGATATCCCCATAAGGGATATGCACAGAGGCCAGTAAATGTTCAGCAGGCACCAGCTCCAATTGTAGCCGTAAATGCTTTATTGGAGAATGGTAGCCAACGCTAGGGGTCAGGTCATACCTGTAGTCTACAGATGGTCAGGTTAACGGGAAGTACTAGGGAAGAACCGGTCATGATGGTTGATGTAGCTGGTACTGAATATCCTTTTCTTGTAGACACAGGGGTGACCAGGTCGGTGATAAAATCTCCCATTAATTTGCAGGTGACCAACGAGACAGTACCAACAATGGGTGTAACAGGTAAAGTGGAACATTATCCTTTAACAAAGTCCACAGAGGTTACTATTGGGCCGTTGCATACCAGGAATTCTTTTCTCCTGGCTGCTGCGGCTCCTACTAACCTACTGGGCAGAGACTTGTTATGTAAGATGGGATGTGTTATATATTGCACCCCTGATGGTGTATTTTTAGATATCCCAGAGAAAAGGGTATATGAGGTGCGGGATATGTTAGACACTCCTCAAAGGATACTGTATCACTCTACCGTTTTAAATGAAACTCCATCACGGGTAGATGAAATGTTGTCCCGAATTCCAGATTCCCTTTTGGACTAAAGATGGACAGGATTAATGGGAAACGTAAGCCCAGTAATGGTAAATTTAAAAAGCGGAAGGCAAGCTCCAAAAATTTCCCAGTACCCACTAAAGCAGGAGGTAGAATTAGGGGTTTTTCCAATAATTGAGTGATTATTGCAACAGGGAATTTTAGTTCGTACAGCTAGTTTAGCCAACAGTCCCATCTTTCCAGTGAAGAAGAGTGGTGGGAGGGGTTATAGGCTGGTACAAGACCTTAGAGGTGTTAATAAGGTAGTAGAGAGCCAATTCCCTGTAGTGCCGAATCCAGCTGTCATTTTGATGCAAATCCCACCAAATGCAACCCATTTCACTGTCATTGACCTCTGTTCAGCTTTCTTCTCTGTGCCTCTCCATCCTGACTGTCAGTATCTATTCGCATTTACATACAGAGGTATACAATACACATGGACACGATTACCCCAAGGTTTCATAGACAGTCCCAGTATCTTCTCCCAGGCATTGCACGACTGTTTACAATCTTTTCAACCTGCCAATGGATCTGTTCTAATTCAATATGTGGACGATTTATTGCTATGTTCTGACTCGTTTATGTCATGTTTGAATGATACTAAACTTTTGTTACTTCATCTCTCACAAACAGGACACAAGGTGGCTAAGGACAAACTACAGCCGTGCCAATCCAGAGTAAAATATTTGGGACACTGCCTAACCCAGGGGTTACAACACCTCACAACAGATAGAATCCAGGCCAGTGAAAACATGACACTGCCGCAGAATCAACATCAAATTCGTACCTTCTTGGGAATGTGTGGATATTGTAGAGTGTGGATACCAGGTTTTTCTATTTTTGCCTTACCTTTACAGGAATTAGTCTCTTCCTCAAAGCCCGATCATGTCATACACACAGAGAAATCAGAACAGGCTTTCCTTAATCTTAAGGAAAGTCTGACAAGAGCTCCTGCATTGGGAATACCTGATTATGAAAAACCTTTTGATTTGTATTGTACGGAAGCCGATGGTTGTGCTGCAGGTGTCCTTACTCAAAAACAAGGTGATGCCAGTAGGCCCGTAGCATACTACAGTGCCCCATTGGACACGGTAGCAAGATCACTCCCCACCTGTTTGAGAAGTGTAGCAGCTACCGCTCTATTGGTGAGTAAAAGTGAGGCCGTAGTATTGGGCCATGATATGATTGTCTACACTCCCCATGCTGTATCTGCTCTGTTAAACTCCGCTCAAACCAGACACGTCTCCTCGGCTAGGTTCACCAAATGGGAACTAGCTCTAATCGCTCCTGCAAATATTACTATTAAATGTTGCAGGACGCTGAATCCAGCAACATACCTACCATATGTACAACATGATGTACAAAGGGTGGAAGGAGAGGAGTTGCTGGCGGGATGTGAGTTCGGCAGACATGATACGCACGATTGTATGACATATCTGAATCAGACCTTTACTGCTAGACCTGACATACATGACACACCTTTAGAGAATGTGGATGTAACTTTTATACGGATGGGAGTTGTCATAGACAAACAGACACAATTATGTACAGGTTATGCTGTTGTAAATGACACAGACATCATATAAGCTAAACCTCTCGGCCCTCCTCACTCAGCCCAGGTGGCAGAGTTAGTAGCACTGACTAGAGCATGTGAACTGGCAGCAGGCAAATCTGCTAACATTTACACTGACTCGAGGTACGCGTTCGGGGTGGTGCACGATTCTGGGGCTCTATGGTGTCTGAGAAATTTTATGACTGCAGCAGGCACACCAGTTGCACATTCCCGACACATAAAACATCTTTTAGAAGCAATCCAACTGCCCAAAGCAGTGGCAGTAATTAAATGCAAAGCCCATACATGTGAGGATGACCCGGTGTCACTGGGCAACAACAGAGCTGATGAAGCTGCAAAATGGGCAGCAGGGTTAAAAAAAATTTCTCCAACTGAAACAATTATGTCATTTCAAACTATTGATATGCAGAAATTAATTGAGATGCAAAATTTGTGTTCAATTCAGGAAAAATCCATTTGGAAGTCCAAGGGATGTGGGCAAGAGTCCTCTGGGCTCTGGAGGGACGGACATGGTAAGCCAGTAGCACCCAAGGCATATTACCCCAGCCTGGCTGAGGCAGCACATGGTCTGACTCATCTGGGTAAACAGGGTATGTGCAAGTTGGTGAGGGCATACTGGTGCGCACCAGGTTTTTCTTCACAAGCAGAGAAGATAGCAATGTCCTGTCTGACCTGCTTGAGAAATAACATAGGGAAAGCGATCCCTACCGAACCGTCACACATTCCACCGACTGATGGACCTTTCCAGGTGATACAAATTGATTTCATCCAATTACCACCCTGCAGGAACCTTAAGTATGTATTAGTGTGTACAGACGTATTTTCTAAATGGGTTGAGGCCTACCCAGCGGCCACTAATACTGCTGCGTTTACTGCCAAGAAAATAGTTCAGGAATTTGTATGCAGGTACGGTATCCCTAAAATCATCGAGAGTGATAGGTGTACCCATTTCACAGGTGATGTTTTTCAAAATATGTGTAAGCTGATGGGTATTAATAGCTGACTTCACACCCCCTACCGACCGCAAGCCATTGCAAAGGTAGAGAGGATGAACGGGACTATTAAAAATAAGCTAAGTAAAATCATGACTGAGACTGGACTAGGATGGCCAGAAGCGTTACCTTTGGTCCTACATAGCATAAGGACCATATTTGATTATAAGTCCACATGAAGATCTAAAGGGTAACAACGAGGTAACTGTGAAGTATCTTATATCAATGAGTAAGCAGTTAAAGCAACAGCAGCAGAAACTGAAATTGTTGTCTAATGATATGCCTGAAACGAACTGTCATGATGTTAAACCAGGAGAATATGTAATGATCAGAAATTTCTTGCGGTCAGGTTGTTTGACTGATCGGTGGGAAGGTCGTACCAGGTGCTGCTGAAGAGTACTACATCTTTGAAGGTGGCCAAGAGAGATACCTGGGTCCATTCCACTCACTGCAAAAAGCTCAATCAACCGGTGGAGAAACAAGTCGGAGACAAAGCTGATAGCGTGGACCTGTCGATCGCGAGCTTGTTCCGGGAGGATTGAACAGATTGTAGTGAGATACCTGAACTGAGAGAAATTTGCAGGTCTTGTTGTGACAATGGACGGGCCTGCTGTGTTCAATTTCATATTCTCTTTTAGAGTGTTCACCATCCTGGTCAGTCCGGGGACATCCAGTGTCTGTGATGGGGGACCGATTGAGGAAACGGGAGCTGATGGAGTGGAGACAGGAGGAGTGCAATGCCAATCAGGGGAGTGTCTGACCAATCTTATGGGGGGGCATCCACTAGACGATAAAGTTGAACGATAATGATAAAATCGTTCGATAATCGTTCAAACATCGTTTGCAAATCGTGCAGTAATTGTTTCTAACGATGTACGATGCGCGCTCCCGCTGGTCGTTTGATCGTCTCCTCCATCGACTGAACATGCAGGTCAATTTCACTTGATTGCTTCCAAATCGTTTACACTGAACTATCAAACAATGAACCACTATCTGCCCACTATAGCTGAAAGCTCTCAATCTCAGATTCAAACAACATAGTTTATCGTTAGATCTTTTGCAAATCGTTTGCAAATCTTTTGCACATTGTTCAGAGTGGAAGATCAAATTTCAGGGGAAACTTCAAGGGAAAATCGTTAAGAGGTTGGACAGGGATAAAATCGTCTAGTGGAGGCCCCCCATAAGTACTGTTATTGTTAAGAGAGCTGTCATTCCGGATACTCGGGGAAGGTGTGGAGGTTTATCGTCTGAAGATTTTTGTATTTGTGAGCTTTGTGGGTCCCTAGTTGATGAGAACTGTATCCAACGGTGCCAACCTAAATATAATCCGTACTGGGGTGGGTATCCTCTAGAGGATTATCATAGCATGGTAGGCAAAGTGTTAAATCAAACTGATTGCTGGGTGTGTTCACATGCGCCACAGGGACAGCATAACGTAGGGTTGGTGCCATTTCCGCTGAATATCACGGAAATTTTAGAATTACAAAAAGGGAAGACATTGGATGGAAAATTCCTCTCATCCAAACCACCTCATTTCAAACTCTATCAATTCCAAGTAGATAGATCACTTTTGTGTTTAAACATAACCAACCCCAATAAACCCGGGAGTTGGGAAGTTACGGGGAATAATCAGACGATGACCTTCTCACAAAGAGCTGATAATGAGTCCTTGAACCATGATCTGCTGCGCTCCATTAAGTCTGGTGGGAAACATTTTAGGTATCGGTATACATTGAGTTCCACCAAAGAAATTATTGGTAAGGTGCCAAATGGGTATTGTGCTAAAATAATACAGCCAGAAACTTGCATGTACCAGATGGAAGAACCAGAAATAAGATTGTTTGAAAGGGAAATGTGCTTAATGATAATGATGCATACCATTCCTTATGTTCTCCCTGATAATATTTCATCTGTGGAAGAAAAGCGTATAAATGGCTCTCCCCGAGTTCCGAAGGTTTGTGTTACCTGGGAAGAGTAGTCCCAGAAGTTATGACCCTCACAGATGTTGAAATGCTGGGTATAGATAAAAACACACAGTCACCATATCTTCACACACAATATGAACACAGAGGCAAAAGAAATATGGTACCTGGTGATATACATAAAGCCACTCAGTTAATCAGTGAGACAACTGGCTTTCAAGTTCTAGTCGCATTGGACCCCACCAGGATCGCTCGGGGTACATTAAATTTTAGATACATCCAGGAACTTGCCAAATTGATAGATATCACCGAGATGTACGATGACACATTCAGGTATACAGGGAGAGAATTGCAAGCGTACAAGAACTGGTGCAACATAGGCTAGTGTTGAATTATTTAACTGCTGTTACTGGAGGGTATAGCGTAACATTGTCCACCCAATTTGGAGTGAAATGTTGCACCTATGTCACCAATGATACCAGCGACCCTAAGGAGGTGATAGACCGGAAGACGGATGAAATTCTGCAGCTAAAGTGGGAATTTCGCAAGAACCATAAGACTTCAGTGGCTGCAGTAGGGGAAAAGATAGAAGGATGGGTATCATGGCTGAACCCAGTGAAATGGTTCTCAGGTCTAGGGGAATGGGTCCAGGAAGTGATCACCAGCGTAGGCAAATTCTTAATCCTTATACTGATTGTCATCATAATAATTGGCATATGCGTCCGGTGTGTTCCTATTGTGTTGAAGTGTGGAAAATGTAAAAACAGAGTGAAACAAAAGAATAAAACTATGATGGTGGTCAGTAATGACAATATGTATACCGAGGTAAATATAGAACTGCATTACAACCCTGAACTAGGAAATACAATCGTTTGATGTATTATATTTAGACATGCATAGAATGTATTATTGAAATGTTATTCATAGAACACCTCAGATAATGTAAAGTCTCAATTCCCCTTCAAGACTGCTTTTATAAGACTGGTGCATCCCCACACCTTTCACATGATCTTCCAAGATCCGCGGTGTGCGTATAATAGTAGTTTTATGTCCCCACCCAGAGACACATTATTGATGGATTAAGAACCACCTTGTGCCATCCCATAATAACACCAAATAATATGTAAATGTAAGCCTAAATTAAATTCTAATAGCAGATTGTGATAGCATGTTGTTTGCTATCAAAGGGTGGACTGTCAAAGCTGAATAATTGGCTGAGACAAGTTCAGTTTAAAATTTAATCGCGGCGACGCCATCTTGCGACTGGCCGCAAGATGCCATCTTGAAAATGAGATTGCAAGACGCCATTTTGCGAATGGCCGCCTAAGCGCCATTTTAGATACTCACATTTTAGTACATGTGGCGATGATACCATTAGCACCATGCGATTGCATTTTTCACCATTTCTCATACACACATTAATACACACAATTGCACTGTTAACTAGTCGCATATTAGCGAATGCATAGGACTTTGTATGAAACCGCTGTTTTATTAGCTTTATGCGCACGCATCTGCCCCGTTAGCTAGCGTCCTTATATCAAACCCTCAATACCCACACATTACATATTCACACATAAGGTTCAATAAGCTCTAAAGCAGGGGTCTTCAAACTTGGCCCTCCAGCTGCTGTGGAACTACACATCCCAGCATGCACTGCCACCTTTTTGATATAATAGCATGCTAAAACTATGTGCAGTGCATGCTGGGATGTGTAGTTCCACAGCATCTGGAGAGCCAAGTTTGAAGACCCCTGCTCTAAAGTGTATGATTTAAGTTGGTTCAGTTAGTTTAAATGCTGAGAAATAAAGAGATTTGATAACTAAGGTATTATACATGCTAAACAAGTCATGTTTGGTCTTGTACTGATGCGTATTCTTTTTACAGTATTCCGGTGTTATCAGTGGGGAGGTCGCATCATGCAAACTCGAGTTATGGATCACAGAACCTACAAGCAACAAAATGTATATTTCAGGAACAACTGTTAGGATGTTGCAGGGGGCGTAAAGAGAAAGATCCCCAGCTGTTAGAGGCAGGGAGAGTCTATTTGAACCAGCCTGTTAAATGTGCTGTAACAGATGCTTCTCCCCTGGGAACCAATGACATCAGCAACAAACTTCCCTATTGTCCTGTTTATTCTGGGGGGGTATAAATATGGGTGCACTAACGCTGGTTCTCAGTCTTCGTGCTGAACGCTGTGTCCGGAAGCGCTGCGTATGTATACTGTACTTGGGTCTGTATAATTTCCTTTTGCGCCTAAATTGTGTCTAGATCAATTGCGTGTAACTGTCTGAACTTTTAGCTGAATAACACTTGTGCTTTGGAACCAGATTCCACGTCTAAGTCTTTATTTACTGTATGACTGCATACGCAAATTAGCGTCATCCTTAGAAGGTATAGGCAGGATATTAGAAGGTATAGGCAGGACATTAGAAGGTATAGGAAGGTGTGTATAGAGGTTCTGATCCAGTATCGTTAGTATAGTGCAGTGATTCCCAACTTCGGTCCTCATGGCACACTAACAGTCCTGGTTATAGTGATCAGTGGCGTAACCAGGGCAGGGCGAGCGGGGTTCGTGCCCTGGGCGCCGTTGGACCGGCGGCGCGGGGGGGGGGGGCGCCGCCGGCCACGGTACCGGCCCGCCCTAGATAGCCAGTGTAGCGCCGACCGCAATGAGTGCGGTCAGTGCTACACATTTGCACAGGCCCGGCGCTAGGCTTCCAGCGCCGGTCCTGTGCTGCACGCATGAGCCCGTTCCCTCCCCCTGAGCGCTTGCCCAATAGCGCCAGGAGGCGGGCTCAGGCTGTGCATAACACACGCATCGCCGCCAGCGATGCGTGTGTTAAACAGCAGCCAATGAGAGTCAGATAGACTCTCATTGACTGCTGCAGCACCCACTGCAAGAGCCGGACTTCCGTCCGGCTCCTGCAGTGGGTAATGGGACTGACGTCATGACGTCAGTCCCATAATGCTGAGCGCGCCAGCCCGGGCGGACTGAAGGGCGGGAGCGGCATCGCGGACAGGAGCAGCGTGGAATCAGGTAAGTATATTTTTATATATATTTATTTTTAAACCTATCTGCACAACGGGGGAGGGGTTGGCTACTACTGGGGGGACCTCTACTGGGGGAGGTGTGGCTACTACTGGGGGTGCCATTGGGAGGACCTCTACTGGGGGGGGGCTACTCTACTGGGGACTATTTGGGGGGGGGGACTACCACTCTAAAAGGGGCCCATTACTAGAGGCACTGCACTCGGGGGACCACTACTGGGGGCAATAATTGGAAGGGCCACTACAGGGACCACTGGATAGGGGGGGGGGGTCACTACTGGGAGCCTGCATCAGGGGGACCACTATTGGGGGCACTGCATGGGAGGTGGGGACACTACTGCTGGGGGCACTATATAAGGGGTTTACTACTAGGGGCACTGCAGGAACCACTACAGGGGGCACTAGATAGGGGGGATCACTACAGGGTGCCTGCATAAGGGGACCACTACTGGGAAAACTGCATGGGGAGGACTACTGCTGGGGGCACTATATAAAAGGGCACTGCATAAGGGGATACCGCTACTGGGCGCACTGCATTGTGGGGACTGCTACTGGGGGCACTGCATAAGGAGGAATACTACGTGGGGCACTGCATTTGCAGGGGCCACTGAGTAAAGGGAACTAATTGGGGACTGTATAAGGGGCACTACTATGGGCCTGCATAAGAGGGGCGACAACTCCATACTGGGGGTACTGTATAAGGGGTACTACTGGGGTTAAGGTGCATATGGATAGGAATCTTCAGTTTGAAAATAAAGGGGTTTGTCATGTTGACACGCCCCATTTTTAAGTGACCACATGGTGGGGGGGGGGGGGGGGGGGGGGGGCTCCCTTTTCAAATTTGCCCTGGGCTCCAAATACCCTAGTTACGCCACTGATAGTGATATCCATGATTGTGCACAGATGGTTAAATCAATATAACTGAGGTACTAATTAAGTCACTTGTGCTGAAGTATGGCTATCCCTAAAACCTGGAGTGTTAGTGTGCCTTGGGAACCCCTGGTCTAGTGTGTGGCCAGCTTCACTCCAAACTGGAATAAAAACTCCAATTAAGCTGTAAGAACATCTCAAGGATGATCAGTGGAAACAGGGTGCACCTGAGCTGAATGCTGTGAATACTAATGTACATGTGATTTCTTAGGTTTTTATTAAAAATTAAATTTGCAGAAATCTCAAAAAAACATATTACACGTGGACATTATGGGGTGTTGTGTGTACAATTTTGAGGTCAAAAATCAACTTTATGCCATTTTGGGATAAGGCTGTAACATAACATAATGTGGGAAAAGTGAAGCGCTGTGAATACTTTCCGGATGCACTGTATGTATGTGTGTGTGTGTATATAAATCTATATACTAATAGATCTATGTAATCTATCATACAGACCCTGTGCTGTATACATTACATGATATATAATACAGCCTCCTCCTCCTCCTCCTCCTCCTCCTCCTCCTCCTCTCTCCTCCTCCTCCTCCTCCTCCTCCTCTTCCTCCTCTCACATTGCCTCAGCCGGCTGAGAAACTGGCGCGCTGCACATGCGCAGTGTCTCTCCTGTGTGACGCATGCGCAGTGTGTCTCCTGTGTGACGTGACGCATGCGCAGTGTGTCTCCTGTGTGATGTGACGCATGCGCAGTGTGTCTCCTGTGTGACGTGACGCATGCGCAGTGTGTCTCCTGTGAGACGTGACGCATGCGCAGAGTCTCTCCTGTGTGAGGCGCCTGCAGGTCAGGTGACGCATGCGCAGAGTCTCTCCTGTGTGAGGCGCCTGCAGGTCAGGTGACGCATGCGCAGTGTATCTCCTGTGTGACGTGACGCATGCGCAGTGTGTCTCCTGTGTGAGGCGCCGGCAGGTCAGGTGACGCATGCGCAGAGTCTCTCCTGTGTGAGGCGCCTGCAGGTCAGGTGACGCATGCGCAGACTGTCTCCTCCGTGAGGCGAGGGCAGGTCAGGTGACGCATGCGCAGATTCTCTCCCGTGTGAGGCGCCGGCAGGTCAGGTGACGCATGCGCAGTGTGTGACGTGTAATGAGCGGAAGTGACGCGGGCGCTCAGCCATGGCGGCTGTCAGTCGGGTCCGCAGCGGTTCTGTGCCCGGGATGTGAGAGAAGGAAACCGCCGCACTCCCCCCGCCTGTCACCCGCCCGCCCGGCCCACACCCCCACCGGAGACCCCCCAACCCCACTCCAGGGATGATGCGGAATCCGGGGCTGCTCGGCCTGCGAGGATTCGTGGCGTTCGCGGCCAAACTGTGGAGCTTCCTCCTGTATATCCTGAGGAGACAGGTCCGCACCGTGAGTATTGTTACTCCGAGTACTCCCTGTATACTGTATATATACTCCCTGTATACTGTATTATTACTCCCTGTATACTGTATATATACTCCCTGTATACTGTATTATTACTCCCTGTATACTGTATATATACTCCCTGTATACTGTATATATACTCCCTGTATACTGTATATATACTCCCTGTATACTGTATTATTACTCCCTGTATACTGTATATATACTCCCTGTATACTGTATATATACTCCCTGTATACGGTATATACACCCCAGGGCTTCCTCCTGTATATCCTGAGACAGGTCCGCACCGTGAGTATTGTTACTCCGAGTACTCCCTGTATACTGTGTATATACACTCCCTATATACTGTATATACACCCCAGGGCTTCCTCCGAGTACTCCCTGTATACTGTACGTATACTCCCTGTATACGGTATATACACCCCAGGGCTTCCTCCTGTATATCCTGAGGAGATAGGTCCGCACCGTGAGTATTGTTACTCCAAGTACTCCCTGTATACTGTATTATTACTCCCTGTATACTGTATTATTACTCCCTGTATACTGTATATACACCCCAGGGCTTCCTCCTGTATATCCTGAGGAGATAGGTCCGCACCGTGAGTATTGTTACTCCAAGTACTCCCTGTATATTGTACATATACTCCCTGTATAGTGTATTATTACTCCCTGTATACTGTATTATTACTCCCTGTATACGGTATATACACCCCAGGGCTTCCTCCTGTATATCCTGAGACAGGTCCGCACCGTGAGTATTGTTACTCCGAGTACTCCCTGTATACTGTATATATACTCCCTGTATACTGTATATATACTCCCTGTATACTGTATTATTACTCCCTGTATACTGTATTATTACTCCCTGTATACTGTATTATTACTCCCTGTATACTGTATTATTACTCCCTGTATACTGTATTATTACTCCCTGTATACTGTATATATACTCCCTGTATACTGTATTATTACTCCCTGTATACTGTATATATACTCCCTGTATACTGTATATACACCCCAGGGCTTCCTCCTGTATATCCTGAGGAGACAGGTCCGCACCGTGAGTATTGTTACTCCGAGTACTCCCTGTATACTGTATTATTACTCCCTGTATACTGTATTATTACTCCCTGTATACTGTATTATTACTCCCTGTATACTGTATATATACTCCCTGTATACTGTATATATACTCCCTGTATACGGTATATACACCCCAGGGCTTCCTCCTGTATATCCTGAGACAGGTCCGCACCGTGAGTATTGTTACTCCGAGTACTCCCTGTATACTGTATATACACTCCCTGTATACTGTATATACACCCCAGGGCTTCCTCCGAGTACTCCCTGTATACTGTACGTATACTCCCTGTATACGGTATATACACCCCAGGGCTTCCTCCTGTATATCCTGAGACAGGTCCGCACCGTGAGTATTGTTACCCCGAGTACTCCCTGTATACTGTATTATTACTCCCTGTATACTGTATATATACTCCCTGTATACTGTATATATACTCCCTGTATACGGTATATACACCCCAGGGCTTCCTCCTGTATATCCTGAGGCGATAGGTCCGCACCGTGAGTATTGTTACTCCAAGTACTCCCTGTATACTGTATTATTACTCCCTGTATACTGTATATACACCCCAGGGCTTCCTCCTGTATATCCTGAGGAGATAGGTCCGCACCGTGAGTATTGTTACTCCAAGTACTCCCTGTATATTGTACATATACTCCCTGTATAGTGTATTATTACTCCCTGTATACTGTATATACACCCCAGGGCTTCCTCCGAGTACTCCCTGTATACTGTACGTATACTCCCTGTATACGGTATATACACCCCAGGGCTTCCTCCTGTATATCCTGAGACAGGTCCGCACCGTGAGTATTGTTACTCCGAGTACTCCCTGTATACTGTATTATTACTCCCTGTATACTGTATTATTACTCCCTGTATACTGTATTATTACTCCCTGTATACTGTATATATACTCCCTGTATACTGTATATATACTCCCTGTATACGGTATATACACCCCAGGGCTTCCTCCTGTATATCCTGAGACAGGTCCGCACCGTGAGTATTGTTACTCCGAGTACTCCCTGTATACTGTATTATTACTCCCTGTATACTGTATTATTACTCCCTGTATACTGTATTATTACTCCCTGTATACTGTATATATACTCCCTGTATACTGTATATATACTCCCTGTATACGGTATATACACCCCAGGGCTTCCTCCTGTATATCCTGAGACAGGTCCGCACCGTGAGTATTGTTACTCCGAGTACTCCCTGTATACTGTATATATACTCCCTGTATACTGTATATATACTCCCTGTATACTGTATTATTACTCCCTGTATACTGTATTATTACTCCCTGTATACTGTATATATACTCCCTGTATACTGTATATACACTCCCTGTATACGGTATATACACCCCAGGGCTTCCTCCTGTATATCCTGAGGAGATAGGTCCGCACCGTGAGTATTGTTACCCCGAGTACTCCCTGTATACTGTATTATTACTCCCTGTATACTGTATATATACTCCCTGTATACTGTATATATACTCCCTGTATACGGTATATACACCCCAGGGCTTCCTCCTGTATATCCTGAGGCGATAGGTCCGCACCGTGAGTATTGTTACTCCAAGTACTCCCTGTATACTGTATTATTACTCCCTGTATACTGTATATATACTCCCTGTATACTGTATTATTACTCCCTGTATACTGTATTATTACTCCCTGTATACTGTATATATACTCCCTGTATACTGTATATATACTCCCTGTATACGGTATATACACCCCAGGGCTTCCTCCTGTATATCCTGAGGAGACAGGTCCGCACCGTGAGTATTGTTACTCCGAGTACTCCCTGTATACTGTATTATTACTCCCTGTATACTGTATTATTACTCCCTGTATACTGTATATATACTCCCTGTATACTGTATATATACTCCCTGTATACGGTATATACACCCCAGGGCTTCCTCCTGTATATCCTGAGGAGATAGGTCCGCACCGTGAGTATTGTTACTCCAAGTACTCCCTGTATACTGTATTATTACTCCCTGTATACTGTATTATTACTCCCTGTATACTGTATATACACCCCAGGGCTTCCTCCTGTATATCCTGAGGAGATAGGTCCGCACCGTGAGTATTGTTACTCCAAGTACTCCCTGTATATTGTACATATACTCCCTGTATAGTGTATTATTACTCCCTGTATACTGTATTATTACTCCCTGTATACGGTATATACACCCCAGGGCTTCCTCCTGTATATCCTGAGACAGGTCCGCACCGTGAGTATTGTTACTCCGAGTACTCCCTGTATACTGTATATATACTCCCTGTATACTGTATATATACTCCCTGTATACTGTATTATTACTCCCTGTATACTGTATATATACTCCCTGTATACTGTATATACACCCCAGGGCTTCCTCCTGTATATCCTGAGGAGACAGGTCCGCACCGTGAGTATTGTTACTCCGAGTACTCCCTGTATACTGTATTATTACTCCCTGTATACTGTATTATTACTCCCTGTATACTGTATTATTACTCCCTGTATACTGTATATATACTCCCTGTATACTGTATATATACTCCCTGTATACGGTATATACACCCCAGGGCTTCCTCCTGTATATCCTGAGACAGGTCCGCACCGTGAGTATTGTTACTCCGAGTACTCCCTGTATACTGTATATACACTCCCTGTATACTGTATATACACCCCAGGGCTTCCTCCGAGTACTCCCTGTATACTGTACGTATACTCCCTGTATACGGTATATACACCCCAGGGCTTCCTCCTGTATATCCTGAGACAGGTCCGCACCGTGAGTATTGTTACCCCGAGTACTCCCTGTATACTGTATTATTACTCCCTGTATACTGTATATATACTCCCTGTATACTGTATATATACTCCCTGTATACGGTATATACACCCCAGGGCTTCCTCCTGTATATCCTGAGGCGATAGGTCCGCACCGTGAGTATTGTTACTCCAAGTACTCCCTGTATACTGTATTATTACTCCCTGTATACTGTATATACACCCCAGGGCTTCCTCCTGTATATCCTGAGGAGATAGGTCCGCACCGTGAGTATTGTTACTCCAAGTACTCCCTGTATATTGTACATATACTCCCTGTATAGTGTATTATTACTCCCTGTATACTGTATATACACCCCAGGGCTTCCTCCGAGTACTCCCTGTATACTGTACGTATACTCCCTGTATACGGTATATACACCCCAGGGCTTCCTCCTGTATATCCTGAGACAGGTCCGCACCGTGAGTATTGTTACTCCGAGTACTCCCTGTATACTGTATTATTACTCCCTGTATACTGTATTATTACTCCCTGTATACTGTATTATTACTCCCTGTATACTGTATATATACTCCCTGTATACTGTATATATACTCCCTGTATACGGTATATACACCCCAGGGCTTCCTCCTGTATATCCTGAGACAGGTCCGCACCGTGAGTATTGTTACTCCGAGTACTCCCTGTATACTGTATTATTACTTCCCTGTATACTGTATTATTACTCCCCTGTATACTGTATTATTACTCCCTGTATACTGTATATATACTCCCTGTATACTGTATATATACTCCCTGTATACGGTATATACACCCCAGGGCTTCCTCCTGTATATCCTGAGACAGGTCCGCACCGTGAGTATTGTTACTCCGAGTACTCCCTGTATACTGTATATATACTCCCTGTATACTGTATATATACTCCCTGTATACTGTATTATTACTCCCTGTATACTGTATTATTACTCCCTGTATACTGTATATATACTCCCTGTATACTGTATATACACTCCCTGTATACGGTATATACACCCCAGGGCTTCCTCCTGTATATCCTGAGGAGATAGGTCCGCACCGTGAGTATTGTTACCCCGAGTACTCCCTGTATACTGTATTATTACTCCCTGTATACTGTATATATACTCCCTGTATACTGTATATATACTCCCTGTATACGGTATATACACCCCAGGGCTTCCTCCTGTATATCCTGAGGCGATAGGTCCGCACCGTGAGTATTGTTACTCCAAGTACTCCCTGTATACTGTATTATTACTCCCTGTATACTGTATATATACTCCCTGTATACTGTATTATTACTCCCTGTATACTGTATTATTACTCCCTGTATACTGTATATATACTCCCTGTATACTGTATATATACTCCCTGTATACGGTATATACACCCCAGGGCTTCCTCCTGTATATCCTGAGGAGACAGGTCCGCACCGTGAGTATTGTTACTCCGAGTACTCCCTGTATACTGTATTATTACTCCCTGTATACTGTATTATTACTCCCTGTATACTGTATTATTACTCCCTGTATACTGTATATATACTCCCTGTATACTGTATATATACTCCCTGTATACTGTATATACACTCCCTGTATATGGTATATACACCCCAGGGCTTCCTCCTGTATATCCTGAGGAGATAGGTCCGCACCGTGAGTATTGTTACCCCGAGTACTCCCTGTATACTGTATTATTACTCCCTGTATACTGTATATATACTCCCTGTATACTGTATATATACTCCCTGTATACGGTATATACACCCCAGGGCTTCCTCCTGTATATCCTGAGGCGATAGGTCCGCACCATGAGTATTGTTACTCCAAGTACTCCCTGTATACTGTATTATTACTCCCTGTATACTGTATATACACCCCAGGGCTTCCTCCTGTATATCCTGAGGAGATAGGTCCGCACCGTGAGTATTGTTACTCCAAGTACTCCCTGTATATTGTACATATACTCCCTGTATAGTGTATTATTACTCCCTGTATACTGTATATACACCCCAGGGCTTCCTCCGAGTACTCCCTGTATACTGTACGTATACTCCCTGTATACGGTATATACACCCCAGGGCTTCCTCCTGTATATCCTGAGACAGGTCCGCACCGTGAGTATTGTTACTCCGAGTACTCCCTGTATACTGTATTATTACTCCCTGTATACTGTATTATTACTCCCTGTATACTGTATTATTACTCCCTGTATACTGTATTATTACTCCCTGTATACTGTATATATACTCCCTGTATACTGTATATATACTCCCTGTATACGGTATATACACCCCAGGGCTTCCTCCTGTATATCCTGAGACAGGTCCGCACCGTGAGTATTGTTACTCCGAGTACTCCCTGTATACTGTGTATATACACTCCCTATATACTGTATATACACCCCAGGGCTTCCTCCGAGTACTCCCTGTATACTGTACGTATACTCCCTGTATACGGTATATACACCCCAGGGCTTCCTCCTGTATATCCTGAGGAGATAGGTCCGCACCGTGAGTATTGTTACTCCAAGTACTCCCTGTATACTGTATTATTACTCCCTGTATACTGTATTATTACTCCCTGTATACTGTATATACACCCCAGGGCTTCCTCCTGTATATCCTGAGGAGATAGGTCCGCACCGTGAGTATTGTTACTCCAAGTACTCCCTGTATATTGTACATATACTCCCTGTATAGTGTATTATTACTCCCTGTATACTGTATTATTACTCCCTGTATACGGTATATACACCCCAGGGCTTCCTCCTGTATATCCTGAGACAGGTCCGCACCGTGAGTATTGTTACTCCGAGTACTCCCTGTATACTGTATTATTACTCCCTGTATACTGTATTATTACTCCCTGTATACTGTATTATTACTCCCTGTATACTGTATTATTACTCCCTGTATACTGTATTATTACTCCCTGTATACTGTATTATTACTCCCTGTATACTGTATATATACTCCCTGTATACTGTATTATTACTCCCTGTATACTGTATATATTACTCCCTGTATACTGTATATACACCCCAGGGCTTCCTCCTGTATATCCTGAGGAGACAGGTCCGCACCGTGAGTATTGTTACTCCAAGTACTCCCTGTATATTGTACATATACTCCCTGTATAGTGTATTATTACTCCCTGTATACTGTATTATTACTCCCTGTATACGGTATATACACCCCAGGGCTTCCTCCTGTATATCCTGAGACAGGTCCGCACCGTGAGTATTGTTACTCCGAGTACTCCCTGTATACTGTATATATACTCCCTGTATACTGTATTATTACTCCCTGTATACTGTATTATTACTCCCTGTATACTGTATTATTACTCCCTGTATACTGTATTATTACTCCCTGTATACTGTATTATTACTCCCTGTATACTGTATATATACTCCCTGTATACTGTATTATTACTCCCTGTATACTGTATATATACTCCCTGTATACTGTATATACACCCCAGGGCTTCCTCCTGTATATCCTGAGGAGACAGGTCCGCACCGTGAGTATTGTTACTCCGAGTACTCCCTGTATACTGTATTATTACTCCCTGTATACTGTATTATTACTCCCTGTATACTGTATTATTACTCCCTGTATACTGTATATATACTCCCTGTATACTGTATATATACTCCCTGTATACGGTATATACACCCCAGGGCTTCCTCCTGTATATCCTGAGACAGGTCCGCACCGTGAGTATTGTTACTCCGAGTACTCCCTGTATACTGTATATACACTCCCTGTATACTGTATATACACCCCAGGGCTTCCTCCGAGTACTCCCTGTATACTGTACGTATACTCCCTGTATACGGTATATACACCCCAGGGCTTCCTCCTGTATATCCTGAGACAGGTCCGCACCGTGAGTATTGTTACCCCGAGTACTCCCTGTATACTGTATTATTACTCCCTGTATACTGTATATATACTCCCTGTATACTGTATATATACTCCCTGTATACGGTATATACACCCCAGGGCTTCCTCCTGTATATCCTGAGGCGATAGGTCCGCACCGTGAGTATTGTTACTCCAAGTACTCCCTGTATACTGTATTATTACTCCCTGTATACTGTATATACACCCCAGGGCTTCCTCCTGTATATCCTGAGGAGATAGGTCCGCACCGTGAGTATTGTTACTCCAAGTACTCCCTGTATATTGTACATATACTCCCTGTATAGTGTATTATTACTCCCTGTATACTGTATATACACCCCAGGGCTTCCTCCGAGTACTCCCTGTATACTGTACGTATACTCCCTGTATACGGTATATACACCCCAGGGCTTCCTCCTGTATATCCTGAGACAGGTCCGCACCGTGAGTATTGTTACTCCGAGTACTCCCTGTATACTGTATTATTACTCCCTGTATACTGTATTATTACTCCCTGTATACTGTATTATTACTCCCTGTATACTGTATTATTACTCCCTGTATACTGTATTATTACTCCCTGTATACTGTATTATTACTCCCTGTATACTGTATATATACTCCCTGTATACTGTATATATACTCCCTGTATACGGTATATACACCCCAGGGCTTCCTCCTGTATATCCTGAGACAGGTCCGCACCGTGAGTATTGTTACTCCGAGTACTCCCTGTATACTGTATTATTACTCCCTGTATACTGTATTATTACTCCCTGTATACTGTATTATTACTCCCTGTATACTGTATATATACTCCCTGTATACTGTATATATACTCCCTGTATACGGTATATACACCCCAGGGCTTCCTCCTGTATATCCTGAGACAGGTCCGCACCGTGAGTATTGTTACTCCGAGTACTCCCTGTATACTGTATATATACTCCCTGTATACTGTATATATACTCCCTGTATACTGTATTATTACTCCCTGTATACTGTATTATTACTCCCTGTATACTGTATATATACTCCCTGTATACTGTATATACACTCCCTGTATACGGTATATACACCCCAGGGCTTCCTCCTGTATATCCTGAGGAGATAGGTCCGCACCGTGAGTATTGTTACCCCGAGTACTCCCTGTATACTGTATTATTACTCCCTGTATACTGTATATATACTCCCTGTATACTGTATATATACTCCCTGTATACGGTATATACACCCCAGGGCTTCCTCCTGTATATCCTGAGGCGATAGGTCCGCACCGTGAGTATTGTTACTCCAAGTACTCCCTGTATACTGTATTATTACTCCCTGTATACTGTATATATACTCCCTGTATACTGTATTATTACTCCCTGTATACTGTATTATTACTCCCTGTATACTGTATATATACTCCCTGTATACTGTATATATACTCCCTGTATACGGTATATACACCCCAGGGCTTCCTCCTGTATATCCTGAGGAGACAGGTCCGCACCGTGAGTATTGTTACTCCGAGTACTCCCTGTATACTGTATTATTACTCCCTGTATACTGTATTATTACTCCCTGTATACTGTATATATACTCCCTGTATACTGTATATATACTCCCTGTATACGGTATATACACCCCAGGGCTTCCTCCTGTATATCCTGAGGAGATAGGTCCGCACCGTGAGTATTGTTACTCCAAGTACTCCCTGTATACTGTATTATTACTCCCTGTATACTGTATTATTACTCCCCTGTATACTGTATTATTACTCCCTGTATACTGTATATACACCCCCAGGGGCTTCCTCCTGTATATACTGAGGAGATAGGTCCGCACCGTGAGTATTGTTACTCCAAGTACTCCCTGTATATTGTACATATACTCCCTGTATAGTGTATTATTACTCCCTGTATACTGTATTATTACTCCCTGTATACGGTATATACACCCCAGGGCTTCCTCCTGTATATCCTGAGACAGGTCCGCACCGTGAGTATTGTTACTCCGAGTACTCCCTGTATACTGTATATATACTCCTGTATACTGTATATATACTCCCTGTTATACTGTATTATTACTCCCTGTATACTGTATATATAACTCCCTGTATACTGTATATACACCCCAGGGCTTCCTCCTGTATATCCTGAGGAGACAGGTCCGCAACCGTGAGTATTGTTACTCCGAGTACTCCCTGTATACTGTATTATTACTCCCTGTATACTGTATTATTACTCCCTGTATACTGTATTATTACTCCCTGTATACTGTATATATACTCCCTGTATACTGTATATATACTCCCTGTATACGGTATATACACCCCAGGGCTTCCTCCTGTATATCCTGAGACAGGTCCGCACCGTGAGTATTGTTACTCCGAGTACTCCCTGTATACTGTATATACACTCCCTGTATACTGTATATACACCCCAGGGCTTCCTCCGAGTACTCCCTGTATACTGTACGTATACTCCCTGTATACGGTATATACACCCCCAGGGCTTCCTCCTGTATATCCTGAGACAGGTCCGCACCGTGAGTATTGTTACCCCGAGTACTCCCTGTATACTGTATTATTACTCCCTGTATACTGTATATATACTCCCTGTATACTGTATATATACTCCCTGTATACGGTATATACACCCCAGGGCTTCCTCCTGTATATCCTGAGGCGATAGGTCCGCACCGTGAGTATTGTTACTCCAAGTACTCCCTGTATACTGTATTATTACTCCCTGTATACTGTATATACACCCCAGGGGCTTCCTCCTGTATATCCTGAGGAGATAGGTCCGCACCGTGAGTATTGTTACTCCAAGTACTCCCTGTATATTGTACATATACTCCCTGTATAGTGTATTATTACTCCCTGTATACTGTATATACACCCCAGGGCTTCCTCCGAGTACTCCCTGTATACTGTACGTATACTCCCTGTATACGGTATATACACCCCAGGCTTCCTCCTGTATATCCTGAGGACAGGTCCGCACCGTGAGTATTGTTACTCCGAGTACTCCCTGTATACTGTATTATTACTCCCTGTATACTGTATTATTACTCCCTGTATACTGTATTATTACTCCCTGTATACTGTATATATACTCCCTGTATACTGTATATATACTCCCTGTATACGGTATATACACCCCAGGGCTTCCTCCTGTATATCCTGAGACAGGTCCGCACCGTGAGTATTGTTACTCCGAGTACTCCCTGTATACTGTATTATTACTCCCTGTATACTGTATTATTACTCCCTGTATACTGTATTATTACTCCCTGTATACTGTATATATACTCCCTGTATACTGTATATATAATACTCCCTGTATACGGTATATACACCCCAGGGCTTCCTCCTGTATATCCTGAGACAGGTCCGCACCGTGAGTATTGTTACTCCGAGTACTCCCTGTATACTGTATATATACTCCCTGTATACTGTATATATACTCCCTGTATACTGTATTATTACTCCCTGTATACTGTATTATTACTCCCTGTATACTGTATATATACTCCCTGTATACTGTATATACACTCCCTGTATACGGTATATACACCCCAGGGCTTCCTCCTGTATATCCTGAGGAGATAGGTCCGCACCGTGAGTATTGTTACCCCGAGTACTCCCTGTATACTGTATTATTACTCCCTGTATACTGTATATATACTCCCTGTATACTGTATATATACTCCCTGTATACGGTATATACACCCCCAGGGCTTCCTCCTGTATATCCTGAGGCGATAGGTCCGCACCGTGAGTATTGTTACTCCAAGTACTCCCTGTATTACTGTATTATTACTCCCTGTATACTGTATTATTACTCCCTGTATACTGTATTATTACTCCCTGTAT